>JAWWMP010000041.1:60025764-60037943 GCA_035047865.1 Dendrocincla tyrannina | reverse complement strand
TTTTGTCCTGTTAAATATTTCTTTTTATCCCCCCCCCCCCCCCATTATGGGAATCAGTAGAAATGAAAACTGGTATCCTTTATACACTTCCACTTCAACAGTCTGACTTCTGAATATGTAGTGTGTCGCTAAATGGTTGTTTTTTGATAACCTTCTTTGTCCTGATTGCTATCTGCAGCTATACGTTTCCATTTGCTGTACCCTGGAGGGGTGTGCTATTGGTCAATATGGTTTTAAGCTCTATATCTTTTGTATGTTATCTGTCTGCCAGTGCTTCCTCTTTAAATGGCAGTGTCTGCCCGTGGGTTTTACCTCTGTGCATCAATATTTCATCTCTCCTAAGAACATGTATTTTCTGTACAGCTGTGTCTACCAGACTTGCCTATCAAACTGGATGTTTTCCTTCCAAAAATCTCCCTGGCAGTTTTCGACTATGAACAGGCCCCTCCTTTGCCACTGTTGAGTGCCATTTACCTGAGTCTTTACACTTTTGGAGAACTGATTCTTTAAATGTTTGTAGGTCAAATTTTGTGTACACTTTGTATAGTTCTTAGAGGCAGCTTTCAATCACAAAATGAAATCCAGTGAGAATCTGAACAGAATGATGTGCACTGGGAAGAATTTCTTCTGTATGAACATCTGAGTATATGTACTCATAGAAGGGTGTGCTTCATCCTCACCTTAACTGTTGACAGTACTCCCAGAATAAATAGAACAACCTGCATTGTGTCCATAAAATCTGTGTCTGCATTGCTGTTAATGAAGAAAGCAGGGGAAAACTTCCATCCATCTTATTCTCCACTGTATGAGTGTTTAGTCCACTTTTAGCATAGTGAGCATAGTCTTCACTTTCCATAGTGGAGATAGATCTTACTTAAGTATGGATAATAACAGAAAAGCTCCAGACTTTTGTGCCTAATCTGCACTTACTGATTACACCTTAAACCATGTTGCTTTACAAAAGTGTTCGAGATGTGTAGCTGGAGACAAGGCTGCAATGACAGGGAAGAGATCCCTGAAAAATCACTGCTACCAAAATGCTGTGAGTTTCAAATGCCTATGAGTTTCATGCTAAGCAGAAAATGTTAATGTAAGTGTCAGGAACACTTTCAAAGAAGACCTATCAAAATAAAAAAGGAGTGTCTAACTGCACTACTGGAGCTCAGGTAGGAAAAGTGGTATTAGAATTACCTTGGTAAAAATGGCTCAGTGCTAATAATAATTAAAAAAAAAATCAAGAAGAGGGACTTCTCCAATTTAAAACATAGGCAAATGTGATGTTAACTCTAAATGCAGCTTGCTATGACACCGTAACATTTCAAGTCAATATTTCCAGCAGAACACAATCACACAAAAGGTAAAAAACCCTGCAAAATTTGGCAGTTTCATAGATAACAATTCCATCTGACACACCTGACAAGAGTTTACAGAAAATAGGAGACAGAAAAGTAAATCAGGATGGAAAAAAAGCTGGGCAGAAGGTTTACTTAGAATTTTGATCTAATAATAGGCAATATAATCAGAGAAGCAGTTGCACCTGAAAGTACCATTAAAATCTGTCAGTCCTGGATTTCAAAATGGAGAGCTTACTAAATCGCATTGCCTAGAAAATGACATTACAAAAGAAATACTGAAATGCTACATTAATTGTGGTCAGAAAAAAATATCTTTCCTGATTCATCCACCATTCCAAGATATTTAACCTTCCATTTGTACATTGCTTAGGTTAATTGATCATTTCTTCAAATAGAAAAGGATGGAGTTGCTGGTGTACTATGCCGTAGCATTCATGACCAAATGCACATTTCCCAGCCCCTGGAAAAGAACTGTAAACACAGGACATCAGGAGTATCATGCTCAGGTGTGAAAACTGCCTAATTTTCTCTCTCAGAAATCAACTCTGTTGACCACCCTTCGAACTGCTATGAAGAAGAATACTGCAAACTGTATGACCTTGCTAAATCCTTGTTGTCAAAGCAAGAATTAAAAACAAAATAAAAGAAGAAACAAACCTGACACAAACAGCTGACTTAGAAAAAGAAAGGGGATGAAAACAGTTTGTGTCTCCATCCTGACACTCATTAGTCTTTGTGTGAGTGGTCTTTTAGTCAGACAAAACCAAAAGAATAATGAATATCTAGTAAGACAGAAATGTTTTCTGTGAATGGATGACCTTATCCTTCCACAATCTGAACTAGACTGCTCTCAAAGAAATTTAGAGTCACTCAAAACAAGCTACTCTAATAAGCAAATATTATTTTGCATGCCCAAAGCAGGCAATCAAGACCAAAATCTTAATACTACTTAGAGTTGAGCACAACTCCTATTCCATAAGCTTAAGCCTCACAGTATATGTGTCAAAAGTGGAAGTATCTATCAAAATATTGCAAGAAGAAAAGTACACCAACCTCCAGATGGGCTCCAGCCCGAAGGAAATAATTCTCCAATATGCAATTCTCCAGCAGAACTGCTTCTGTGACCTTTCTCAAGTTTTTTTAAAACTCCTCTGACAAGGAGAGGAAATCTGGGCACATAATTTATGGAATCATAGAACCATTTAGGCTGGAAAGGACCTCATGAGGTTCCTAGTCTTAACTTCCTGCTCAAAGCAGAGCCAATGCCAAGTTCAGACTAGGTTGCTTAAGGGTTCATGCAGGCGAATCTTGTAAACCTCCAAGGACAGAGATCCCACAACACAGCCTTGCCTTGTTGCAGTGCTTAATTATCTACACAGTAATTTTCTTTATTTTTTTTTTCATTCTATCTACACACGATTAACACTGTGTCAATTCATAATCATTATCTCTCAGTCTTCTGTGCAACTCTGTAAAGAGCCTGGTTCTCTTTCGTGAATGTACTGGCAGACTGTTATTACCTGTTCCCAAAAAATTCCTTTCTCCAATCTAATGATCTCAGTTCCCTCAGCCTTTCCCACAGGACGTGTGCTTCAGTGACGCCAGATACTCACCAGAACCACTGATGATAAGTATACATACACTGCAGTGGCAGCTTCAAGTTGGAGAGCTGATGATGCTGCTCACTGGGGAAGCGAAACAAAGGAGCCAATGTTTTCATTTCCTCACTTCCCAAAGCTGTATAGTTCCAAAATAAAGCCTCAACACACTTCACCCTTAAGACTGGCATGCCATCTGATCTCTCTACCGGTAGTAAACAGTCCTAAGCAATGTAGAGAGGGGTTCAGGAAGTATGATTGTCTGCAAGAACACAATTTTTTCCCTTAAGCTGGTCAATCCAGCCAGCCAGAGTCAGTTACCATCGCTGGTTTTTCAACCTGTGTGGCCAGCTCCTGTGGACCCAGAAGTGAAGACAGCAGTTTAGTAGTGCCTAATGAACAGCAGATCTAATTATCACTGCCCTGTGGGCTTCCTGGGGAATACCAAGTATCAGGTTGATTTTGCTTTGCTTTGTAGAAGTTTTGCAATTCATAAAATAGAATTGCATCACTATTCTCTGCGGTAGACAAGAGATGCTTCTGTACGTTGAAAGACATCCTCTCCCTTCCAACCAGTGGATGTTGGGGAGCTCTCTTAATGATAAGTGCCTGAACCGTATCTGGGGAACTTGATTTCAGACTGCACAGTTCCCTGCAGTAGGAATTTAACTCCCTTGTAATACTTGCACTGTTCACACAGTTTGCTTTGGACTGTAGGCTTTCTGCTTATGACAGATGAGGGAGGATAAAAGATAATTTAGCAATGATTTACAGCTGTCTTTTAAACCCTTGGTGAAAAACCTCAGATACCACCTTTTGTCAAGATGCTCCATCCTCTTTTTAAAACACTTCTTGTGTCCTTTTTTTTCCTCTTCTTAAGAAAGATGAATTGGGAAGGAGTCCTCTAGACCTTTTCTCACAGGAGCTATGTTATCACATTTGTCAGTTTGGTTAAATGCAAGATGTTTTCTCAAGGCTGATTTACCTTTACTCATCTGTTCATGTTGAATTTGGCCTCTCAGACTGGCCCAGCTCAATCAGATCTGATGACAGTGCCAAGTAATACTCCCATTTCTCATGTGAACACACTTCCTCAGGGGTGCCAGAGGACCATGGTAGAAGTGACAATACAGGTACTGTAAACGGCATGATAAATCTAGACTGAGAACGAGTGTTTGGGAAGTGATATCTAAAGCAGAAGCAGAGACCAAGTACAAACAAGAGAACAACCCAAGAGAAAATATGGGAGTTCCTGGAGCAGTATTTGAATGGTTTCATGCCTCCATCCTCTTTTCAGAATGAAGGTGTTAACAGAATTCTCCATCATTAACCTCTACTTACCTCAAATAAGAAGAAAAGAAAGCCCATCAATGTTCTTAAGTAAGAACCTTTTTTATTGCATGAATTAAAGGTAGCATTTGAATAGGAATGGAAGGAATTCTCTGCTTTCTAACTCTGATGTGCAATTGCTTGTCCACATGGGTTGTATTGCATAGAAAAGCCACCAGTGGATAAGGCTGGGTTTTTTTTAGTTCATTTTAGTTCATTTTAACACTTTTATTATCTTTGTGTTATCTTTTAGGAGTTCTTGATGGTATTTTTATTCTGCATGACTATTATGCTATTTTACTGTTTCATTATGAGCAGGAAAAGGTATTGGGTTAATTTCTGTTAGTAATTCCAAGATACCTGGAAGGTTTCCTTACTCAAAAGGGTGGAAACGAAATTCTGCTTGTATTGATTCAGATCTTACTTGTATTCAGTTCTAATCCATGACAGACTTACTTTTTTATTTTCTGATTACTGAGTACTATGAAGAAGAATTCACAAAGCCTCTAAGGTTATGGTAAGGGTCAAGGTAAACAGAACTGGACTCTACAGCAAATCAGTTGGTTTTAAGGAAGCTCAGCCATCATCCTCCCGACACCTGGGATGGCATTTGCTGCATTAAGCTGCCCTCTTGTAGCTTGGAGACAGACTGATTAGAAGCCATGAGCCGAGTCCTGTAACTTTAGTAAATCAAAGTTTTCTTTCAACAGATTAAAGCCCTGGTCTGTTTATTCCCCAGAGATGATGAGTGATGTTATTTTAATAAGAAGAAGAGGCAGCTAATGGTCTGAAATGGTTGTGCACCAAAATGTATGAAGTATCTTACAACAAGGCTAAGCTGGAGCAAATAGCGTTTGCAGATCTGGGTGATTACAGGAGCCTTGCTGCTGAAAGGCACACTAACATCAAATACAGAAAAGAAGGTTTAGCTGAAAAAAATTATCTTTTTTCTTTTCTTCCACCATTTTTCAATAAAATTTCTCTAACCTTCATACTCTTCTGCAACCCCTCTGTGTTTTGCATGGTCCCAGCTGATTACAGCACATATCAAAGAACACAAAATACCTTATGCAGGATTACCTTCTCCCTCTTTGATGGGTATGCTGCAAAGGTAGCAGTATACTCATTTGAAGGTATTCTTCTTTTCTTTCACTTTCCCTGTAAGAATTTACTTAGTGAGCAACCCTTTTTCACTGATTTATAGGACTGTTGGGAGTTATTTATGACAGAAGTCAATGTATTCAAACAATCTCTTGATGTTGATCTCTGCTAATAAAATCTGGATATAATAAAGGTGTGATGAGCATAGTCTGCCAAAGTTAACACTCTGATGCCTATTTCGTATTAGCCATGTATGGTCTTCATTTCTTCACTTAGGACAGCAGGTTTTATTGGTGAGAGGAAGAGTGCAACACATTATTTTCTTGTATTTTTACGGCAGTCTGGGTGGCCGTGCTTTTTTTCACCATAATCTTTGAGAATATAATCCCTGTTCAACAAAAGAGCGCATTATCTTCTCATCTTTGTGCTTCATAGGGTAGTCTGATTTTGTGCTCAATACCTAGTCATTAATAAATCAAAATTAGATGTGGAAAGTGAATGGAGCTTGGCTAATGAAGTTTCAGTACAGTTTAAAAAAAAAAAAAGAGAAAAGAAAAAAAGAAGAGGGGTTAGAAAAAACATTACATCTTTCTGCTCAGGGAAAGCAGTTTTCCTTAAAGCATGATTTAAGGAAAACAAGACTTTCTGAAACAGAACCATTTGCTGGAACGGGGCTTTTGTTTGGTTTGATTGTAAACCAAATAACTCAGGTTTACTGACAGCTTGTTTGATTCAATCATAGCTTCAGCCTGAGCCTAGATGGCCTTTCAGAAAATATGCTTCAAACAAACACATTTTGTTGGGTGCAGTCCATCCACAAGCAGCTTTTGTTAATGATCTGGAGCTTGAATCCCAGCTGAGCTTGAATTTTGGTATTTTCAATGCAACACTAAATCTGACACTAAATCTGAGCTTCAAATTTTTTATTGTATGGCCTATCCCCCTCTAGAGAATTACTTCCACTCACTGAAATTTATAGTAGCATGTTCTTTAAGACTGAAATATTTTGTTTGCATTGTACATTTGTGCTGAATTTGTCTGGAATAGATAGTTTACTCCACAGTAGCTAGTACAGGGCTGTGTCTTCAATTTGTGGTGAAATCAGTGTTGATAATTCAGAGTTGTTTTCATCACTGCTCAGTAGAGCTTACCCAGAGTCAAGGCCTGTTCTGCTTCTCACCCCACACCACCAGTGAGTGGGCTGGGGGTGCACAAGGATTTGGGAGGAGACACAGTGGGGACAGCTGATCCCAAATGACCAAAGGGTTATTCCATACCATATGATGTCATGCTCACCATATAAAGCTGAGAAAGAGGGAGGAAAGGGGAGACATTTGGAGGGATGGAGTTTGTCTTCCCCATTCCCTGTTATGTTTGATGGAGCTTTGCTTTCCTGGGGGTGACTGAACACCTGCCCGCCCATGGGAAGGGGTGAATGATTTCCTTGTTTTGCTTTGCTTATATGCATGGTTTTTGCTTTACCTGTTAAACTGTCTTTGTCTCAGCTCAGGAGTTTTCTCACTTTGACTCCTCTGATTCTGTCCCCCCTCTGGCAATGAGTGAGTGGCTGTGTGGGGTTTAACTACCAACTGGGGTTAAACCCCAACAGTCCTTTTCACAATTATGCAACATCCATAAGAAAAAAAAAGATTAATTGTTGCATAAACAGACTCCCAAGCCAAATGTATTACTAATATTGAAAACACTAATCATTATCTGACAGTTTATAGACTAAGTGTTATAAAACTAAAAGCTAGTACGCTTCTGTCATCACGAGTGAGAGAGAGACAACAAAGTCGGGATATTTTTTGTTTTGTAGGAATAGAGTTAGGGACGCTTCTGTTAGCAAAGGTTGTGATCTCAGATTCTCTCCTTTTCCAACTCAGTGATAAATGCCTTTCCTGAGCTTAGCCTGTCTCACAAGTCTCTCTTCTTTATTCTATTCCATTACAATTATGCTCCATATCTGTGTTGCAGTATCTTAAGCATTCATCTCAGAAATAGATTCCTATTTCCTTAGCACTGCAACAGAGGGGTTCAGTAGTGAGAAGACAGGTTACTGTAGCTCAGACTAGCCAGAAAACTTGTCATCAGAATTCGTTCCTGACACAAAAGCTGTTTGGTTCACAATAGAAGACTAATCAGCCAAGAGTGCATTGAGCTTCTTCCCTTTCAACATCTCATTTTAAAAAGAAAAGGAATAATGGTTCTGGAATACTAGTACATCTAACATTGCTTTTTAAAGCATGCCAAGGTAGCAAATCGCAGCTTGGAAGGTGTCCCCCATTAAGGGGAAAATGTTGATCAGGATCCAACGGAAGTCACTACTGTTTTGTGGAGTTTTGTAATTTTTCCAGCAGCTGCTGCAACACATTGACTTTCTTTAGTGTAATTAACATCCTTAAAAAGAACACTTACTGCATAACGATCTAACAAGGATATCAGAGTTTAGAAAACACCAGATGGATTCCAAGGTTTTTGAGTCTCTTTGGAAAAACAAGAAAGCAAGCTAATATTGTCTAGGCCATACCCATAGCATGAATATATCTTATGAAGTTACTCTGGACCAAATTCACAATGCAATTAATTTTCATGGAGAAACAGTCAGATCAGATTTATCTTAGTAAAGTTTAAGTGTCTTCAGGAACAAACCAAACTGTACTAACAAGTCAATGATGAAGAACTGATAATCAGTGTCCCTGCTTAAATAAACCCTGTGAGGAAAGGCAAATTATACCATTCTATTGGTCTGAGGCCCAGTTTTCCTTCTGTCTGCTTTTGATCCCAAAATCTTAAGAATTCAAACTGAAAAATTGTCATCCTTTTGATGCTGGAAAGCTGCTGAGAAATCCCTTTGGACTTGGAAGATACCATCTATCCACACATGCAAGTGGTTGTCTCTCATTTAGTGAGTGACACAATACCTTCAGTGAAGGAGAGAGTCATGGCCAGCCCCAGCTTCTGGCATGGAGTGACCAACTCCATGCAGAGGGAGATTTTGAAGCTGAGGAACTCAGCTATGGCACAGGCAGCTCTAACTGTAGGTAGTTACGACTCATGAAACAGCAGCAGGTTCCCCCATGTGTAAAATGTTGCAGTGTCATGTAAGCTTTTCCCCCCATGGTAAGGTGTGTGACAGTCATACCAGCACTAGTTTGGTGGTTGGTATGTCCTCCCATACTCTTACCTGTGCCCTGCAGCAACTAAGTCTCTTGAGTTTGCCCAAATATTTTTGTATTTGCAGTCCTGTGATTATCTCAGGGTTGATACTTTTGTTCATATGCTGTTATCTCTCTTTCATAAGAACCTTGCACCACAAGAGCTGCAGCAGGTAGACAGAAATACACGAGCTAATGTTTTTTGAGCCCACTCCTTTTCAAAGGGAATTTCAAACCTCACATCTATATTGATAAATGTCAGAATATATCTGGCACTTTTGGCAAACCATTCCATTGAGGTTTATGAAGTGCACTTAAGAAAAATTAAAAACATGTGACCCACAAAGTTGGTGACTTTGATACTTTCACAAAGGGTATGGCACAACAAATGAAAAGCAGGAGATGTGAGTGAATAATGCTGTTAATGTAAGTTTTGATATGCTAATTAAAACTCCATGGGAGTGTTTCCTACTGTATATTAGTAGCAGCAGTACACTGCTAAACTACAGTGGACCAAATGTATCACCCTTAGAATTAATTATCTCTATTCAATCCTGCATTATATAAATAAATAGATTTTTTTTTTGCACTCTTCACTGGTAGTACCTGATATATAATGGAACTTCTTTTAGCTAACACACAATCCTGACTTGCGCTGATGCAGTCAGTGGGAGGTAATTCTTTTTCTAAAGACCATGCTGGGTTATTGGCTTTAACTGCAGGCTGGTATCATAACTTTTGTTTGCGTAGTATCATTTATCTTTGAGGATGTCCCCTTTTTTAGGGAGGTGAGTGTGACACACATCCTCCAAATTTAAAGCTCCATCCCATCTGCTCTTCCTTTCTTGAATTCTGACAAAATAGGACCTTTTTAAAATATATCTACTTCTTTTGGGGTTTCCTTTTCTTTTTTAATCTTCTGTGAAAACAAATAGATATTAATCAAGATTTCCCCATCTGTTCAAGGGTGTCGGTGGTAGGGCCTCCATCCAAGGCACTGATGTGGACTCAAGTAGCAGGGACACAGCCCAAAGATGTTAGGCTACAGGGATTATCATCTAAGAGAAACCTAGAGTTTCTATTACCTCTTTTGTCAGTCCTGTGTGATCCTTTCTTCTCTGCAATTTTCTAGGAGTGACTGCAAATGCCCATCCTTTTAGAAAAAGGTGGATGGTGGAGGAAGAGGGTCTCAGATATTCGAAGGGTTGTTTGACAACAAGAGCGATTTTCAGTCTTTTGAGATTTTCTTTTTCTTAATATCATTTGCTTTGACTTTTTATGATAGAGCATATCTGCACTGGGTTTTTTGTATTTTTTTTTCCCCAAAGAATTGATTTTTTTTTTCCCCAAGGCTGATATGACAATGTGGAAAGAATTAACCAGTAATAAATACAGTTTTCCAGACAAGAAAATGACTGCATATGCCACAGAAGGAGTTCAAAGGGTTTGGTTATGACTGTGCTTTGAAAAACGGATGGATATGTGTAAGAACTAACTTGGGGCTGGAGGGGGTGTGTGTGTTTGTATTTTTTCTTTTGTTTGTATGGGGTTTTTTTCATGTACTGTCATGGATTCAATCCTACATAAAACAGCAAAAGTTCTGTTTTATTTTTTTAAAACATAATAGGAAGTGGAACTTGGAAAGTACTTTAATAAAGTGCCTAAGAATGGCTCTCCTGCACCTTCTGAAAGGCACCTCAGTATCGTTTATGCCTCTCTCTTCCATGGTAGGGAGCAGGAGGTCTCTGTGAGTGTCTCGTGGCTACAGTGTCATGCGGTTAACAGTCTGGGCAAGGAGATATTTGGAAGAGAGTATACCCTTCCAGGTCACATTTTTTCTTTAACCATGTAGTTATTAGCTAACGAGTTAGAAGGAAACCTCAGAGATGCCAGGGCAAGTACTTCATAGCCGGGCTACAATGTGTGTCAGAGGAGCCACAAAGCGTTTTAGACTCCCTAGTTTTACCAGCCACTTGAAATTGTGATGAATTTTCTTTTGACTCTCCAGGAAAATTTCAGACAAATTTGCTTTCTACCTCTTTGAAATCATTCATCAGGAAGAAATGATCCACATTCAGGCTATCAGCATCAATGAACAAAATAAAAATATAAAATTAATATAGTAATCCTCAGTTTGTCCGAATTCATCTGAGGAATTTATTGACATGCAGTAGTACTAATTCCAAGAGATTCACATTATACCAGAAAGGCTGAATATTCAAAATTACTATAATAAATATTGTTAAAGCTCAATGTTTTTAGAGAGATGTAAAACATCAACCTTCTGGATGTAAACCATCCACTCAGGCTTAGAAACTGGGAAGATACCCAGGGGATAATAAGTCCTATTGTACTTTTTACAGCAGTAATCAAAACACAGATTGAAATACGGAGACTCCATGGGCTCATGGAAACAGAGGCCACGTGATCACTGAAACGGACAATCAGCCTGTTTCTAAGTATTCTTATCTTCAAAATGGGTTAAATCCATGCCTGTGCAATGTCATCATTTGTATTATCGCTCCCCAACCTGAAGCAAATAAGAAAGCAAACCCAAAAATATGTTTTACTCCAATAAGACATTTGGTATTCTAATTGTTCTCTCAGTTTTCCTTCCTTCTCCTTTCTTTCATTTTCTAGTCTTAACTAAGAGGCATCCTTTTTCTTGGGCTTATAATTTAAATGAAGGATCTGAGATCTGATATCAAGTAACTAACAAAACTGTCACAGCTGAGATTCATGAAGTTATACTGGCACTGTGCTATGAACTATACAAAGGCCTGGCACAAGAACAAGTTGCAGAAGTGTTTTCTCTTTATACTCTATTACTTATAGGAAATTGATAATAGAATTCAAGATTAAAAGAGACAAAAGTTCGGTTTGATATTGAGATCTAAGTATCCTCAAATTTGTGTTATGAATTGATTCTATAACCAAAGTCCTGATTTAAGAATCTGTTTTTCTTTCCATGCTTTCGTTTATCTAATTGTGCATTTGCTGAGCCTAAATTAATAAAACATGCATTACAGTGTCAGAGTGTTTCCTGCACTACTGTGTGATCTGTGAATGTTGGGGTTTTTTTTAAGAAATAACAAAGAGCATTTAAAGAAAATGAGCAGTTACAAATAGTTTAACATTACTTCAAGCATCATGTTTCTGAGAAAATTGAAAAAATATTAGGGATATAGCATGTTAGATATTGCATAAAATCACATTAAGTGCAGTTTCTTGCCCTCTCCTTCGCAGTTGACCATACAGAGACTAGACAGAACTCCCATTTATAGATGAAGAAAAGCAGTACAGTGTAATACTTTCATTTATTTGTAGAGTTTATGCAATATTCTTCTAGGGAAAGGAAAACAAAATAACTCTGTTTGTGTGGGCAATTCACACTGAATTATGGAGAAGCAGTTGGTAAATTTCTATGATTTACATTTTGACGAATATACTTAGCTTGAGAAATAAATACACCATCATCATGCAAATCAAACAGTGCCAGGAATTCACAAGCAAGGACAAAAAAAAAAAAATCCAAACCCCACCCCAGCAACTCTGCAGCATCTTTGCGTTACAAGTCACAGAGCTGCTTTTCTTGAGCAGAACTAACACCACCATCCCATTTCTATCTGGGATGTTGG
>JAWWMP010000041.1:60003968-60025664 GCA_035047865.1 Dendrocincla tyrannina | reverse complement strand
AGGCACATTCACAAGGAGTGACAAGATTTGGAATTGCTTAGGAGCCAAGGAAAACAAAAACATGGCTCTAGATTTGCACATAAGACCTAACATGATCTCGGATTTGCTGGCAACCAAAAGTGTTCTTGGCTCAGTTTCAGGTCATAGTGGAAAGACAGGAAGGAAGGTTATTTTTGTTTTCTCTTCTGGAGAAAATTCTTCTCCACTTGTTTAAAAATGGCAATCTGAATTTCCATGCCTCCTTTCAAACTTTTTCTGGGACTTAGGAGCAGTTCAGAATACTTTGTACAGGCTCTTGCACCAATACTGAGCATTAGTTTTGGCTGAGTTTAATATTATAGTTGAATGCTTTAGACTATAAAATTATTGCTCCTTTGTAGTCAGTTTGAGTCCCAGCAGGGTTTAAATGGAAAAAAAGGCTTCAGGGAGGAAACAGAGAAATCAAGTGGATAAGCCTTAGCAGTAAAATGCTATTAAATAATGGATAATAAGGATGATGTTAAGATGTATTTTCTGCATAGGTGTGGAAGGCACTGGATAACAAATCATATGTGGGAACGATAGATAAGCATGCAATTTCAGTTCTGGTAAATCTGTACTGTGACAAAACCAAATTGTTTCAAATCTTCAGTTCATAGCAGCTCACCACAGCCCACTCCCAAGAAATCCCAGCTCTCCTGAAGTGGTTTCCATGGTTACGTAAAAACACGCATCTTACTTCTTCTACTAGGTAAAATACCTTTGAAGGCACCTGATGATTATGCATGTGAAAGAGGCTGTAGATTAAATGTTTGTCTCCAGAGAAAATATTTATATGGCCACTCAAAATCTCTGCTCACTTCAGACTTTGACTTTGGGTAAAACCATGGACCAGCACCAAAACATCAAGCTGCCCGACTGAAAGAGAAACCAGCCACAGGTATAAGGTCCACTGACTTTATTATCAGAAAACTTTAGCCCAGTCCTCATAAGTAAGTGTTAAACATCTACCTTTTCTTCTTCTTCTTGAAAGTGGATCAGTCCTTTTTTTTTCTGTGAGAATGTGACCAGTTTTCAGAAGAAAACAGAGTTGTTTTAAGTAATACAAAGTTAATAACGGGGTTCCAAAAAATAGTGTGGAAAATGGCTTTAAAATCTGAATTCCAGAATGTTTTTGGGCTTTCTTTTTTTTGCTGATTCTGTTGGCTTTTCCTTTACACAAACTCTTTTCTTCCATGGGTGTCTAGGAATAGAATAAAAATACACTAAAATTGAGATTCAGATGAATGAAATAGTTTTTCTAGGGATCTGCACAATGATGCAGACAGAAACAGAATTTCAATCCTTGCAGTTATCTTCTGTCCAAGAGAGGTTGTATGACCATCTGATATTACTCATTGTGTCATTCTTTTGCCTGGATTTAAGACAACTGCCCTTTACTCTATAATCATTTCCATTTTCCTAAAAAATCCTCTGAAAATCTCTAGATGAAATCCCGACTTGACTTTTTTTTCCACCTGTGTAGTGAATGATTCAGCCCACTAGGATCTGGCTGTATGGCAACCTTCAAAAGAAGCTACTAATTGCATTGGCTGAGTAAATAGATGCACTGTGTCAAATGCTTAAACCAAGGTTACACACACAGCCCTGTGTTCAGAACCTAGCTGTGCTCTGCAACCTAATTAAAAAAAAAATATCTTAAAGTTCTCCATGTAGACCAGTAAAGTCCCTGGGGACCCTGGACTGTCTGTCAGGTAAACACTAATTGACAAAAAGACCAGTATGTGAGAGACTGAATGCCCCATGGAACCTACCTGCTCTGCTAAAAATGGGGCTGTGAGACAGAAGTTATCACGGCAGACCCTTTTGGATCAGAGATTTAAGAGAAGCCTGCAAAGTTAGGTCCTTTCAAAGTATGATTTTCAAAGCAAATCTGTAACCAGCTGTCACAAATGCATTGGAGACTGTGACAAAGTACCCTTTGCTAGATTGAATTTTTGTGGTGCTCAGGGGAAGTAATAACTAGTTCCTAAAGCTGTCATCTGTTAGTCACCATTCTCTAGCGGGGGGCTTTACTGGTAAAAGGAAGAAGACCTTTTGCTGAAGACCCCCTTCATGCCTCTTCTCTCTAGCATCCTCTGGGAAGGATGCTTCCCTGATGGCTTTTGGGTTTTGTAGAAGGAAGGTAAAGGGCTGTGATAAATAAATGTCTTTGCCCACATGTTTTGAAGAGGGTTCATACAACTTTTTATTTTCAGAGTGAATTCTCATACTAGTATCCTGCTAGCAGGTTTTCGTGTGATTAGAATTTGTTGTGTCCTCTAGAGATGGGATGTTTGAGATGTATCCCCATGGGGAATGGAAAAATGCTTCATCAGAAGGGGCTCTTCAAGGAAAGATGTACCAGCTTTGAACAAGCTATAAAATATAGTCACCAGCCAGTTGCTTGGAAGTACATTCTATCTTCTCTTTGCTATCTGCCTCTTCTCAGTAAAGAACAGCCTGTGGTTCTAAACATCCTTTTGTAGGGACCAGTTTTGTCATTTCTATTCATAATACATTTCTTATAACAAAGAGAAAAAAAACCAAAAGGATTTATGACTAAGGACCTTTAATTTCTATGCAGCAGAATCTAGTCCTCTAATTCAAAAAATTCTGCTTAAAATATTCTCCTCCAGAGAAAAACAAAGTAAAGACCCCCCCCCAACTAAATCCCTCATGAAGGACTTGTGCTCTGTGAAGATATAATTTTAAAGTGAGTTTGTTGTAGAATACCTGCTCTGATTTTTGCCTGGTTCCCCTCATTGATTCAAGCTAGTGGTTGAGTAGCAGGGATATTTGTTAAAATAGAGAGCAAATGTTTTGTTTTTCTCTGGGGAGACAATGAAATATGGCACACACATTTACTCGTGCTGTGCTTCTCAGGTTGGCTTCTTCAGTTCCCTAATCAGGTATTTCTGAGTGATTCCTGCCACTGGTGATTTGTTCAATGAACTGTATTAAAACAAAAAACTCTTTTACAAATGCATAACCTGAATAGAAAATAAAAAGTTTATTTACTTTCAAGTCATATTGGTTTCAATTTAGTCCAAAGATCTGAGGGTTGGAGTGAGGTCAAGAGAGTATTCGTGAACATTAATTTCATAAATCCTGGAAAACATTATATTTTATATAAATATGCAAATGTATGCTGGAAGGTGCTTATTTTGTTATTTTTTTATTTATCATTAATGTTCAGCTTTAAAGAATCAAATCACGAACACAAACAGCAGGAACTCGTGTAGCCAAACTTGTAACATGGGTACAAAAAAAATTAAAATAAACAGTGAGATTCTCACAAACCAAACAGAGATTAAGTGCCTATTTGCTCGTGCTAAAATAATACATTAAAATAAACTGAGAAAGGAAACCAAGATTAAAAGCGTGTAAGATAATGTTACACTAACCCCAGGAAGAATATTATTCATAAAGTTTTGGAATAGGTTTGCATGATGATCCAGTCTAACTATTAGTGTGGCTAGGGTACTGCTAATAGACTCATGATAATTAATTTGTTTTTAAAGCATGAATAGTGCTCTGGGTGCTTAAGAAACAGCCGAGGTGGCTACAAAGCCAGAGTAGCTGCTGTGAGGAGGCTTATGGTCTAATTATCTAACAGCAATACCTTCCAGGATCACAATGCCAAAAGAGAGCAATCTTTATCATGCTCCATTTTAATCTTTCTGGTTTTTGGCTCAGAAATGGGGGAAAGCTAACCCTCTTTGTCATACAGGTGTAGAAGAAATTATAAAATTCTTTCTGCATTCTTCATGGCACCAGTTTGGGAGTGCATTGCTAGTCACCCTCCAAAGGAATATTTGTTGTATTAGAATGAAGAAGGAACAGCAAATTTCTGTTGCTAGTGGAACATGGCATTCTTGATGGTATACTTATGGGATGTGAGAGATGGCTCTGTGCTGAGTGAGGCGACGTGAATGAGCTGAAAATGATGTCTTGTCATCCTTTCAAAACAAGTTGGGGATCTGGAGGCTTTTCTGAAAACTAAACATCTGCAAAGCCTACATGTGAGAAAACAAAACTTAAACAAACAAAAAAAACATGAATAGATGTGCCCCTGAAGTTTGGACTGTTGCACTTTTGAATTCCAGCTGGATGTTGTTGCACTGACTTCAGAGAATACGTCTACCAGTGGCGTGAGCACACATCTCAATGTTGTTTTTCTGATCTTAGTAGAATCAAATAATTTCATTTTACTTTTGCTGTCTGTGTCTCTAGAGGGCAGCTCAGACTGATCAGCTACACATACGCTTCTGCACCTCCTTCCCTGGAGTGTGGGCTCATGAACCACTCTCACCCTGTTCGCTCAGTTTCCATATATTCAGATCACATGGACACAGGCTGTTACCAGAAGCCAGGTTTGGAGCCATAAGTCCCCTTATGTTAGTGATCTAAGATATCTGCTCTTGAATCCGTGAATGATCCAGTTGCAGTATCCTGGCTGCCATGCTCCTCCAGTTAATGATAGATGGAATTGCATTGCGGCTCTTCCCCCTCTGCTGCTCACTGAGTGACAATGAAGGGAAGGGAACAGTCGTGTCACTGCGCTGCCCTCAAGACTTGCAGTGAATGAAAGTGTCTGTAGAGCTTCCAGAGCCAATAGGCCACGTCCTACAGGGGTGAGTCTGCCCTGCAGCAACAGCCCGTGTTCTTCAGGGCCTCAATTCCCTTCTTCACCCATCTCCTTCTAGCCAGTGTAGATTTCCCAAGCATGTGGCCCATACTTGGCCATATATTAAAAATGTCAGGGAACAAATGTGTCATCTATGTAGATTAATCAGAAAGGATGCTGTTTATTCATCCGGAAAGGACTGATGACACAGGGGATGGTTTATTGCTAACATTCTGAGTTACAATGAGTACATATGTGACATGTATATTTAGAATTTCATCCTTCTGAATTTCAGGCCAAGCCAAAGGAATCTTCCTTTAGTAATACTATCCATGCCTTGCAGCCCTAGGTCATTTTATCTGACCATTTTTTCATATGCTGAAAAACATGTGTGGTCAGCCACAGGTTTTAAAAAGTTTACTCTGAGAAACAGACTCAGTGCCTGTGTCGGTATTGTGGTATGTTGTTTTGTGATCCACAGTCATTGGGAAGGAAAACAGAGGACTCTCCAGGTCCTCTTCATGGCTACCAGTGGAGTAGAATGGCTCTCCTGAAGGAAACAAGATGTTTTCCAACATGGGGATTTACATACATGTCTGTACACTTTTGGGTTTTCCTTAATTCCGTCACTTCTTCCCCCTAGTAAATAAAATTTCTCTTCCTTGTTCCCCATTGCCATTAGTTCCTGAAGGCAACTTCCATCACTAATCAGATTATACATGTCTTAAATTATATTAAAAACCTGAATTTGAGTATGAGAAAACCTGCCAACATGAACCCTGAACTTTGCTACTCCTTCCTGAATCAACACAGTAGAATAGTTCAATTTGTGTCTACGTGCAATGTAAATGTATTTCAGCTGGCTGACCAAAGCTGGCTCATTTTCAGGAATTCTCATTTTGGGTCTTTAACTCAGCTTCTTCTTCACAACTTGTCAAACAACTGCTCAAGCAGGAAAAGATCTACAATGTATCTGCAGAGTGGAACATTATTTATTGTTAGTGGGAAGCTGAAAATCAATTCACTTCATTCCCCGAACAAAACAGCAACAAACAAACCCTAATGGCACTCAACCTGAAGTGCTCAGTTTGCACAGAGATACTTCTTTTTGCTGATTGTCCATCCACATTTTTTTATCTGGAGATACATACATAGGCACTGGCTGCTGCTTTCCTGTTGTCCCTCATGAATGAAGAATTTCAGTTGCAGGATTAAAACTTGAAAACTCTTGGTTCATTTTCTTACAGACAGGATGGGTGCAATTGCACCTGGCTTGCTCACAGACCTCTGATGTTCCACAGTAAGTGTTGCATAATCCTTAGTACTTTCCAGAATGATATCCAACATCCAGATGCTGGAGAAACCATCAAAAAGAAGTATCCTTGCTTTCGTGCAACTATTCAGACATAGCAGGCTAAGGAATGGGATTTAGTGCCCTTAGGAAATAACTGCCACCCTATCAAGAGATGAGAGACACTTCACCGTATTCCAAGGTAGGCCACAAGACGGAGGCTATTTGTTTTCTCCTGTAGGATACAGTGGCAAGGCAGAAATAGAACAGTTTCCTAGATTAAGTAGAATGGTACCCTATGCCCATTCCTATTGGATTTAAAAATTTGGAGAAGGTAAAAAAAAAAAAAAAGGAAAAAATTAGAGAAGACGAAATGCTTAAGCTACAAGACAGTTTATCTTAATCTCTCTGGAAAGACAGCACAGGCATAATTATTTTTATTTACATATCTGCATATGTAGATATGCTAATATGTAACTGTACAGCTGAAAAAACTACAGCTAAAAAACTGCTACCATCACTTGGACTTTATGACTTCCTCTTTTGATTATAGACATTGCTGAAAGTATAGTGAGGTCTGACAGGCACGTCACTTCTTTAGTTCTCAAATACTTCTACCTTGATAAGGATTTTCCAATCAATGCCTTCCATTATCTTCTGGCAATGTTAATTGAAGACGTATTCACATCAAACGCTTCTATCTTATCTGAAGAAGGTGTGTGGAACAGAGTTCCAGTACAATGGAAATAGTAATATTCTGAGACTGTAATTATAGTCACACTTCATGCACTGCTGGAATTACTTGCAAGTTAAAGCTATCAAATGCTGCAGTTGTGTCTCTGGATTAGTGATGACGCAACATTTAATATCAGCGAGTAGATAGGAACGTCCCAAACTCTCTGAGATGGGTTTTATATTATTTAGCGCTGTTTATGAAATAGCAAAGTCTTAACATTTCTTAGGCAATTAGTATTTATTTGATATGGAGAGAAAAAAAATGGTTTCTTCAGGTTTCTTTTTAAAGATCAAGAGAAAACCACTTTTTGGACACCCTTTCTACTCAGGAGGGAAAAGTAAGACATGGAAGCATTTTTACTGTAATATTGCAGGTAATCTTATTAGAGTTCTTCAGAGAATCTTCTTGGTTAATGCTGCAGGGTTCTTGCTTTGATGGCTACATTTTCTGAGTCTGTACAGTCTCCATACAGTCTTGCTCATCCTTCTTACTCTCTAGCAAGGCAGAAGGGATATAACTCAACCCAAACACTAGTGGCACACTGCTGAGAGATCTCCTAGCTTCTGCAATAATAAGAGATGGGCTAAGTTTATTTTTTTTTTAATTCTTCATTTTCCCTATGATGATCATAATTTGCTGTCTCACTAGGATGATAACAATTACCTGAGCTTCCCTGGTAAGAATGGGAAGCAGAAAAAATGTTGAGGGTGCTCATCTCCATTCTGCTGCATCCTAGGTCTGACCATGTCCAGGAGCCAAGCAGAGACACAGTGTAAAACTCTTGGGAAGATAGGACTGAAAAATGCTATTGCTTTTGCAGCTATGATGAATATTCTAACTTAAAAATTGTCATTCCATTTTCTTCTCTTTACAGAGGTCTGAGAAATTTCCAGGGTGTGCTCCTTTGGGAAGCAGGACAATGTAAATGTACTACAGGAGACTCCATATGGGATAGAGCCTGTGGTTTCTGCGGGAGATACACAGCAACACTGAAATCTGAAAAATTGTCAGTGGACCATTTTAAGAGTTGCTGCAACAGATATAAGTAGAATGTGACTGGGGGATATACTAAATGTGTAGGGAAGTGTCACATCAGTTCCATCTTTCCTTCCCCCAGCAGCCTTTGTGGTTTGTTTATTATAGGCTGCAGATCAGCATTGCATAAGTTTCACATGGAATATGAGTTGTTATCCTACCTAGGAGTGTAGGAATTCTTTTATAACTTTAACTTTTTGAGTATGACTTTGATATTTTGGAAAGAGAAAAAATTAAAGTAGATACAGATCTCTGCTTTTTATCCACATGATTAAATAAGTAAGAGCTGGGAGAAAGTCAGGACTTTCAAGGCTCACTTAAAATAATTTACCGTTTTGGGTGCCAGGCAGGAAAAGCTGGGCTGACAGGAACTATTGAAATCAGGCAATTGAGGGAGCTGTAGTTATTAGTGCTAATAATGCATAGGATTATACTTTAAGGTAATACTGAACTCACAGAGGTCAGCAATAGACCTCAGATTAACTTAAATGGAACAAAATCAAACACATTAGTGATTCCTGCAGTTCTGGGGAATATTTCAAGCAGCAGCAGTGTCTCTTGATTACTAATTACAAGTTAGGGACATACAAAACTGTAATTTAAATTGAAGTTGCTCATAGTCAAGTAGGGCTGCATTGATTAATTCAGAACTGATGGCCTTCTCCTGCTGGGCAGGTACAACTAAAAGCAGTGCAAACTCCAACATAAAAAAATTATATATTAAGATTCTCCTTCTTCACTTACTTTTCTGTAAGAAGTTTCATCTGCAGCTGAAGGATATTGGTTTTAAGGATATTGGTTTTACACTTCTGGAGAAGGATGCCCCAGATCTGTTTGCTGTTGAAGTTGGTACTTCTTGATACACCTGCATTTGTTATGCACTGTCCTTGATGTTTGAAAGGATGAGCTCAGTAATGTGTGGATACCTGCCTCGAGACTATTCAGTTCCCATCCTCTTTCTGAAGGATGCCAAAAAGCTGAAGGATTATGTGATTTGTCTTAATTTTTGTTGAGGATAAAGTTAAACCAGCAACAAGCTTGACCTAAAAGTCAAAGGGAACTCAGACACTTCTTGCTTCTGGCAATTGTTTACTTGAATTAGATTCAAATCAGTGAAATGCCTTAAACACTCTTTGTCTCTTGGACAGTCATTTCATCATTATTTTTAATCTTTTCAAAGCAAACTTTATTGGTCAGGAAAACACATGTGCTTGTGAGTTGTATAACTCTCAATTGAAATTGTTTAGGATTTTGCAATCACTTAGGATCTTGAAATCAAAGAATCATGGACATAAAACTTTGATGGGTTCATAAACACTTAGGGAAGAAACTTTTTAAAAAAGCAATTGGCTCCCCAGCCTCTAACTACAAAGTGAGAATTTGCCTGAATTAATTTCTAAGGTCTGAGGTCCAAAGCAATAAGTATAACAACTGCTTTGATAACCAGGATTGCTTTCAAGTCCATACTCCCTGCTACAAGAGTAGCAGGAATATGTAGTGCAGAGTCAAGAGATCACTCCTTAAAGAACTTGCCCTAAAGCCACTTAAGGAACAGAGAAGTGGATGAAGGAGTAACCCTGCACAGCTGATCTGTAGCTCACTTTGACATGGCTTTGCTGTAAGGGTGCTTATAGCAATGTCATACAGTTACTTGTAAAGATAATGAAGTACTGAAACATGCCTTTGCCTTGATCCACAGCACTTTCTCTTCAATACAGATAAGAACCTTGGAGAAAAAAATAAAGACTTTTCTTATCAAATTTTGCCAGTGCTTTTTGCCTTTCTCTCCTGTAAATGTGATATGAAGTAAAGCAGGGCTCTTCACCTAAGATAATAGTACCTGTATCTTTTATTCTATATTGTAAAGAGTTAATTGAATTTTTCTTATAAAGAAATTGAGTGATATTGCCATTTTACAAGTGTCATAAGTCATGCCTAACTTTTTAACAAACTTTCTCCTATTTTGGTCTGAAATGATAAGCGAGAGGACTCGGGAAACCACAGGCCAGTCAGCTTCATCTTGATCCCTTGGAAGATGAATGAGCAGCTGAACATGTAAACCATTTCCAGACACTTGAAGGACAAGAAGGAAGAGTCAGCACAAATTAACCAAGAGGACATTGTGTTTGACCAACCAGATAAGGTTTTTATGATGGAAAGACTGTCTTGGGAGATGAAGGGAAAGGAGTGAATATTGTCTACCTTGAGTTCAGCATGACTTTCAGCGCCACCTCCCCTAAGATCCTCATGGAGAAGCTAATGAAAAATAAGCTGGATGAGTAGACAGGGAGATGGATTGAAAACCAACTGGATGTCTGGGCCTGTAGAGTGCTAACCAACAGTAGAAGTTTAGTTGGACACCTAGCAGTGTACCCCAGAGGGCCGTTCTGGATCTGATCCTGTTTAATATCTTCATTAGTGATCTGAATGTTGGACCAGAGTGTACCTTCAGCAGGTTTGCCAATTATACAAACAGGGAGGAGTGGATGATACACCAGAGGGTTGTGCTGCCATCCAGAGGGACTTTTACAAGCTGGAGAAAGGGACTGACTAGATACTCATGAATTTCAACAACAGAAAATACAAAGTCCTGAATTTAGCAATGCTGAGAGTTGACACACTGGAAAGCAGCTCTGCAGAAGAGTGCGCAGGGGTGCTGGTGAACATCAAATTAACCATGAGACAGAATGTGCCATTGGGGCAAAGAAGGTTGATGGTGCTCTGGGCTGCATTAGCAGGTTTTGTCAGGTGGAGAAGATGACCTCGAGTTCCCTTCCAACCACAAACATTCTGTGGTTCTGTGAACTGAAGCTCAAAAGCAGAAAGAAACATATCCTGAAGAATGGTGTTCGTTGATGTTGCTTCAGTTGTTTATGTGTATACATTTAATTTTATATATTATAGACACAGAACTGTAGCCTTAGCCAGTTAACATTCTGATAATAGTCAGAAATAGAGGCATAAAATCACCTAGATATCGCAAGCACACTTGTTTATTAGTTGCATGTTTTTAAATGAAATTATTTTTCTCTTTTACTATAAAAATGCTGCAGAAGAAGAGACAATTCTGATGTCCAATTTAAATAAGTGGATGATGTCCCTTTCCTTTGAAAGCAACATGGTACCCTCATAACTTCTCTCTATACCCACTTTCTTAAAAATGAATGGGAACCTGAAACACCAACATTTCTAATATTCACAAGGATGATACAGGCAGCTCTTGTCTACCAGCACCATTCTGAAATCCTGGCAATGAGTTCCAACTGCAAATTTAAAATAATTTTTATTATTTTCTACCCAAAGGTATTCCCACCAATCATTTGCTCTATGTGCAGAGTGCAATGTCTTGAAAACACTCCTCATTTTGACGTAGTCTTTCTAAATGATCCTCATTCATGTCAGCGAAGAAAGCAATACAGGGTTTACAGAAAAGCAAGTATTGAAGTAGAGAATAAAATATGAAGCCTTCTCCAAAAGTTGTCAATTGTCTTCCATTACCTTATCTTTCAGAACCTGATACTTTTTAGAAGTCACTCAAGACATTATGATATCGGTGGGAAATTGTGAGCATCTGTACAGGGGGATCACATTGATTCCTTTGCTGCTCTCTACTAACAAAAGTTGCTGTGCATCCTCATCATGTTAATGCTGCAACAAGATGTGTTGGATTACAGAAGCAAAATCATAAAAGACATTTTATTGCTGGTCTAAAGCAACAGGAAGTATATTGTAAAGCTCTTCCACAGCTGCTTAATTTTATAATTTACAGACCTCTGGCAAAAAGAGATCTCCACAGTTTTTGCAGTCAGAAAGCTCTGATGTTTTAGTAGTCAGAAAGCTCTTAATAATGTTCATTCTGTTACAAAGGGGAATAAATGATTCTTCTGAGTTTGCCCTCTAAGAGCCTTGTTGTTTCCTTTGATCACCATTTATTATAATAACTTATATAATCAATTATCATATTAATGCCAACATCCCACCTTCTTTTTCCTATACAGACTCATTTCTTCATTTTTTTCACTGAAGTGAACTTAACTTTTCTTGAAGTTATATTTTAGTGGCCAGTTATTCTTACAACTCTTCTCCAAAATCTTAATTTTTTTTTTTCCCCGGATATTGACATTTCAGGTTTTTCTTTGAAATCACAGGGCCTTAAATTTAGACTTTCTTCTTTTATAAAGAAGCAAAACTGAGACTGTCAGAAAACCAAACAACTCTGAGCAATTCAACTTCAAGAAAAATGCCAAATATCATGAAGCTGGTGATTAAAATTGCAAAAGCTGGCAGCATGACAATTGTAGGTGATGAATATGTATGCCACAGCTTTCCAGACATAGTAATTAACAGATTGCAGTGCCTGAATGCTGCATGCAACCAATTTAGAAATGAGGGTAACTCTTCAGCTTTATGCTTTGTTCTGTACTGAACATCCTGCTGTTCCTCAGCAAACACACGGGACTCACAGCTGAAAGCCACAGAAGATAAATGATAGAGCAGACTCGTTTGAGCAGCTCACCACCTTCAGCAGGTGTGTGGAATATTTACCCATGTATAAAGGAGGTGATTTTTCTAACTGAAAAGGAGGTATTTTAAGATATCATTGTGCACAGAGACGGTTCATCTCACACCAGAGCAGACTCACAGTGCCCACACACTGTTGGCACCTGTATTTGGGTCTCTGCACTTCAAAACATGATAACTGTGTTGCATACACACAGCATATGTGCAAAACCCAGAGCCTGGACTTCTGAGTAGCAGCACTTCACCTCTCATCACTGGGTATCTGGTCTGTGTCTTCAGTTCCTAGCTGGTCGCTGCTTTTAGGTAAGGTTAGAGGTATGGTTACACCATAGGTATCTTTCATAATGAAAACATAAGAAGCGACCTGAATGGCCAGGGCAGGGGTCCAGAGAGACCAGTGTGCTGCCATGGGTAGGAGCAAAAGGGAGTGGAACTTTGCTCAGTTCCTTTCCCCTTACGTTGCAACAGCAGCATGAACTGTTGTGCTGGGGATGTTAGAGACGCTTGCTGCCTCTTCACTTTGCCTCTCTGTGTGTGGAACAATGGTCCATGAATATTCCTAGACTTTTTTTAGACCTACTGTATGTGCCTTCACAACCCCTGCTGACAGAACAGTCCCTACCCAGTCGGCAGAGAAGTTTTTATTCAACAGTCTGCTTAAACCAACCTCCTGGTAGTTTCAGTTTTCCTCCTTTGTTATAGTGGATGAAGAATAACAGATCCACAGACACTACTGCTTCTCTGAAGGAACAAAAATCTGATATGTTGGTATAAAATACACATTTAGCTTGTCACTGGGTCAGGGATCAGCAGAAGCAATAGGAGAAGAGGGACTTGGGAAAAAAATCTAGATTAATTAGTGAAAGCAGGCATAGTTTAAGTTCAATCAGATAGGGAGTTATGAGAGCTAGCAGGAATTGTCAAGAGCAAAAAATTCAAGCAAATCTAATTTTCTTCCACAATGTGGTTACAAGACTTGTAAGTGGGAGAAAAGCAGTAGATGATGTGCGTCTTAAAGCTTTAATAAAATCTCACACAATGTAAGGAACAGACATGTTTTGATGAAACTTTTACTGAGTAAGCGTAAACTGAGTGGGAAACCAAAACTATAACCAGAACAGTGACCAGTGCCAAACAATAGGATGAGAGGCAATGGGCAGGCACTGATGTGCAAGAGGTTCCACACATGAACATGAGGAAGAGCTTCTATACTGTACAGGTGACCATGCACTGGAATGGATTGTACAGAGAGGATGCGGAGTCTCCTTCATTGGAAATATTCAATAACTGTCTTGATGCGATTCTGTGCTGTGTGTTCTGGGATGACCCTACTTGAGCAGGAAAGTTGGACCAAATGACACCCTGTGGTCTCTTCCATTCTTACCCATGCTGTGATGCAGTGAAAGACATGGAGAAGTATTGAGGTTGCAGAGGGAATTGGGTAGAGATTGTGTTGGTGGGGACCAGGCTGGGGACCTGTGGACATTAGTTTCAGCTAAAGACAATTTTCCATGAATGTCCTGCCACCTGCTTCCCACTGACTGCTTCCAGGATCTGACATCAATGGGCACACCGAAATATGCAGCAGAGATGGCTTTTGCTATCTCAGAAACATGCTGTACCCTGCATGAAGTGGCCCTTGGGCACAAACTGAGAAAGGAACAAACAAGTTAATGGTCCTTTCTGTTTGGGTTTGCCTTACAGCACTTTAATTGGACTGTGCTGCAGGTACCATTGTGCATCCTCAACTACATTCTGATGTTGATTTTTATTTTTATTTCAAAATCTTAAAAGTTTAAAGTCTGATTATTTTTGGCAAAGAAAATTGATTGTGGAGTTGTGTTTGTCAACTGTCAAATTAGCAGTCTCACAGATCCTGTTCTTTTGAAGACACATTAATATAAAGACAAGAGAAAAATGGGGAAAAAAAAACCTAAAACCCTACAGAGCCATATTTTAGTCAAGGAAAGTCACAGAGAAGATTCAAACAGCTTGGTGTGTTTGAAGAAGCGAAATATGTAGATGAAAGAAGATCCAAAAGCTTTGATCCCTTTTATATATTTGTGCTTGGGGGGCTGAGAATTCAGACGTAAGCTCATTTCAATCTACCTTTCTCTGTCTTAAGCAGAACTGAGTTACTATAATAGGAACAACCAGGGGAAAATACCATCTGAATTTTAGAATATATGTGGAGGTACACAGGATGAGTAAATGTGTCAGATAAATGTGTGTTTGATTTTCATCAGCTCTTCCATTTGAAACTGAGCACCAGAGTTGCCCTCAAGTTTAGTCTGATGCTGTGGAGAGATCAAGAAACTCCTAGTGTTGTGGGTGGTTATCAGACAGTAAACTGCGCTGCGAATGAAAGGCCTTCTTTAAGACATAAATGGAAAAAAGTTCCACGTGTCCAAGGTAGAAAAAGAGAAATCAAGTTGACCAGAAAGGTCATGTGAAACTCCTGAGGGCCTTAGACTTGTTTCCATGGCACATATGCTTTCCTGTATGGTAATTTGATAAGATTTCCACAATACATGCATAGCACTGTATTGCAGTTTTTCAGCAAATAAAGTAAATTATATGTAAATGTTATGGTTTAAAATCTTTATATCTTTAATAATTGTTATTTTTTTGGCTAACAACTTGCAGATGTTGTAGAAGGAGTACATGAGAAAAAGATAACTGTGCTTATGAAGTTTATCAGTTCAAGCACTCTTGAAAGAGGTAAATAACACATTTGCTCTTTCTCATGTTCTTTCATAAGGAAACATCTCAATAGGTCTGAGAAGGGAAGAGGTGCTCTTGAGGGCTCACTTCATCTGAACACAGACAGCTCTCTGGGAAGATGACTTGAGCATATGCTATTTTGACTTACAGAAGAGTCTAGTTCTGTCCCTGTGATCCCCTTTTAAGCAGATCTGTAATGTGCAAACCCAATCCTGTCCCCAGAACTTGTTCTTTTCCATACTCTGGAATCCTAAAAAGACAGTCATTGAGTATTGCTGTATTTTTAGTGGACAGCAACCGTCTTTTTTTTTGCTTCTCTTTGATGAAGCAGGGGCATAAATCTGGACATACCTAGATTTTCAGATTAACTAACAACAGCTTGGCAAAAACTGTTGAGACATTAACTTATTTAGATATTATCTTTTAATCTGCCTAAGGAAAGTGGTGTGCACAGTCTTGAAGATTTATATATTCGGTTCCCTAGGTTGTTGTAATGCAAATTATCATAAATCACAGCCCTTGAGTATTTTCTTAACAATTGTTTAGGCAGTGAACACTAATGAACCCTCCTCATTTATTTACTCAAAATACCTTACCAAGGCAGAAAAAAAAAACCCAGTGGCAGAGACAAAGCATTGTGTTTTCAGGCTATCCTTAGAGATTTCACTATGTGGCAGCAGCTGCAGGTACTTTTTGCATTAAATAGCGTGCAGTTTATCTAAGGGCCATCATTCTGTATCAACTGGAAAAAGCAAATGAACCCCAGCCTAGGAATATCACCTCTGAGCCAATAATAACTCTCTCTCAGAAGCCCACTAGAATTCCTGGGATTTTCCATGATTTGTGCACCTCTTGAAAACCTACGCTTTCAGGCCAGAAGATTTTAAAAAGCCATGTCCCTGGTTCTAATGACATCTGTCCCAGGATACCCTCCCTATCCCCCAGCTGATGTGGTGGGTGGGCACACTGGATACCCACTCTCCTAAAAATTCAGAAGTGCTTTTCTGTTTGCCACAAAAATTCCAGGCAGCAGGATTTTTTGCAAGGGTCCTTGCATCATACTTCAGCTCTTTGAGTCTCTTCCCACTTTTTCTCTACTCCCTCTCCTTAATCTCTCTGTAAACCTTCTTCCTTATGCCTCCTCGAATACCAGATGTGGCACATTCTCACAACACTGGATGGCTGCTCTTGAAGCATTTCTGAGCTCTACTGCTTGCCTGGGATCTCATTAGACTGTCTTTCATTTATGCAATACAAGTGAGACAGCATCTCTAATCCACTTCTTCACATACCTTCTTTCCTAATCTCATCATTAGGGTGCCCTCGTGCTGGCCTGGATGGAGTTCAGAGACAGCAGTAGAATTTTGCAGCTGAAGAACATTCAGTTTTGAAACTTCTAACACCTCTGTTTTTTGTATAAATCTGAAGTTTGTATTTCTTGTATATCTGATCTAAAATGGACCAGGACATGACAGTCTTGCTTAGAACATAGTGCAACTTTCCTTTCCTTCACATGCTTCTGAAGGAAGGCTTCAACTCTGACAGTCGAGGCAATGTTCAGGTTGTGATCCAGCACTGTGAGTAGCTGGCATAAGCCGACTGTATCTCCCCTGGTTGTCTAAAGCAAGGTGTTGAGTTCAGTGGCCTAGGATGCACTTTATTTATGGTTGCTCTCTGTGTAAGAGTAAGACTATTACTTGTTCTTTGTAGTTAATGTTGCAGCACACAGAAGCAGCCAAGATATTTTGGCTTGAAACTTGTATTTAAATATTTTAAGAACATTGATCCGCAGGATTTCAGAGATGCCAGTGGGTGAAATAATGATCTCTGTGCTGGATAGTTCTGCTCAAGCAGGGAGAGCTGAGGTGAGGGGGGCTCAGCATGAAAACTCTTCCTGTGCTGGCAGAGAAACAGCACTGCACATGATTTCCTGCAAGAATAGGAAATTAGCTCCACTCTAAGGTTTAATTTGAAAATGGAATATGCTGCTGTGGTTGTTTGTGTATTTATATACGTTTTATAATATCTAACATAAATATAATGATATATATTTACACATTGTTGATAATTGTATATCTGTATACACACTTTCACAGTGATAATGGACTCAAACTGAACAAAACATTACCCCTGTCTCTCTCTAAGATTTTTTTGGAACTATACACGGAATGGCCACTGTGCTCTGAGAGAAGCTGCCTCTATACTTCCTGTAAGCACACTACTTTCATCCAGGTTCCTTCCCTCAGGTTCTGCATCCTTCCAGTCACCTCTGTGCAAGATCACATGGAGTGGGGCAGCATCAAGGAAACTCAAGTCATTGCAGTTGAAAGAATTGGGATGGATGTACCTCGAGGATGTGCTGGCCAGGGAATCAGGGAGAAAGAGGGAGCTTTTGTGTTGGGGAAAGCTTAGCAAAGTCTTGGGATAAAATGGAAGTCACAGTTAATAGTCAAGAAAGCATGAACACTCAACACCCATTATTGCTTTTTAAATTACCTATTGTGAGTGTGAATTAAAATGAAGTCTGTAAGAAGTATGAACCTCTTCTTGCTCCACCTCCAACATCCATACAGAAGTGACAGGGCACGTATCAAGACCAAGCAGGTTCTACGAAACTTTCCTTAGAAGCTACTTACACAGCAGCTGTGCTCTGAGGGATTCATCCAGGATCAGAGAGTTCATTGCACTGTGTCCTGTACAAATATCATATTGTATAGATTCTGCCTCAAAGGACTCAGCTGTAGCAGTCATGCAAGTAGCCAACTCAAAATTAAATGTAGTCTAGGCACATGGTGCAAACTTCGAAGAGCTAAACCAAATCCAAAATATTTCTTCTCTTTTGCTAAGTCAGGGCACTTTGCCTTGGTTTCAGTCCTGATGCGAAGTGGGAAAATGAACAGCAGGGATAGCTGAACTCCTTAGAAACAAAGAGGCAACTTTTATGCAAATATTCCAATTTTGGCACCATGCATGCAAAAAAAATAGACAATTCCAGTTGGAATTTCTGTTTCCAGCTTCAATGCTCATCAAACCTTTCTGTAAGACATCAAAAATTACTGAGAAATACTATGTCACCCTCACAATTGAGCCTACCTCGCACAGAACAATTCCTTCTTGGAATGGGGTAAACTGAGGCTTGGTCCCACTGGCACAGCTGCTTTCCAGAAAACCCACAGGTATGGGAGAACATGGAAGAATTAGAATACATAAGAAACCCTCTAAACTACTTTTGACAGAGATATTCTGCAAGCAGAGACAGGCTCCATATGACTTTGGGTGTGCACAGAGGGGTGTGAAGAGCCCTATAATCACAAATACTTTCTTCTAACCATTAGGGAAATGGTTGTACCCTGTCAGTCTAGTGAGAATATCAAGAAAGTGATGCCAAAAGGAGAGTCTTAGTTTGTTTGTGAACTCTGCCTTGCAAGGCAAGCAACAGAGCTGCTTTCAAAAACATTTTGTAGGATCAAAATTAAAAGAAAGTTTAGAAAGACATTCAACAACTTACTGAAGTTGGGAGATAAGAAATAAGCAAGAGCATACGGAATAAAAAGATGTAAGTCTCTTGACAGTGTTTATTTAGTGATTTTCACTATTTAATAAAAATGAATATTGATTAAATAATGAATAGAATTTATTAAGCACACATAGTCGAGTTAATTAGATTTTATTATTTGAGTAAGGAATTAGATATTAAAAATTGAAGTATTCTGTCAGTAGCTGGCTGCACAGAGTACTTCAGGGAAAGAGTCAGTGCCCCTATTTAAGCAACACTAATGTTTTTAAAGCACCTACAGTCCTAACATGCCCAGAATGGAGAATGGAGGAGAGTATAAATGTTCCATCTCCTCTGAAGATCTATTGTATGAATTCCAATAGACGCTGTCATGGAGTAGAATTAGGTGATAAATAAGACCATAGAAACTGAATAATAAAATAATAAAAAAATTTCCAAAATCCTGATTTTCCCTACCCACACAGAAATGCTGATTGCTTCCTAGAAAAGCCAAAAGGGTAATAATTTGGCACTTTTGCTGTTGTAAGACAAAATCTTACAAAGGAACATTATAATGAAACATAACCACATAAATAAATTGGACTATGTAATAGTCATTTAGGGCATTTTTTAGCAGTCCTCTGCAGCAATTTCCTAAAATGGCCCTTTCTCTTGCATATAGATCCCTTGCTCAGCTCTTGGCTATGTACATACTCAGATGTCCTGTAGCATGATGGAACAAGTGCAAGTTGCTCTGCCTGCAGTGTCTGGTATGCATCTGTCACCACAGGAAGAGAAACCAGTGCTCTTTTATGCAACAGTGCAAAAAAGCCATCAGGACTTTCCTCTGTACCCCAGGGCTTTTCTTGATGAATGCTCTGTTGACACGGGCATTATGCAATATCAGTGCAATGCTTAAAAGACAGCACTTCCCAAGTGAGGCTGCTATTAAGTGGTAACAGCCAGGATTCCCACTTTGAGCCTCCCCCTCTGTTTCCCATCACCCATCCTCCCTGGGAAGCTGGGGTAGCATCACCTGCGTGACACCCCTGCCTCGGCAGTGAGGAAGGCAAAGCGCTGAAGGCAGGCTGTGCTCAGGGCAGGGCAGTGTGACGTGCATGCAGGTGCTTGTGAGGGAGTTGCTTGGAGTAGGTCTGCCACTTCACGGAAGGGGTAGCAAAGCAATAGGTGCCGCGGGTGAAGAGATCAGCCAAGTCCCTCATATGTAGTGATACAAACACTGTATCCACTGCCCACAGCCTGAGAAGTAGGTACAGCTCTGTAAAGCTGGGAAGGGTGGCAGAGCTTCTGGCTTTAAGTGCACACCATTGGAACAGAGCGAAATGGGGAAAGCAGCTGGATTTCCACCTTCTCATGAAGACCCATCCCTTGGGCCAGCTGAGAGGTGGAGCGTGCCTGAAGCAGTGTTCCAGCTATGGGGTGTGGGACCAGGACATACATTGTGGTCAGTTCATATCTAGCCTGTGTTTTTAGGTGGTGAAAAGTATTTTCTGTAGGATCCTGAATCAACTGTGTGTGTCATGAATAAGGGTATAAATAACCCCCCATGTAGAGCAAGGTGCTACGCTGAAATCTCTTTGCCTGGGAAACAGCTGAACCCACAAGAACTTGTGAACTCCAGACATGCAGAAAAAGGCTTACAGAAAACATGAGGGAAAGAATTAGATTAGGGTATGGTAAAGAAAGGGAGAACATACTTCAACCACAAGAAGCTTCCCCCAGAGCCCTTTCCACTCTTGCTTTCTGTAGATAGATAGGTGATTAAATAAATAAATAATCTCTCTTTCCTCCTGCAAGTTCTGCTTGACAGCTTTGGGGACTGGGGACTGGGTTTGAACTGATGCAGATGTGTGCATCTGGCATATCACTTCTTCTATTTCCTTTGTTTTTAATATCTCTGACACCTTCAAACAGATACCCTTGAGGCAGATCAAATTTTTCGTGCTCTGTTTTGGCATTTGTATGCTTCCTATTACTATTCTTCAATAATGGCACTAGAAAGTATATGAAAAAGTCTTTTCCCAAAATTTATTTAAATGCACATATGTAGCGAAAACATATGTAATAGCACATGCAGGTCCCAACAGTCGTGCAGATGGTCTAATCCAGCTTCCAAGCCCATCCATATGAATGTTTCTATGTTAAATTAGACCATGGTGTACAACTCAAAATGTCAATAATTAAGCATATGCATGCTTAAGTGAATACTTACATGTACTTAGAATTTTAAGTGTCCTTCCCTTAGCCTGGACAACTTGTGAGTATCCATACAGACCAAATGACAGATTTGGACGTGCCATTGCTGCAAGCAGTTCACACTGTTCATTCCGTAGTCCTGCTCAATACACTGCCTAATCACCTTGTGTGCTGCAGAAGAGTGTGATTTTGTCAGAGTTTCAAACCTAGGTGGAATTCCTTCCAAACAGCTTGGAGCCAACGCCTCAACGTCGGTAAAGATGTTTAACAAAGGAGACAAGACATGCGTATGCTGAGATTATCAGCCTTGGCCAGGTCTTTGTTTCGATCTTCCCCAGCAGGGGAGAGAGGGGGAAAGGGGTTGGTATTTCTGGCTTTTCTGCGCAGGTCGAGGAGCTCGGCTCTCGGCGGAGCGAGGAAGACGGGGACACACACTCACTCGGATTCCAGCACCACTGGATACTGAATTTGTGTTCGTTTTTCCCTTCTTGAACTCGACTGCTTTTCATCTGTGAGTGATCATAATCGCTACAAAGCTTGCCGTGAGGAAGAGAGGTGGGAGACCGCTCCGGTTTTCCTGCGTCTGCAGAGACAGGATTGTCGCTGTTTTCCTGCCTTCCCACTTTCTCACGGGAGCCAACCTGAGAACTGCCACCAGCCTGAGAGAGCCCAGCCGGCCAGGAACGACATCACCACCTGCTGTCCGTAAATATTACTGCAACCCCTGGGAGAGGGTGGCCTGTTGCAGAGGTGCCACAGCGCCACCTGCTGTCTGTGAATATAATTGCATTTCCCCTTTTGGGGGTAGCCAAAAAAAAGACCCTTTTGACTGTTTTGCCTAGTTATTTTGGGGGGTGGAGGGGTTTATTACAAGCTGTTGTTGTCTGGTTCTTTTCTGGATATATATATATATTGTGGTTAAGAACTGTTATATTTTTCTTTATATATATTCCTAATTAAAGTTGTTTTTTTCTAAATTCAAAGGAGAGGGATTATTTCTTGGCTAGCATAATATCTTAGTTCTCTCC
>JAWWMP010000041.1:59895104-60003868 GCA_035047865.1 Dendrocincla tyrannina | reverse complement strand
TTTTTTTCTAAATTCAAAGGAGAGGGATTATTTCTTGGCTAGCATAATATCTTAGTTCTCTCCTGAACTAAGACAGATTTGTTCCCCTTTAGGTCATATTTTCTCCCACACAATACAATTGCTCCTATCAAAATTATTATATCATTCTCTCCCTGCCCAAGCACCTTCCCTCTCATTCTCATGAAGATCCTGAATCTCACGACCTGGAAGAGGTTTACAACACAAGACCTGCAAAGACCACATCCAAATGTCTCAGTGGAGCTGGTACCGTCTAGCCAGCACCAACATACTCTCTTTTGGTATCCCATGCTGGTAGAAAAAGGTTTCAGTAGAGAACAAGAATGGTGTTTTTAAGTCTACAGCAGCCACAGCCATGCCAGGGGCACACAGACATTGAGACCATTCTAAACAAATCGTCATTAAAAACCCACTAGGATCATGCAGACCTTTGTCTGGCACAGGCTTTCCCCAGACTGAGCCAGGGCTGTTGGTAGGATCTTTGCCTTCCTATCATGCTCCTTGTGAAGTTTGCACCTTTCCATCCCTGTCACATTTTCTTTTTGGCATTATTAGCAACCAACATTCTTAGGGCTAGGTTAATAAGGGCTGGGTTTAGGTCGAGGATTTATATTTATTCCTATTTTTATTCTTTCTTAATTTTATTCTGACTTTTAGTTTTACTTTTACTCAGGCAGAGAGCAGTCTGTGGTTTGTTTATGGTACTGTATGAGGGTGAAAGAGCTGCTTGGAATAGTGTCAGTGGATCATGCCAAAAGAAGTGAGCCAAATGCAGCACAGCACTGCTCTTGCCAGTCAGAGAAAGAGACAAGTGCCTAGAAGAGATTGATCAGCAAAGGTATGTTTTGATTGTTTTGGAGAACGAACTGGAATCAGGGAATGAACAAATGGTTTCTCTGTGTCAGGGAACAGTTCAATGTTCAGGTGTGTGAACTAGCTGCATTTTACTTGTCAGGGTAGAGATACCCTGTGGAGATATGTTTGAGAGCTGATCAAGCATAAATATAATTTTTCTATAAGCTGATTTTGAGGGGATTTATTCCTCTTCACTGACTTTCTCTTCCTGCACTATGTCTATGCCTCTTGAGAGGCTAAACAGCTTGTAGAAATGTTGAGACCCTATGACTTCTATGGAAAGTCCAAATTTATATTGTGCTATGGTTCAAGTCATAGAAGGGGTGATAGATTGTCCCCATCTAACATCTGCTGAGCAGCCATATGGTACAAACTTGTGCCAGTCCAGTAGGAATTTGTCTGTGTAATGCAAAAATTTCTAGCACATTTAGCAATGCTGGGAGTTATCACCAGGGGAGCTGAGGGCTTTGGGGTAGGTGACACTTAGGGACATAATTTAGTGGTGAATTTGGCAGTGCTGGGTTATGGTTGTACTCAATGATCGTAGAGTTCTTTTCTGACCTAGAGGATTCTATGAAAACTGAAAACTAAACTATCTTCTTAGCCCTAAGTAATTTCTATGAGTAAATACAAGAAAAATATATTGCTGAAGAAAATTGCTATCTTGAGTTTTGATGGATTCTTATTATTTCACACATGCTTGAGGAAAGCAGACCTTGATTACTCAGAATTGTTTTGCAGATTTCATTTGTCTTAAGTACTCTGGAGTGAGTTCCTCTAAACAAACCATGGATATTTCTTTTTTTACCTTTTAGAGGGGGCTGGTGCTTAAACAGCTACAAAACATCCTAAACAAAGCAAATTATTTAATGTTGCTTTTCTTTCTTCGTGTTTTGTTCAAACCTGGACTCTTCAAGATTGTGGTGTTTTCTTAATCTTTTGTTTCCTTTGTGGTGTTTTTTTCCTTTTGGTTGTTTTTATTTGTCATATTATTTGTCATAAACCTTTTCCACTTTTTTTTTTTTTTAAATAGACCTCTGAAAGACTTTTACACATATTTCACTGTGATGATTCCATAATCATAATCTTGCACTTGACTTATGTCACTTGGGTTTGATTAAAAAAAATACATAATGTGGTGTTTGCTTTTGTGTACTGACCGAATCAGTGTGTGTTGGAAATAAGTCTCCTCTTTGGTTGTGAAATAACATTTTACCAGACTTACTTATATCAGTGTTGTTGCTTCTGCAGTTATCAAATTAGAATCATCCTGAAACTGAATTTAAAAGAGATGGGATGCAGCTAAACAAAGCCATATAAAAATCAAGAACATTTGTAAAAAAAATAGATGGAGTCTGCTAGTTATATGTTTCAACAGAAGTCATAAATCAGCTCTAAAATAGTTTATTGCCAAAGGTAGGTTTGTCTCAGTGCAGTTTAAAGATAAATTTTCTGTTAGTTTCCACCCTGTCCTTACCTTGAATACTTTTGGACTTAGAGACATTCTCTATGTAACAAATCAGCTTCTTGTCATTCATTCCAACCCTGGTTCCTTCATCCTGTCTGATTTACCTGTGTGTATGTATACATATAACATATATATACTAATAAAAAATGAACTCCAGCTTGAAAAAATTGTTAAGATGCTTAATATTTTTCTTTAATTCTGTGTGCTTCATATGCTGATGAGAACACTGACATTTCTATGTAATCTTTTATATATAAAATACAATTCTGCTATCAGATACAACCCAAGAAAGGTAATTTTGAACCTGATCTCTCCTGGGTGGAGTTAATCCCAGCGTCAAGAGAAACTCTGTTAAACCCTCATCACTCCTCACTCATCTGTGGTTTTGGGTTTGTTAGTGGCTTTGTTGGTTATTTTTGTTTTTTTTTTTTTTATTTTTTTTTTTGAGGGGTGGGAGGGAGCAAAGAGAAGGATTGTGGAAAAGCATTCTCTGACTTCTGCTAATCCATTACATTTTAGTGGGTTATTGTGTTCCTTGAGCCTCATGAAAGTTTCAAATCTGTATGTTAATCTTATTTGCACGATGTTTTTACTGTGCATTTCTTTAACAATAGTGTGAATAATTTAAGTCATAATTTACGATTAACTTCATCATAAATTACAGCGTGAAGTTTGCAAAGAAAACCACTCATTTATAGAAATAATAGGGGCTAGATTTTCATATAATACCGATGATAATACATATTCTTCTGCTTGGGAATTATCAAATCTCAGTTATTAAGACTGAGCCAGCATTAATTAGCAGATCCTATAAATCTCAGCTGGAAGCACAATGCAGCAGCATCTAAAAGGTGGCTGCTGGATTGCAGTGGGAGAGGGGGAGACAGGGAGAGAAAGCAGAAGGACACTTTGTTCCTAACCCTTTACTTTCTCTCTGCTGTCTTCACTTTGCTAAAAATGACTACCTGTGGTTTAAAAGTAATCATTTGTCAGAGAAAGCAAAGTGAATGGAAAAGAAACAAAACCATAAACTGAGGGTGACCACTGACGAGTAGTAAAACTGCCCACCATCATAAATATGCTGTGGGAAAGGGAAGGTGCTGCTGGCTCCCATGTTCTGCTCCACAAAAATCTTCCAGCAGGAGCAGGGAGTAGTTCTTAGAGAATTGTGCCCATTCAGATTTGAGGCATTTCCTTTCGATTCTGCCTCTCTGCAAGTGGATCGAAGCTAGCACTGCCAGCCACTCTACCCCTATTATTCACACTGAAATATCAGGTAGCTCAACTGAATCAGAAGTCCTGTTGATTTAGCAAAGTGCAAACACAACATGTGCTATTGTCTGTGACCCAAAGAAGGGACACTGAACAGAAGAAAATGGGCAAAAAAGCAGAGGGAAAGAAAGTGCGTGGTGCACATTCAAGGCCTTCGGTGTGATGGTTAGCAAAGGTTGCATTAAGGAGTGAAAGGGGGACAGGAGTGAATTGAAAAGAAGGCAGAAAATACAGCAGAGCAACAAGGGAAACAGTGTATATTGAGAAGAGATTGGACATAAGCAACTAAGAATACAGGAAAAAAATTTTAGACCTCCCAGTTTAATATCATTGCTCAGTAGTCTGGGAGGGAAAAATGAATATATTCTTTGATTTCCATGATACAGAAGTTGAAAGGTGCACTTGATCCAAGCATGGTTATTATGCATCTGTAAACACAACACCTTTGTTTTGAAAAATCTTCCTTCATTTAGCACATTAAAAGCGAATTCTAGCCTTATGGCCACTTTCAGAACCCATGTCCATTCGGTGGCCTTTTTGCACCATTGTCACTTCACAGCTTGAATACCTTTTTCTGTGATTCTTGAGTGACTGGATCTTGTACTATCCAGTAATTACAGCATTTCTTTCTACTCCTTTCTGGAGGTCATTCTGCCCTTCTGAAAACCTTCCACATGTTCCACAATTGCCTTTCCTTTCACTGCAGTTTATTACAGCAGTGACGGTTTTGTGTTTGCTGCTGAATGCAGCACAGCTGAATCCACACAGAATTTTAACAAACACCTCAGATGTTTCTTCTATTTGTCATACATGGAGGTTCTCTATGTGTTAGCCATACGTATATCAATACATAAGCTTTCATAAATTTGCACTGCTGTTGTGTCAGTGTATGGGAATGACTAGTTTTCTTCTCTGCACTGAGGCTCAAATGGTAGGAGAAATTTTATTTTATTACTAAAACCTCTTGTGAAAAACACTATAAATGTTTGCAGATTCTCTAGATCCTTGCTAAGCTACCTTTTGATTTATAATTTCAAATAGAATTCAGAAATGAAAAAGTGCCCCTTCACTAACAGACCCTACTGAAGCATGTTGCCTTTTATATCCTCAAGTCACTTGTCTTTTCCTTGGTCTCTCTCTGCTGTTTTATTCCCTTTTAAGTTGGTGGCCAGTATGGAAAATACTGAAATTCATTACTACATTTTAAGGAGGCAGGGTATAAAAAGAAATAAAGTTTACTGGTTCACTGACAAGTGAAATCTGACTACTAAAGGAAGTTCGGAGACATTTTTAAAATAGACTTTATTCGGTCACCTAATTTTTTCAAGTTTTTTTTTTTTCATTTTCATTAGATGTGGTCAAGTCTTTCAGTAGTTTTAGACGACTGAAAATTATGCTTGCAAAGCAAAAAATACAATACAAATAAAACCACATTTCCACATCATGTAATGTTCATTCTTTATTTAGTGGAGTAGATGATTTATTCTAATACTCATTCACACATTCACTGGCCTCTGTAGATTTAAGACTTATTTCCAGTCATCATGTCAAACCTGCCTCATCATTTTCCTGTAAATGATTTTAACATTAAAATTTTCCATGACTATTCTGAAGAGAATGACTATTTAAATCTTCAAAATTTTTGAATAGAATAGCTGAAGTTTATTAGGCAGAAGAAAACACTGAATCTTCCTTTTATATATTTTATGTTCCAAAGAGGATGCACTCCCTTGGTAGCATTAAAAAGACTTTTTGACTACTTAAACCACTTTAGCTTTCTTATGCCATCAAAAAAAGTACAATCTGCTTATTTTGAGTTTTAAGAAACATTTTTTGAGGCAACAGTTTCTAACATCTGAAAAGAACATTTATTTTTCAGTGAAAAATCTAAATTAAAAAAGCCCTCAAACCCTCTTTTCATACTGCTCCCACAACATAATTTAGGCCCATGATCGAAGGAATCTCAGTGCCAAATTCTTCTTTCTCTTTGATGTTTTTCCTAGAGATTTTAAATATTTTATTCCACATTTCTTTTTCTCCTCTTCTCCTTACCCCACAAAAATGGTGCTATAGAACAAAACTTCAGGGCTGTGATAATGAAAGTCGATACTCTAGTCAGCTGCTGGTCAGCCACAGATTCCACTTGAACATTTATACAAAACTTAAATATTGTTAAACATAGTTATTGGAGAGAAGAACCTCTTTATATCCCTTTTCCTGTCTTTCCCTTCTTGCAATTTTTCCACGTGTGTGATAAAACCTGCAGAGGGATAATCTCCCCTTCTCTCTAAAGCAGCTTCATAGAGCAAATGTGTCTTTCAAATCCTTACGTCTTGCTGCAGATAGTAATACTTCCCCTAATGAGAATACCTCTTTTTCACTTGCTGCCTTCCTTGGAAAGCCCAGGTTGCCACAGTTCTCAGTACCAATATACTGTTGTGATAACCAAATAATAAGCAATCAGCAAGCTGAAGACAGAAGCAGATTAACTTTTCAGTTCCATTGTCTTCATTTTTTTTTTTCTGAAAAGATTAACTGATGTCATAAAAATAAATCCTTTCAATTGTTTTCAATTTTCTGTATATGAGGTAGGTAACATCAAATCAGATCAATTTTATTTTTTTAATGATATTCATCCTAGAATGGATTGAATCCAGCAACCAAGAAAGAAAGGTTGCTGGGCTGGCTGCAGCCTAAACCGTACCTAAGGTAGTGATGCAGAGCTGAAAGATTTTGAGTACTGCCCTTTTCTACCCTAAACTTTCATTTTGTTACTATTTTTTCACTGATTTGTTGCCCCTGGAAAACCAAAACCAAGCAAACAAAAGCACAGAAACCTCCAAACAAACAAGCAAAGCAAAAGGCCCCCCAAACCAACAAAGGAATGCTTGTAGAAGCATTCCTGTAAGTTTAATATTTGGGGCAGTTCACAGTGCTATTAAGATATGCAGAATTCATTCATGTGTTTGAAAAATGTCTTATTTGTAATTTCTACTTCCCACAGTACCAGTGCAACTAGATCACTGTTTTGTTTTGTTGTTTGTGTGGGTTTTTTTAAAGAAAGCAGATTATTTGGGTTCTTTTCAAGTAAATTCAGGACAAGAATAAACAACCACCTTCAGTACTTCATTCAATAAATTCAGAAAATGGAATTACACTAATCAAGAAAAATATGCAGAGGCTTCTAGTCCAAGCATAAACTGATCAGAAGCTGTATCAGCTGTGCCCTCAGTTCAGCAAGGAGTAATTAGTAGCTTCCAGAAAATTGGAGCTTCCTTTGAAACATTGGTCATTAGGTATCACTGGGGACAGTAAACCACTCCAGGTGGCCGTCAGCCTGCTCCTCTTGGGAAGTGCAAAGGGTTTTTGTGCTTTGGTCAGTTCACATTATTCAAGGCTAATTGGCTATTTTTGCCACTTAAAGCTATTTTTAAGCTTGCTGTTTCACTGGGCACTACACAAATTTTGGATTTTCTGATTTAAATGTCAGAGACAGATAAAAAGCGTTGGTTTTTAATATCAGTTTCAGACTGTGCTTTAGTTACTGCATGCAGTAGTCCCAATTATTGGTCCCCCTCTGAGAGATTCTTCCTTTCTCATAAGTTATTACCTCTTTGAGTGATTCATTTATTCCATCATCCAGTTAGAAAAATGCATCTGGTTCTCCCAGAGAGGGACAGGTAGAAGGGCTGCACAGTTCCTTCTTAACCTTAACAGAGACCAGTTCGTGGAGGTCAGTTTGAGGCAGCTGTTACAAGGGAATGCAGAGGAAAAATGTGAAGTTGAAACTATGAGTCAGTTTTCATCCAGTTGGACTTCTAAGTGACTATCCATCTCTGCCCAGAACCGCTGCAAAGCCAGGCACAAAGAATCTTAAAGCAAATTACTCAACAGGATTTTTCATTTTACAAGCGTTTCTCCTGGAGCCTGCTTTCCGCAAGGACCTTCCAAGACATAAAAGGCAGTTCAGTCTCATTTCTTCCATCCCGCTTGTCTTCTTGTTCTCCCAGTTCTGATGTTATGAGACAAGAGGCAGCAAAGCATCTGTTTTTCTTGCCAGAACTGGTTCTGTTTAACTGAAAGGGTAGTTGGCAGGTTTTGTCTCGAGAACACCGTGCCTACTGCTTATTTGTGTGCAGGGAACAGGGGCTTGTGGAGCAAAGGGAAATAGAGCGTGCTCTCACGCAGAAGAATATATTGGATGACCTCCTTGCTATGAGTCTTTTCTCACTTACTCATAGGGCACAGTGCTCCCTGTGCTTATTACTTGTGTATGAATTCCAAGTGGGAGGTTTCTGCAGATAATCAGTGTATATTCTGGAGAGTGACAGTAAGATGAAGCAGTAACTTAGACTTGTTTTATTTATCCAGAGTTCAGTAAATCTGCGGCCCAGACTCTTAGGTTATGAATGACAGACTAAGAAAACATCTTTACTCACAGAAACTAATGCAATATTGTCTAGGTTGTCTGACTAACAAAGAAATCGTGTCCAGTGTCAGGAACAGCCTCAGCTGATACTGCAGGGAGGACTGTCCCTTTGAAGCAAGTTTAGAAGCAACACACACTGTAATCCTTGAACACACATCTAGGAGACTGCCTTTCCTCATTTCTCTTTCCTCATCATAACAGAATATCTTTGAGGAGCAACACCACTAAAGAAAATACTGATTTCCATTTGGTGCCATTTTTTTAAGTATGTAAGGATGTAAAAAAAAAATTAAAATTGTTTTTATGCAAATTTCTATCAATAAAATCTAGACTGAATGGTGGTCATAAGGGTTGCCCCAGCTTAGGTGGCCTAGAATACATCCTTACATGTCTTTATATCTAGATCTGACATTTTTGTGCTATGAGCATAAGCAGAGAATCAGTAATATGAACTCAGTTAAGCTCACCTTGTCAAGCTATATGCTAGATTGTATGTCATCCAAGAGATGTTTTGGGAAGGTAGACTGTAACCAAAGTAAGTTCTGGAGCTGGCATCTACGGCCAGTTGGAAAGGCCCTGAAGAGCCTGAGAGTACACTGACATCTCTGACAAAGTGTGCTCAGATAGGGAACTTGTCAACCAGAAGTACAATTTAGATTCTTAGATATGGAAATAGTGAATGAATTGCCTGAATAAAATGAGTTTGAGAGCATGCTGAGATCTGAACCTCATTCCCTAAAAGGAAAAATGCTAAACACTTCAGGGAACCCAGCAAGGAAGGCAATTACAATCTCAAAATCAAATTAAATCAGAGGATGTTAAAAGATGTACAACAAAAGAGAATAAGGATAGAGGTATGGTTGTGGTTTTGTTTTTGTGTTTTTACCTTTTTAATGCCATAATCCTTTGGAAGCACACTAGAGGAAGGGAAAGGAGTTTGAACCTTGGCAACATTGATCTGAGGACTCTTACAGCTTAGAAGGAGTTGTAACTTCAGAAATTAAGATTTAAAATAAACAAAGCACGAGAAGTGAGATAATTGTTTCATTCTACTGGAAGACTGTGATCTCTCTCTGCATTAAAAATCCAGTATTTTGTGCTTTTCAGGAGCTAAAACCTGGGTGAATAATGAGTTTCTAAAGAAGACTGGGGATGTATTATATTTGCATCAGGACGAAACAAAAGGCAAGATATTGGTTATTTCTCTCAGCATTATGAACTGCAGCAGCAGAGGGTTCATTATTAAGACTAGTTTTTTTCAGCTCAATACGAGATCTGAGCATTATATTAACTTATGTGATACACTAATCCCTATAGGACAGTATCCGATCTCTAACTTAAGAGTTTATTAAACATCTTCCATTACAGCTCTTTTTTCACACCAGCAGACTTGGAAAGAATAAAATTAAGACTCTCATTAAAATTATGTAAAGGGAGGACAATTTCCTGTTAACAAGATCATTTGTTGAGTATTTTCCCCACACCTAGTGCTACGTTCTTCAACTTTTTTGCTCTGCTTTTCCTCAGGGAAAGTGCAGCAATCTGTCAGGAGCAAACAGCTTGTGTTTAAAGAATACTGAAATGTTTATCAGTCATTTTACAAAGGGCATAATCAGTATTTATGCCAGTCACAATTCATATTCTGCAAACACAGGGCACATCATGTCCTTCTGAACCCAAGTAGATTTTCTTTGTGTTGACACAGTTTTATAAACTGTTACTTTAGATGGCTAATTATAAAAGTAATAAATCAAGCCATGGGTATGAACTAGTATCTTACTAAAACAGACTTTGACTTTAGCTAGGAAACAACAACAATAATTAACCAATAATTAACCAATTGAATAATAATTGAAAAAAAAACAACAAACCAAAAAAACAAGGAAACCAAACCCAACACCTTCAGTGAAAGAATCTTTGAAAGTCTGTGTTTGGATTTCAGGAAGAAGAGGAAGTTTATATAACAGGAAACATTTCACAAAAAAACCCCAAAACCAAAAAACAACCAAAACCAAACAACAAAAAAACCAAAACTGTGGCACCCTTCATAACAAAATGTTTTTCATTTGTATTTCACTGACCTCAGAGATGAAATTCTATTCATAAAGCAGTTTACAGAACACATTTGGACCCCATCACTAATATTAAATTAATCACAAAATTAAATTATTTAGCCACAAAACAGTTTTGTCTTGGGTGAGGCAGATTGTGATTCTGATCTCATTTACAATGGTTTTACATCAGTGTAATTTGATTTCACTGAAGCTTATGCTGTATAAAAGAGGAGAGAACATGGCTCATATTTTCTGAGTGGTCATAAATTGCACACAATTGCGAAAAGAGGAATTTCTACTCCGGGAAGAAATCCATGCAAATGTATTTTGTTAAAATTTGGCAGCCTTTTAGGAGTGTGCTATTTATATTTTTTTTATAAGCTTAGGTCCAACCAGAAAAGATGGTAGGTTTCCAGTGCAAATGACTACAAATCAGTCAGAAGATTCAGTTTTGTTAAGGATGCCTAGGAGAAAAAGGAAAAAAATAATCTAGAGAATCACTGGAAGAGAAACATTTTAATTAGATAATATTACTTTGAGATATTTGTATTTGTGCAGTTCATAACTACGGAGGTATTTATCAGTAGTCACAACAGAAAAGCAAGGTTGAAGAGGATTCCCAGACTCTTGCAGACCATCTTACTCGTTAGGATGAGTTAAAATCATGTTATTTGCATGAAACAGAAAAGAATGGTTATGCTGTCTGTGTTGAATTCCTCTTCAAAGATGTGGCCGCTGTTTAGACTGCTCTAGCCATGTTTTAGCCAATTTTTGGGTTTAGGGCTTGTTCTATAGATTTTTTTGCCTTTTTTTTGGTTTGTTTGTTTGTTTTTTTAATTTCTAACCTGAAGACATGAAGTACTTCTGAGAAATCTCTGTTGCTGCCCTCAGAGAAAAGCCTCCTAGCTAGCAGAACACAAGTGACTGCCTTGGGTCCCTTGCAGTGAGAGTTGTGAGTTGAAGCCTGCTGCAAAGACATCCCAAAAAGCACAACTTTGTTCTCTCCTTTCTCCTCTCTTGGAGAACAGGAATTTCCTTCTTGGCTTGCCAGCTAAGGAACCTGCTTCTGCACATACCTCTCTGAATGATACAACAGAGGTTTAGAGGTACGCTCTAATCTGTCGTGCATAAACAGACTGTACTCAATGGGATCTGGGTTAAATTTTAGGGAAAAAGAAAAAAAAAAGAAGAAGAAGAAAAGGAGAAAGAAAAGAAGTAAAAAGAGGAAAAATACTTTGTACAGAAGGAAATAAATTCAGTCTTTTCTGAGAAATGTTTCCTTATCCAAGGAAGCAAGAGCTGCTAAACATGCATTTAGCTTGGCTGAGATTGTTCGTTTGGGAATCCTGCACAGGTAATTAATTAGTACCTCTACTCTATCCCATATCCCATGTCCATCCAGCCACCACAGAAGACCCAGAGAAGAAAAGGCTTTCAGATTACTGCAGTTACATCCACCTAACCCTTTCAAATGTCTCCAATGGCTCGCACTAGGCAGTTCTGCTCTTTACTCCCTTACCTTTCCAAACACCCATGCACTCATACACCTGAGGCATCAACTCTGGTGCCCATGGACTGGCACAGGGCTGTGCCATTTTTCTGTCATCATCTTATTCACCACGGTGAGTTTCTCTCTGGGAAACAGCCTCAAATTTTTTCCTGGCTCTGACCTGCAGTCTTCCATGTTCAGATTCATCTCTCTGACAGGGAGCAGAGGGCCCAGCAAGATAAATCCACTAGCACTCCCAATGTGCTCAAATTGCAGTGGTGTGAGCTATAGACCACCTTAGATTGGTTCTTAGTCTGAGGGTATTTCTGTGGAATTGTGAAAAGGTGTAGCTTCTGACAGTCTTTCACACACAAGAAGTTCTCTGATCCATGGCAGGTTTATCCATATGGCAACTATTTTCTGAATTGGCAACCACCTTACAAATGTAATGTTGGACAGCAATAGAAAGCGTGGAGTTTGATGTAAGACTTTTCTGTTTAAATTTGAATTGATCTAGACATAGAACACTGTCTTTTCAGTGAAAATATGTGACACATCAGCAATGAACAGAGCAAAAGAGTTTCCTTTTCTATCATGTAAAAAGTAAAAAAACCAAAAAACAAATCAAAACCAAAACCAACCAAACAAACAAATAAAAGCAACCAATCAAACAAAAAAAGCAAAGAGGGGTCTCTCTGATGGAAAGTGAAATCATCATCCTTCAGTTTATAAGCCACTTTCTTTCTAGATAGTCTAGGACACCACTTCTGTGGGATAAAGAGATTCTACTAAGGGATTTATGGTTCCAGCCTGACAGCATATTAAAGTCTTCATTAACGTAATTGAAAAAGAATCAAGAATAGTTTCTGGGGTTATATAATTACTGCTAATTGTTGTTGCATTATCTGCATTTTTTAGGAAGTGGATGGAATGCATAAGAACTCTAAGAATATAGGAGAGCAACTGAGAGCATATTATCTTTAAAATATAGGAGAAACAAACAGAAAAAAATATCCTTAGTGAAGCAGGACAACTATTACTGTAATTCTACTTTACTTGAAGAAGGGTAATAAAATGAGAGATTTAAAAGAAAAAAAAGAAAGAAAGAAAAATTAAAGAAAATTTTGCTAGAGGAAAATAATTTCCAACAGATAGTCAGGTGGAGGAATAATCTACAAAATCATAGTGCACAAATGTACTTGGAGGATATCAGATACGAATTCGCACCTGAGCCTGTTATGTGCTACAAAATAGCCCTGCCTTATGGGTTTGTACTTTGCAAATGCAGAGATGAGTGTCCATAAAACAAGGGAGTGAGGCTTTGGGATGACCTAATTGAAGCCTTCCAGTACCTGATGGGAGTCTCCAAGATGGAGAGAGATGTTTCACGAGGGTATGTAGTGACAGGACAAGAGGGAATGACCTTAAACTGAAAGAGCATAGGTTTAGATAGGATATTAGGAAGAAATTCTTTACTGTGAGGGGGGTGAGGCACTGGAAAATGTTGCCCAGAGGGGTTGTGGATGCCCCAGCCCTGGAAGTGTTCAAGGCCAGGTTGGATGGGGCTCTGACTAGCCTGGTCTAGTGGAAGATGTCCCTGCCCATGACAGGGGGATGGAATTAAATGATTTTTAAGGTCCCTCCCAACCCACACTATTCTATGGTTCTAAGAGTCTGTAATACTCTGTTGTCACTTTGCAACAGGTGTATGGAAACCTGGCCCTGTTCCTTGGTGCTGTGTTCTCAGAAACATGGTGATGAATGGGAGAGAGCTAAGGAAAAGACAGAAAACCTCGAAACAAACAGCTTAGTGTAAAAAATGAAAAGAAACTGAGAAATAAAGTAGTTTGGCACTGAGGTGTCTCAAGAGCAGGTGGTGGGTGTAAAAGATGGTGGCCTACAAATATTTGCTAGTTAAATTGAAGAGTAAATACTCTCATTGTACTGCATAAATATTTCAGGGAAAGGGCAAACAACTCCATGGAGTGGCAAATATTCCAATTTATAAAGTAACATTTACCTTACAGATATCATAGGGTAAATATTTTTTGAGTGTAGACATTTGATGGAAAAATATTGTTCTGTGTTCTGCATAGAACATTAGCTAGGACAAAATTCATTAAATAAAAGCCAACTATTTTTCAGGTAGAACAGCAGTATGACATTGCAGAAATCTCATTATAAACCCAACATATTATGGGGGATTTACTGCACAGTCCACTCAATAATATGCCTGCTTACCTGAATTCTGTTTTGATAGAAAAAAACCCAAAGCAAAATGTCCCAGCAACACATAATAATTATGCATAATAGTAATAATAACAATTGCATAATAAAATTATTTATTTTTATTAAATATATTATGTGTAATTGCAATTTATAAATATGTCTTATGTATAATCACATAGATGTGTATATATACATAATTATATATAAAATGTATTATGTATAAATTTAACAAATTGTTGTTACTAAATGCAATAACAATAATTATTGTTAGCAATAGCAATTACATAAATAATAGTCCATGATAATATGAAAAAGAAATAAAATCACACTGTTAATTAATGACCAACCACCCTATTTTTCTGAATCAAATTTGTAGGCCAAGGAAACACCAACAACAGCTTCATTCTTGAGATCTGGATTTTTCTGCAAAGGATTACCCTCCCCACCACTTAGTGTCAAAGTTAAACAAAGTAGCCAATATTGCCTCTTGCCAAAACATTCTTTTCTATCTCTAGTACCCACTAATACTGTAAATCACCATCTTTAGTGTGTCAAGATAACCCTCCGAAACACAACATCAAGTTGTGCTGTTCTTCACTTAATTGCTGGGGTGGGATATCACTCTGGAAATCTTTTTCCTAAGGCCATCCTTAACCAGAGTGGTGGCTCTGGCCTGTGTCCACCCAGGATTTGTATATATTCAAAGAAATAATTTTGGAAATTCAAAGAAAGGAGACAACCTTACAGACTTTTTTTAAGTGAAGCACCACTAAAGCCTCTCTTGTATGTTAATGATGGAAATGGATCACTGTGTCCAAACCAGTATATCATTGCTGGTAATTCCACAATTGTGTCTCGCTTGGACCTCAAGGCTAAGCACCAATCTAATATCAAACAGTGAGATTTCAGAATTAAGCCACAAGACTGGACACTACAATCTATGATTTAGTAATGTTATAGTCTGAAAACTAATTCTCTGGGATATTTGGATCAGATTGTGTGTAGTTCAAATTGTCAACGTGTGTTTGCTTCACACACAGTGCTTTCAGTCCCAAAAACCCAGCTGAGCACAAAAGATTCACTGAAGTGACTGAAAAAAGAGATTACTGAAGAATGCAACACATATAGCACAACTTACCTCTACTACTAGCTTCTTCCAGCTCCCATCCCTCTTTCTACTAGTCTTTCTCTTAAGATTACTCCAGCATATGGCCTTATGTTTTTTAAAAATGTTTGTGACATTTTTCCATATAAAAAATCTTGTTGGACACTTTGGAAATGAAAGTGTTGTATAGTTTATAATAAAAATACTACTAATAATCAGTTATTATCTTTTCTTCTTCACTAGATGAAGGACAGGGCTTACCATATTCTAAAGAGCTTCTTTCCTAAGTTTTCTCCTGTAGGTATATTAGAGGAAAATAGTTACATGCTGTGCTAGTCATTCTACTTATTTTGCTTTCTTGACTACCTCCACATTTCCAGCTAGTTCTTTCAGTTTACCCAGAGGCAAAACTTTCAGATTCTTTCCCGAGTTTCTACTGTTTCAGCATCTCTCAAATTCTCAAAAGCATTCCTACCTTATTAAGTATGCCTAATGCTAATTGAGTCCCTGAAAATGCAGTCACACTTGTTTCCACTGGCATGTCACTATTAGTGGATGCTACATCTTGTTCAAGACCTACAGCAACTTGTACAACTCTTTCTGCTGATTCCACAGTCTGCTGTTTGCAGGCTGTAATGCAGTGGTTTCACAGTCACTGCCAATGTCATTGCCAGGGCAATCAAATCAATGCCATTATATGTGACTTTCTTTCACACCCACAGTCTCTTTGTCCAGAATTGCTGTTTCAGGACCCCATCATTTTGACTACGACGTGCAACATAACTCTTTCTATTCAAGAAAGAGCAATTGTTTGACTCCAGTTAATCAAAAGCAACAAGGAGAGAAGGTGTTCCTAGAAGTAAAGAGTGATCTCTGAAACGTAGAAGATGAGTACTTACCAGGACCCCTGAAGTTAGACTCAACAAAGGATTTAAGACTGTGTTTTAGTGCAAAGAAAACTAGGCTTGACAAGGGAGAGGGGCTTGGGGAATTATATTGGTGTTTTCCATCTCCAGCATCTGTGATTCTATTATGCTGTGACTAATCTCACCTTACTTTAATATTCTCTCCTGTAACCTGTTCCATGTACTTATTGCCCTTTCAGTAATGCAATTATCTAAGAATTGATGGCCATCTCCTCCATACTAAATACTGCAGTAGGATAAACTGCATTATTTCTGAATCATCTACAATAATGGATTGTGAGGTCTAAAGCTGAATATCTTCAGTCTACATAAGTTCTGCCTCTTAATTCTGTTATCTTCATTTTCAATTAAATCACCACTGTGTGAACAGAGGGGCTAGAGGACAGAAAGGGATGAAAATGGAGTAAAAGACAGAGATTAAGGAAATACAACATTTTTTTCTGAACCAGAAAATAGGTGAATATAGAATTAGAAGTGAAACAGGTAAGGGAGAGAAAATAAAATAAGGGTAAAAAAAAAAAATCTTCAGCACTGAAGCAAGATGTACTCCATGGATACTAGCAGTGGGATACAAAACTGTCATTTTGATATCTTTAAATCATGTCCATGATATGGATGTACTGACTAAACCCCATTTAGATTTTCATTGTTATAGTCTGCAAGAAATTTCCTGGTGACTTTCCAGTTTTTGCTGGATGGTTGTTATATACACGTCGCAAACCCCGCCATCATCATAGTTGGTGGCCTTGTTGACAAGCTTCAAAGAAATGTCAAATTGTGAATAGTTGTGGAGACTCAGCCGCCCAAAATAAAAATCCTTAATGCATTTTGTCATGTATAATTATGCTAGAGAGGTGCCAAGGAAGTGTTATCAATATCAAATTAGATGCCAGCAAAAGCTAAAGACCTGGAAAACAGGGTCATATCAGACAACCTCATAAATGCTGCACAGGAGGCAGATGGAGACAAAAGTACAGTGGGATGAAGCAAGAGAGAATACTTTGAAGGAAAATTCTCAACCAGAAATATATACCTACACTATTTTGGCTTTCTCTGCTGATAAAAGGTCAAACTGTACTCCTCTGATGTATCACAGGATGAAGAAAACACCCATAGAGTGTGATTCAGGTAAGTTTGAGAGGAAAAAGAGAAAAATTTCAGGATTAAAGTCCCAGAAGAAGGAGGGAACAAAATCCACCAAACACAAATGATGACAAATGACTGTACAATAGACATGAACAATGTCAAAAAATACTGTACAACCCAGTACTATTTAGCACACCAAAGTTATTACAAGAAAAAGTTAAGGACAGAAGAAATGGTGCCAGAAAGAGGATAAGGCCAGAGATGGGGAAAATACAGATCGGTATCATGGAAAAGAAAAGTGGCAAAGAAGGAAAATCTAACTGAAGGAAACTCAGAAATTAGTTAGATTCAGTGGTTCAGTTTTTTCAGACTGTTGCCATGTACCTTTCCTGGCCAGACTGCCCAAAAGTAGTGCTTGCTGCTGCACCTCTTGTTGCGATGCTGTTTCTACTTCCATGTGAAAATATGATGGAAATCTCTCTTCCACTACTTCACAGGGATTGCACATGCTATCACCTGTGTTGCTTAATTGCTAAATGCTCCCAGAATGTTAATGGAAAAGTAATGTGTGTAGGAGAGCCCGTTTTGCAGATTAGATTTCTTAATGGACTTTCTGGAAGCATGAGGAGGAATTAATCTCCACAGTAACGTCCTGTCACCTGCTGCTGTGCTTTCCCAAAAGCCTTTTCGAAGACAGCACTTTTTGTTTTTCCAGTGTTGTGTACATTTGCTCTTTCAACAGTGTGGGGATGATGGAGTTGTGAGATGTGTAACCTCTCTTCCTGTTGCTTCTGCAGGAAGAGAGATCCACAATTCCACCCAAAATATGCTTACTTTCCTCCATCAGATGTTCAGTGGCTCTTATCCCATTCTTTGCAATTTTTTTTCTGGTGACTTCAGGGACGAAAGAAAACATTCTTTGCTCTCCAGTGTGTGACAGTTCAGTCTCTACTGCCACATAATGCCTGAAGCTCTCATCAAAGAGAATCCAGAGATCCTTCACTTGGCCCCCAAATAATCAAAAGCCTAACTCTGTGCTCACCTGCTGCATTCAGTGAGGGCATACCAAAACCAGTTCAGTAGTTCAGGCTTAACACAAGACATAAGCTGGAAAACTTTTGCATTACATAAATATTTGAAATTCCTTCTCTAAGTTAAAAAATAATTCTGTGGTTCTTTCTGATGTTGTTCTGATCTTTAGTTTATGAAACTGAAAAATTCCTTCAGTGCCAGTATAGGTGTGGCACTTGTGGAGCTGGAGGCATCTGGCAATTCTTGAAGTTGACTGCATGCCACATACTAATGTATTAGAAAAGTCCTGTTCCTTTTAAACAGGAATACTTTGGTAAATCTGTGGTTTTAAGTGGAATAGAAGAAATGTGGAGCCAGATCAAGTTATGAATACTGAGCCAATGTTGTCCTGGGCTTGTGTGAAAAGCAAGGTGAACTTCTAAATTGCATCTTTTCATTGCTGTCCATCTGAAGAGGACCTTTTTTAAACTATTTAAAATAGAAAAAAGTTGTGACATATAGGGTAAAGAAAAGAAAAGAAAATACAGTACCAAATATTGCACACTTTCTAGCGTGTACTGCAATGATAGTTAATGCTGAGAAATAAGCTGAGTCAGGAGTCCAAAATGAGGGTGTTGATTTAGGATAACAGCTAAATATAAAAAACCCAAAAACTTTCTTCAGTAGTGATGTTGTTTTCCTGCAGACTGGGGATCCTGTGCATCTGCCACCACACCCATCTGGACATGTCTGCCCCAAATAGTTTTTGGAACATTGGCAAATTGTGACTTTTCTTGTTAAAAAGGTACAGGCTTTAGGGATGGATCATGAAGCCCTTGAGAACATCATAGGACTTTGTAGATGGAGCAGAGGAGAGACCCACCCACCTCACATGCAGGAGCAGCTGCTGCAGAAGTTCTTGTGTAGATGGAGAGAAACAAATCTGCACATGAGCAAGGTCTGTGTCTTCCTGTGGGAATCCCATTAAAGTCTGCCTGGAACACACCAAAGTCAGTGAAACATGGGGCTCATCCTCACATCAAAAAGACATTCTGTATCCCATGGAAATGCTTGCTGAGGATCCAAACTGGCTTCAGAACAGATTATAGGAATAAATCATCCTTTTATCCCTGCTCCTGCTCAGATTTGAGACAAAAGTCTTGACTACTGCCATTTCAATATTACTTGGTACATAATGAGTTAATTAATAAATGAGAGCCATTTTTAAAATGAGATTTCTTAACATTGCTGTAGAGGAAAAGTATTTTAAAATGGATTTATTTTTAGTTTTCAACTTAATTTTGTCTATTTGTAAAATCTGTGCTTGCAACTATTGACAAGGGTAGACCTGCTGGTCCACTGGCCTTTATTGGCATGAAGCCACCTAAAAATATGCTGGTTTTCTTAAAGGAGAGGACAGGAAAGTTACTTGCCATGCTTTTGCAATTTTTTTTTTGCCTTGTGCAGTCTGAGGCAAACCAAGAGCAGCTTCCAGCAGAGATGCATTTTGAGACTTTTTTCTTGTTCAAGGAAAGGGAGAGAGCCTGAGTGTGCACGGTATTTTGTGGAAAAACAGCAAGTTCACATCTGTTCTATGGTAAATTAAAGAGAGGGGACGTACTGCGGGAGGAGGGGGGGGCGGCCTTGGTGAGTGTATGTCAGTGTTGCTTTCTGAGTTTTTCTGGTTTGTTTTCTGAGATTTTGGCAACTGATCAGTCGTTGTGAGAGATCCTGCACAACTGACTCGTGTTAGGCAATGCTCCATCCTTTGCAGCCGAAGAGCTGTTGTGATGGATGGAATAACATCTCTGACAGTACTCCCTGCACTTGAATATGGGTTATGTGAAAGAAGCAAGCTCTTTTGTCCTTTAGAACAAAATGAATCTCATGAAATGATCTCATAAAAACACCAAAGCCCCTCTTCCAAGATCAACATTTTTGCTAAAGTTTCCCTTGAGTTCTGTGTTTGTTTTCAATACACCTTTGCTCTCTGCAAACTTTGGAAATAATGAGAAGCCCTTCACTGCCTTTTTGTAAAAAGCAGAAGCACATGCACAAAGCTCACACCTATATCATCCCAAAACGTCATTAATGTGCTGCATTTGAAATTTGTTTGTGTTCTAGTAGCAATGCCATTCAGACACACAGACAGTCCATTTTGGGAATTGCCATTATATATTGCTGAATTTATTTGGGATCCATTGCCAGACAGTTTTTTCTAGTACTGAGTGCACCTCAGTAATGTTTTGCTTTTTGTGTGTTGTGGTTGAGCCCAATGGTCCGGTTGGATCTGATGATCTTAGAGGTTTTTTGCCAACCTCAGTGATACCATGACAAACATTTCTTCCGGAGAAAGTGGCAGCCTGCACACTGGATGCTGTTACCTAGTCCAAATCTTGCTTAGAGTGCAAATATTTTGTCTTGGCAGAGTAGGGAAACAAACGTAGAAACTAGGAAAAAGACTGAATTTTAGCCCATTTCCCAGACTGCTTCATCATAGGGACCCTGAACTGGCATAACTGAGCTGTCCAAAGTTTGAGATGAACATCTAAGGATTATTTAGCCCAAGAAAACCAAATACACATAACACTGTGAATGTGGGATAATTTCACTGCCCTGAGAATAAGAAACAACTTGAGTATCTTGTGGTATTTAATGCTGGGGACAAAATAATTTCTCCTATCTTCTGTCAGCTTGTACATGGCCAAGTGTGATCCCAGATACAGTACATCCCATCTCTGTGTTTTTATTCACCTGCTTACATTAGGGGTAATGCATACGCAACTCCAGCCTCTTTTCGTAAATGATTTTTCAGACCAAATTCACTGCATAATTTTTAAGTAAATTTTCCCTGAGACTGTGAAATGACCTATCAGATGTATAGCAGAATGTTAACTCATCTTCTAAGTGTAGAATTGCACTGCTCAGGGTAACTGGCAGGCGGCTTTTCGAACCAGCTTGTTCAGAACACAGGCTGGTGCTGATGAATTACCCTTCTGACTATGAATGTGGGATGACTCAGCAGTGAGTGATGGAGAACGTGATGTTGAATGAAGCTGTTGAAACTCCCACCAGAGCTGAAATGCTCTTGCAACGTGGAAGAGAAATGGGAAAGGTTAAACCACTGTTTCACTCTCAGACTGAAAGTCAATAATAATAATAGGAAAAAAAAAAAATGTCAAGTGGAAAAGACACCTTTATTTTTGGTGATAGTTTGCTCTTAAGCAGCTTTCTGTTAACTTCAGCAGAGGTTGTCAAAGGTAGAATTGCAGTATTGGCATTGAAGTACTCTACTCTTTTGCAGATATAAAATAGAAGAGTGGTGTCAGTGCAAGAAAAAAAAGCTGCAAGCAGCAGATCTCCCACAAGGTTTGCATACGTGGCAATTTTCACTGACCTTCTGCTGTGAGAGTAGATTTTGAGAGGGGAGAACATATCTTGGAAGATTTCTAGCCTCCTAAGAGTTAATTCTTCCAAAGAAATCAGCATTTTCTTAACCAAAAGGAGCCATTAGGCCAAACGGATTTTTGTTGGGGGTAGGATAATGAAATCACTTTGTGACATTCTGTTTTGTATGTCTCACTGTGTACTTCAGCAGAGATAAAGGTGCCAAATTTGGGACTATGATCAATAATTAATCACTATGGAAAGGAAATCGGAAACATAGTTTGGGCGAACAGAACCCATGCAAATTCCAAAAGCTTCTGGGTTAGAACAATAAGCAATGAAGTAGACATGAAAAACAGCACTTTTTAGGGTTAAAAGATGATTTTATGAAAAAAGTATTTTCTTAGAATTAAAACAGTGGAACTGTGGAAGGAAAGAGACCCGAAGATCCCAACTCAACCTCAGCTCAGGATTTAAGACAGTTTCTGGTCTCATAAAGTTGAGACAAAAGCAAAAGTTGTGTAGAAAATAAATGTTTTGGGAATGCTAAAGAAGGTCCAGCAGAGCTAGTAAGCCTCATGTTCACCAGAGGGAAAAAATATCGTGTTCCTTTTCCTTAGCAAGGAAACAAACCAATGAAATACATACATAAAAAAGAAATCAATTTCCATTTCCAGTGAGGCAGAGTCATTCTCCAAAAGGTACCTAACATATCCAAAGTAATCAAGCAGGTTGTGTCAGCAAGGCTACTTCCTTGTTTTGCTTGGAATGCTGTTTAGCATTTCAAATACATTATGGGAAAATAGCAAACCTTTATGAGATACGCAAGGATACTGAACTCTTTACAGGTAGCACTTTATCTGTGAAAAAGCATACCCAAGAGAAGAGTGGATATAAAGAAGTATGCAAGTATCTGATTAAAAAACCCCTGCCCATACCCTTTTGAAATATAGGCTATGATCACCAAAGCTATGAAATAAAAATGCAGTTAACAGATAGCACAGGCGACAGGCATAGCCCATTCTTCACCCCTGTAACCAAACTACTGCTAGATAGGCTGTTATTTAAAAAGCCGCAGGATTATGACTATTAAGATGTTGCAGAAAGCTTTATTAAAAGGATACCTGAAAGACAGAGAATAGTGAAAGATCTCAGAACGGTGAGTATTTGATAGTGTCACCTCAGGAAGCATCATTGAGAAAACTCTAAGAGTCCATGGGATATGCCAGGAGCCAAGTAAGAATCAAATAAAAGGATCAAGGGTAGTGGTTATGAGTGAGAGAAAGCTGACTGAAGTGGAATAGGCCTAGATCTGGGTATAGATATAGAAATTCCACAGGCTAGAATGACAGTACTCCTGCATATTGACAATTAGGGATAAATTCGTGGAATTTCATAAATGTTATATACTGTTACAAGTACTTAAAACTGAGCTCCCATTTTAAGCTCCAAAATGCCAACTCAAATGTCTTTTTTGCCTCTTGTAAGACAATTGTTAGAAATATCCTTTTAAGAATGTGTTTTCAGATACAAAATCAAAACGAAGTTGTACGTAGATATATCTTTCTTATCTTTCTTTTTTCTTCTCCAGGAACAAATGAAAATAATTATTTTAAAGTAACTGCTTACGGGAACAACTCTGCTCATCAGTCCAATTGCAAACAGGCACTGCCTTTCCAACACAATGAATTTACAGTGGTTCATTAGCTCCTATAAGAGGATGAAATGGATCATCTTGTTAACACTGTCACTGTTTTAAATGGTTGATTTCTCTATGTAGGTGTTGAAATTTGTAGCATATCTGTGCAACAAAAATAATTAATCAATTAAGGATGTGTTTGGGAGACAATGAAAGAAAGGAAAAACCAATATTTCTTGCAGATCCCAGACCTACACCTTGACTGAAAGCTGAGATGGATTTTAAACAAATGTGGCTGTGAGTAGGAACGTGTTGAATTATCAGCACTTACCTGAAGGGTAATACCTTGCTAAGATGCAGTAAATAAGATGTTTTCAGTCACAGAAAGGGATTATTTGATTTTTTTGCAGTACCTGATGAAAATGTGTGTGTGGGAAAAAAAAAATAAGGAAGCTGTGCTTTTAGTATTTTCAGTATGATCACAAAAACAGCCTTGAAGATAAAGCAAAATCCTGGCATTCATATTCTATAGAGAAGTGCTTTAGCCCTAAGGGTAACTGTTGTTACCTAACAGGAAGGATGTGGGCATTATTTTGTTTTTATCAGCTTTCCTTTCGCTCTCCTTTGCAGGGATTTAAACACACTGTGGTCTTGCTGAATCCTTCAATCCATTTCCCTGGCTGAGGCTGGCTGTGTACTCTGTGGATGCGATGAAGGGATTTTATCATGGAGCTGGCTCTGCATGCAAAATAGGGAGGCTAACTAGGGAAGGACAAGGAGAGAGGAGAAGCTAGTGTAATATTTGAAAAAGAAATACAAAGCATCTCAGCTCTAATTCTCTTCTTTCTTACTTTGTTGTTTCTAAGAGAACTTTACTGACTTAGCCAATGTTTTCAATATTTTTATAATTTGTTTGGTCTGAACTTCTGAGAAAGAAGAGTCAAGGTCATTGTTTCCAATTTATACCTTCAGACTCTAACTTTTTGCTGTAGATATGAGACTCTATTTTATTATTTATTTTGGAGGATAATCCTGATCATTGTAAACTCAAAATACAATATAGCTCACTTATGGCAAAGTAGAGGGTAGTTTGGGGATTAAGTTTTCCCTGTTACACTGCTAAAGCTTACATACTCGATTCTGCTGCTTAGTTCTATCACATAGTCAGATTGATACTTTCAAATCAAGCAGGAAAAACTGTCGCTCAGGTTTAAAATAAAAAAATAAAGATATTTTTCTTTCTGGTCTTATCACCCTGCAGCTCCTTCCTGGCTTCTGGTCGGTTTAGATCCTATCTACTCCAAGGCAGCTCAACTAAAATTCACTTAGAAAATTTACCTTCAGAATGCAATCCTAGCCCCTCTGAGGGAGACTGGGTGCTCTGCCATTGACACCAAGCTTACCCCTCAGTGTCAAGGAGCATGCACGGGTCCTGGACTACTACAGCCCATGTGACAACTGGAGAAGCCTTCTGGGCTTTCCTGAGAGACTCCATCAGCAATTCACACCGCAAAAGCCTCTGGTGGAACATCAGCAACTCACACACTCAAGTGTGATGCACTGGCATCACACTGCATGTCAAATGCAATATGTAGCCAACAGCTTTCCAAAGCCCTGGATAGTGGCTATACAAAGTGAGCAAGACCTTTACCCCACCCCAAAACTAAAGGCTCTTGTCATGTCACATGCCTGCTCTGTGGTCAGCATGTTACTGTGTCCCAATGCACAAATGTTGTCACACTGACTAAGAGAAAGGCAGAAAGGTCTTTCTGAGAAATTATATTTTCTCAGAACACTATGAGCCAAGTTTTGCTTCTGGGCAGCAGCTCTTTACTCAAGTAATGAAATTAATGATGTTCTCTGTCACAATGTATGGCACAAATGAAGGCACAGGACTTCTGCTTTATGTGGACAGCCCTCTACAGTATTTTCTATGAGAAAAAAACTGCTTGAAATAATCCTAAGAGCCTCTCATACCTGTACCCCTCCACAGAGCCAGGACCTGCTCCAGTCACCATATGTATAACACAGCTCTCGCCCCAAACTCTGAAGCTGCCTGTGCTGTTACTGCATAAATGCCTGGTCTTTCTGGGTAATCCATTTCTCCTATCTCACCTGTCATGCCAGAGTACAAAAAGCCTCTGAGGTATCCATTCTGTGAAAGTAATGAGGAAGAGAAAAAACCCATTTACCATAAATCTTAGATAGCTGGCCATTGCCACTCTGGACAACTTTTCCCAGGTCTTTTTTGCCATGTGGAGTTGCACAATCACACAAGCCGAAAGGACTCACCAGCCCTTTCCTGACACAACCAGTCCATGCTGTTGGAAGCATTCCTACTTGTAGCTTAGGCAGCTTGTACTCACCCTTATGAAACACTCAGCCCTGGGGGCGTTTGCTCTTAGGAAAGATCTCACATCTGGCTAGCCTGCCAGATGTGCCTCTAGCGCAGGAACACCCATAGGCACACTCTCTGAGGGCTGTGCTTTTTGATACTGTGTGTATGTAACATTAAGCTTAAATTGGTGGCATGTAGGGCATTAGTCTACAAAACATACAAGACCTTCAACCTCTTTCTGCCTTTGTCTCCTAGGGCACAGCACAGATGCAACACAAAACCCCTGCCTGATGTGCTTTATGATATGTTAATTTTCTTTCTCTCTGCATAATGCATTACTCCTAGTAAAAAACCCAAAAATACAAACAAAAAAAAAGGTATTAAATGATTGAGAAAAAGCTTTTGTGGCCCTCTAAAGCCTCATCCTTTGTATTTCAAAACCACAGGTTCCATAATGACACCACCACTTAATTCTGTGGAATTAATATTGGTGCTCCTAATTTCTGTTACCTCAAGTTTTTTCTTCCTTTGGTAAAACTAATTGCAGTTCCCATCTCAGCTACCAATATCACAAGCTATTAACTGCAGCCATTAACTGAAGCTAAAAGAAGCCACACTGATTTGTTCACTTCACCTGAAGTTCATACTTCCATGAAGTATGGACCTGGGTGAATTACAACACTGAAGAGTTTTATAAAAATGTCGCAAGTTATTTCACAAAATACCCATCGATTTCAATGTCATTGCCTCCCCTGCCTCAAAGATACTCTGCAGACACTTCCTTCAAGTACCAGTGCACCTTTGTTTACCTGTGGATTTTCCATCCTGAGCCTAGGATTGGAAAGAGGATAAATTTTGTTGTGGCTGATACACACATGAGTTTTGGCCAAGGAAGAGTACAAATTGATCTTTTAGTGGAAAAAATCTCACGCACAGGACAGTCCATAGTGCTTTAACTGGGCTGCTAGCAGGGGTTTGGAGTGGTAGAGGGCCCTAGGGTGATTCTGAGTTATTACTCTCATGTCAAGTTTGCTCCAAAGATGATGCCCTTGGTCTCAGCTACCTCCAGACAGGGAAGCAAAAATGAGGCCCAACGCACCAGCAGTGACTGTCAATGGAGAAAGAGAGTACTGACAATGGAGAATGAGAGTACTGACAGGTTAAGGGTTGTTCTCCTTGGACTTTCAAAGGGAACGACTATCCAAGGTGTCCTTCACAACTGGGATTGTTTCAGTAAGGATTCTGCACAGGAGAAGAGCAAAGAGCAGTGACCACGTGTCCTTGACGGTCCATATGGATTTCAGAGCCAACGTCAGGGGAAATATATTTATGATGGATGACACTGAAGAGAAATCAGAATTATTGGTTTGACTTGGGCATGTAGTGCTTAATCCCTAGCTCAGCTGTTGCAACCTCCTTTGGAAGACTTTATATGAAATCCAACTCTAGTGTTTTACAAAACTGTCACTGAACAATGTCAAACACCAAATCTCTAATTAGGTTGTTCTTGTGTTTTATGGGATGCAGAGCAGTAACCTACTTTCTACTCTGATTAAGGATAGGAAGTGACTAATTTTCAGTGTTGCAACTTTTATCAAAAATAATAAAAAAAATGAAAAATCCGTTAGAAGCTAAATGTGGAAAATTAAAGAAGTCTGGATGAATAAACTTATCTCCAATTAACCTAAGCTGTGCAAATCCTCCAGATGAGACATTGAAATGTTTTTGAGACACTACTTGATGAAGTCTAGTAACGGCATCAGATTTTTCTGAACAACCTGATTTTCATGTTCCAGAGGTGTCAGCATAAGCATGGATGCACTAATCATTCTGCTATAATTAACTGCCTGGTGAAATGTCTCATTAGCATGGGGAGATACTGATGAATAATTTGTCACATTCTAATTATTCCTTTCTCAGCGCCCCCCCCCTTTTAAAAAAAATATGCAATTATAAGTATTTAAGAAATAACTTGCATGGTGTTGAAAGTCTTCCTCACCATTTAGATCCTTCCAACTTTTCTGAAGAGCAATTTATGCTAAGTGCTAAGAATTAAGGTGACTGTGGAATTAGCTGTTCTATAATGGTGCAGCAGTGCACAAGATGCACAATGCTCTGCATATGATCTGGAAAGTTCCTGTTTGAGAAAGATCCACATTATACTTTACTGCCCCAAGGATGAAAGCTGTGGGATATACTATTAGGCTGTGCACAGACTCTGCTGTGTCTGAGACTTCAATAGTGTGTTAAATTCCTTGCTGAACAATTTAAAGACAGCATAGTAATATCAGCTCCCCATTCCTGTCAAAGCTCTCCTAACTTAATGGAAACATAGAGTGAGAACTGCTTCAAGCAGGTTTCTTTTACCTAGGGAAAGGAAGAGCTGATGCATTCCTGAAATATCGAAGTTGTGAGTGAGGTAGTTTATGTTTCATGTGTACATCCAGCAAACATTTGAGTTATGTGGCAAATGGGGTTTCTAGTAAACCTTGACACGCACTTACCAGAGCTGACTCCACAGGGTCAATGAGAGATGCACTCTCATTGTGTTGTTTTGGAGCACCAGCAAGGGCTCTAGCTTCAACTAGCACATGTACCTTGACAGCATGCAACTCCATCATCAAAATCTAATGAACTTCACTCTCTGTGTATTGCAGAAGGTCTGAGCAGACAGGGCACCATGGTTCTGCTCCAGGTAGATAGTATATAGTTGTCCCAAGAAATTGCTTCTGTGCCTTCATTTCCTCTTCTATTTTTATTCTTATTTGGTCTGAAAAATGTGTTGAAATGGGGACAGGGAGTAAGCAAAAATGGCAATGTGTTCTTGTGCTTGCTTATACACAACACTTCCCACAGTGAGGTATTTGTACACTTGTACGAATATAACCTTGTACCAGCTTCCCTAAAATAGCACTATTAACTGATTTCCCATCTTTCAGGGCTCTTATACACTATGAAATGCTAGACACAGGGAATTTACAACACTTTTTCAACAAAAATTGAGCCAGAGGGAGAGACTTCCAGCTGTCAAACCGACTACTTGGGCAGGGGTAGGGAGACAAGTAGGGTCAGCAGCCTGTTCATGGAAGGCCAACTGGTTGCAGATCATCTGACTCTTGAGAAAGCTAGTACTGCTCAGCTCTGTGGCTGAAACTGGGAATCTCAGCATCCTGGAGCAGGAAATTTCCACCAAGGGTAAATTTTCTTTAGTCCATCTTTCAAACAAGGGGATGAGCTGAGGATTTGCTCCTTGCAGTCACATTGCAAATGAAGCTCAAACTACTTTCTTTCTCTTTATTCTCCTTTTCAAAACTGGAAAGAAATGGCTAACCCTAATGATTCAAAACAAAACTAATAACCCTTGTATTTACTGTCCATGAACCAAAATAAACCTTTTACTTGAAGGAAAAGAAAGAAAAAAAGAAAAGAAAAAGTGTTGAGTTTGTGGATTTTTCATAATCTTACCTTATGAAGAGTGACAGTGTTCATCAGATCCATTTCTGTTTTCCCTAAATTGGCATTCATTTCTGTCACAGTTTTCAGTGGCCTCCCCCAATGTAAAATGTTTCTCCTAACATCTCACAAATCCAGTTCTCATTATTATCACCCTGGCCCTATCTTTTAATTAGCCAAAAGTGGAGGCTTTTTATTTCTGAACAACCCTTTTGTAAATTTGATGAACACAAAATGCCAAGAAATATATGGAGCATTGCTTTCTAGATATGTTTTTAATAACTGTAGTCCAAATTTTGTATTCTGGAACTGATTGAGGGTTTTGGGGTGATAATAATTAAAATCAAACTTATGAAGTAAAAGGAATGCTTTCTGTGAGCTCTGTCAGTCTCTCAATTGTTTCCTGTTTTTTCATCCTTCCACACTTTTTGAGAATTTCTGTGTGTTTTTTTTGATATCTCCCAGATTTTCATAGTCCATCTGAAAATGCAGTAAGTGAAAATTCAGTGGAATGGAAGAAGAGCTGGTGAAGAGTAGAAAAGTTAAAAGCCTCTCTTACCCCTCTTTCTGCACATATTTGATCTTTGTGCAGGAATTGTGAGGCAAAAGCATAGATCACGTGGGTGAAATACCTTTCAGCACACATTCATCAAGGATTCCTATCCCTGTACTCCGAATGACATGGTTATGGAATCAGCTGCCTGGAATCATCCCTGTTTGCATTCAGCATGTTGTGGCAGCCCATGCAGTGACAGGAGGAAGGCAATTTCTGGAATATATTCATGACTCTTTAGAGAGCAAGCACTGCCATGCTATTAAAAGAAAGAAGCAGGACCTAGGTGGGCTTCATCCTGAAGCTGAGCACACTAGTTTAGTGTGACTTCAGTCTCTGTATTTAACTTTAACCCACTGTGTCTGATTTTTCCATAATAAAATTGGAATAACAGCACTGCCCTACTTCATAGGGAGCTTTTGAGGCTTATTTTGTTAGTGAAGTTTATCGAACTGGGAAATGGTCAGAATAATAAAATGTCACAATGATACAACATTATTCTTCAATTCTGCTAAATCTCACAAATCACCCATATTAATGACTGGAATGACAAATGGTGTTCCTGGCTGGGGTTTTTTTCACATTTTTCAGGGTTTTTTTTAATGAAGGTGTACAGAATTGCATAAGTGAAATACCCAAAATAAATAAACAGAAATTGATGCAGTGACCTTTATCCACCTTTCTCTCCTGTACTATTGGTTAATTGATATCAAAGCACTCCTGTTTCTGGCAGGGTTGGTGACTGCTTGCACAGCATCTAACTACATGGTGAATTTAGAACGTAAACAATGAATTTCTGGAAAAGTTTGCATTGAATATTTTTCATCACATGAAGGTTACCCCTCAAGAAAATACGCCCTCTAAGACAGAATTTAAATGAGTGCTGTTCCCATAAAGAATAGATCTAAATGTAGATTTAAATGTTGAGAATTTTCCTAAAGAGTAGCTTAGATTCTCTGGACTTTTTCTTTTTTCTTTCTCCAAGAAGGAAAAAATTTGAAGCTCGGGAGTGCACAGACTTGTTTGTGTCAGGTATCACCACTAGCAGAGGGGGGTGCAGCACCATCCAGCTGTAACTGGGGCAGTGCACCACTGGGAAACCACAGCTGTGAAAATTGTCTTTGAATGCAAGCAACTGTACTTCTATAAATGATTGTATGATATAATATGAATTTTGTTATGTGAAAGGCAGTTAAGACAATCTTTACAAACAACTTCTAGCCTTAACTAATCAAGTAAGTGATTCTTCTAATATTTGCGAATGCTTAGGATGCTACTGTCATAAATAAATAGGCAATAAGTACTTTCTTGAAGTGTCCTCATGACTGAAGTATGAGGCTTTGCTAATATACTTATGAATAAATGCCAGCCTGGTTATCATTACTGCAATAATCTGTTTGCTCTGAGAATTCCATGATGGCTTTATTTATAGTTTCAACATAAAAGTACCTCTTCAGGTACAGATGAAATAAAATTTATTTTTTCGTTCTCTTTTGTGTTTTGATTTGCAGGTTGGAATTGTTTGTCATAGCAATCCTGCCTATGTAGTTTATATCACCTGTAGTTATTTCCCAGTTGGTTGCTGTGGAAACAAATGTCATATGAAAACCAAAGGACTGCAATCCAGGTACAACAGATGCAACACACGTGATCCCTTGAGAAAGGCAATGCACTGCGAGATGGATTTGTCTGGCAGATGACTGATGTCTGGTCTCTGTAGTTTGGCCCATTTGTGCCCAACACAGCACTAATGACAGAGAAAAAAGATGAATTTAAACCGCTTTTATGTGGTTTTTCTTTCTTTTTTTTTTTTTTTCTTTGCCGTGGACACATATTGTTAGCTTAAAGTGTCCTTCAGCTCTTTCCTGTCAACTCACAACCCTTGGGAACTGATCTGACAAAGAAGAGAGAACTGTCTTTGGCATTACCTCAGCCCTGCTCCCCAGGGAGATTTATCTGCATAGAAGGGATGATCAAGGAGTCAGTTTGACTAGTTTCATCGTGCTGCAGGAGAGGTTCAAAGGAAACACAGTCAGAATTGGCTTTTGTTTTTCTGAGCTGAAAACCTGTTGTTTGGTTCTGCTAGGTACTACTCAGATGGTGATGTAGCAATTGCTTAGCCCGTAGAAATGGGTGAACAGAAATTACTATTAATTCAAATAGCATAAAAAATGTATCAAGTAGTTTTAGGTGGAAAGAAAGAAACATTTCAAGAAAGGCTATTCTTTCCTTCTGTTGAAAGTTTATAATGAAATGTACTGAATTTACAGTTCAAACTAATGATTCTTTCAAAGTACAGGGAAAAATGATAAAAGAACATTCCACCAGAAAAATAAACCACAAAAAAAATCCCAAAAATCCAAACACCCACCCCTGCCCCAAAGAAGCACTATAAGTATTTTGCTTGGGATTGGCAGATTTCACATTGACTTAAAATACAGTAATTTGACAGGTTTGTTTCTGCACATAAACTGGGGGGGGCGGGGGTGGGAAAAGTCTGAAAGAAGAGCTTTAGTTCTGCTGCTTTCTTGGCTTTACTAGGACCTGTGGCAGAGTGATACCGTAAACATCTTTGGCAGAGTTGTATGATTAAATCCTTCAAGATGCAAATTTATTTTTTTATTGCCTCCATACATTGCAGCGAACCCCTTTCCCTGCCTTTTCAGTCCTCTGTTTCACAACTATCAGATCCTCTACTAGTAATATATCCTATTCCTGGTTGACCTCATAACTACTTTTTTTGTGTGTGTGTGTGTGTCAGGGTTTCCCTGGAGTGTAAAATGCACCCTGCCAGCTACCAGTCACTCCTGGTCCACCTAAGCAGTGTGCAGTATGTTGGTCTTTTTTTTCTTGCATGGCCTTAGCAATAAACTTGATTATTTTTTTAAAAAACACCAGAAATTCTATGGTTATAAATAATTATGCAAATTTTATAACCACATTTTACTCAGAGTTTAAGTTCAATGAAATAAAGACATCCTTGTTTACAGAGAAGTTTCATACTATGAGGTGTTATTCAATCATTAGGGCTTTAGATTAGATATAAGATTTAAAGGTGTAGTGACATAGAAGAAGTATTTCTATTTTCCGTTGAATAAATGAACGCTAATTACAAACTGTGCATATATAATGGTCTTTCAGAATTCTCCATGCTATTGGGGGAGTTTTAACCAAAAAATTGAATGGAAAATAAGACTTTTTATGACTAGTGAGATTTGCATTACCACTGTTGACCTCAACAAAGAGGTCTGAATATTGAAGGCAGATCTCAGGAGTGAAAATGGATCCAATAAAAACTTCTTATCCACCAACCCTCGTAGACTGCGTTTGCAGCAGAAGGATTTAACGTAATGCAGAGTGGGTGCGATTTTTAAAGTCTGGAAAAGGACACTTAGAGGAGTTTGTCTAGCTTTACTATGTGCAGTTCTTAATGTGAAAAGCATTAGACACTCAGATTCTGTCTGTATGGAAGAGTTAGAAAAGAGGATGAACTGTGTCTGTTTATTTACTGCACATCAAATTTCTTTAATATGAACTCTACTTTAAAATTTGTCTCTGTGTTTGAGTTTTTTCACAACATGTTTCTCAACCCCCCCGGAAGATTAATAAATGAAGGAAATCCTGCCAGTTCCCTCAGAAAATGACATATATCTGGTGCTTGCTTGGTTGCCTCTTCTTTCCAGTCACCTGTGTTTGCTAATCTGAATAGCTGAGCTCTTCCTAATGACTTTGTTTGGTGTTCCATACTGATGCTGCATCAAATTATGTGCTTGTTTGTTTGTTTGTTTTCCATGGGAGTTCTCTTGTAAATTAGCAACAGCTAATAGGAAGTTAAACCATTCTGAAACTTGACTGTCAAATCACCTAATAGGGAAAAAAAAAAAAAAAGATCATAATAGCCAATTGGCTGTTACATAAACGTACCCAGGGATAGCCAGGAATGACACAATGAGGAGCGGGACCTGTCAGCAAAAGAACTTATTAAAAGTATTTCATAACTAGCAAAACGCAAATCAGAGCCTTTTCTCACCCTTTCAAAAGTAATTGCCTCCCTTCCCTGCACTGGGTCATGTTGCCTGATTAGTTACTGGCATTTAGAAGCAGATATAATATTGTCTTTTTGGTCAATAATCCACTGTGGTGCTCCTGGTGGAATCACTAATGTTGGAAGTAGGGAGGAAAGGTGAAGCTGTACACAACTGTCTGGCAATTTGTGTCTTAAATTTGCTCCCTTGAATTACTGTGAACTGGGTTAGGTAGAGAATCAGCTGGAAATGAATGAGCTACAGACTGGTCTGAACCATTGTCCACAGCTGTAAGAGATGATCTCCATTCTTTAATGTTCACAGAAGTTTACCTGTCTTTTAATACCTCATTTTCTCTTGCATTTTTTGTTACTCGATAAAACACTGTTCAGTCAGAGCTGCTAGACCTATCCAGAACAGAAAAGCACTAAAAATCTTACCTCAAATATTCTCTAATCAAGAAAACCAGATATGCTTTCAGTTCAACATATAAAATATACATTGGCTGTCGTGGAAGATGAGCGCTGATAGTGTTATGTAATCTCTGAGCCTCATTTTGAAAATGGCAGAATTCGAGAGAGAGTGAATTCTTCAGCCTTGAAGCAAACTGAAAATCTAGACCCATTTGAAGATTCATCTATTGCTGAATTAAAATCCTATGTCATAGTCAGGAAAAAACCCAAGGATTTTTGTTAAGAACTTATGTTTTTTAACATGTGTGCCAGCTTCGCTCAAATATCTTTCTCAGCTACTGTCAGCAACATCAGACTGTGAAAACAAAACTGTCCTTTTACTTTCCAATTATAAGATATGACATATATATTTTCTGCAACACCTTCTGCACCAGTGTTTCATCTTGCTCATACGTGTAGTTTGCAATAATTTAAGATACTCCCTATATAAAGTGAACATTTAATGTCTGTAAGGCTCAGTGTTTGAAAACAGTATCTTGACTCCCGGTTTTAAATTTCTTGAGATTTTGATAGGAACATCTTCCATATCTTGAGTTTAAAAAGATACAAAAGTTAAATCACACAAAATGTAGGATAGGTTACTTCAGATTTGACAGTCTATGCATCACTAAGAAGCTTCTTTTTAAAGTAATGAATCAGACATCACAAATTTAACATCTCTTCCACTCTGGTTTCTTCTATTTCTCAGTTGAGAAAGTTTTAGTATCAGAAATGTTTTATACAAGCCCAAGTCATTGACTTGGACATTATAGTTGTACTTTTATTAATGGAGCAGTTTACAAAGAATGGCATAGCAACATGAACAACCTCAAGAGCATTAACTAAACAGTCCAGCAATTTTTCGGTGGGGGAAAAATTCTGTCATTGATCAAAATTAATAGGTTTAGAATTCTGATAGAACCTCAAAATATTACAAAAAACACATTTTTTTTTGTTTCACATTGTGAACCAAATAAAAAAAAGCAAAACCAAAGTTAAATAGTTCAACCTAATATATTTTGTATTCTTATTTTAGTGGGAAAAAAATGTCTGTGTTACAGACTGCTGGAATCAGGTAACTTGTTCTTATTTTTTCCCTTTCTCTTTCCCTCCCTTTCCCTTTTCCCTTTAATTTTCTTTCACATAGGCACAGAAACACAGGGGGTTGAATTTCAATGAGATATCTTGAGGTCATCTTCTCCAGTCACTCTGTGTAAACATGGCCACCTAAAGCAGGTTGCCCAGGAACATATCTGGTTGACTTTTGAGTATGTCTAAGAATGGAAACTTCACAACCTCTGTGGAAGCCCTGTGCCAGTCATCAGTCACCTACATAGTAAAAAAGTGTTTCTTCATGTTCAGAGAGAACCTTCTGTGGTCCTGTCACTGGCCACAACTGAATAGAACCTGGATCCATCTCCTTGACAGCCTCCCTTCAGGTATTTATATATATTGATGAGATATCCCAGAGCTTTTCCTTCTCTAGGCTGAACAGTGCCTGCCTCTCAGACTCGTCTCACAGGAGAGTGCATCAGTTCCTTGGTCATCTTTGTGGCCCTTTGCTGTAATTTCACCAGCGTGTCCATATCTTTCTTGTAGGGTAGCCCAGGACCAAACACAGTACTCCAGGTGTAGCCTCACTAGTGCTGAGTAAAAGGAAAGGATCTCTTCCCTTGACCTACTTGCTCCTAATGGAGCCTGCAATTCTTAGCCTTCTTTGGTGCAAGAATATGTTGTTGGTTTGTATAAATCATGGCTTTTTCCTCTACCCTTTACTTTTTCTTTTTCCTTTATTTTTCTTGCTCCAGATAGCAAAAAAAAAACAAACAAACAAAAAAAACCAAGCAAAACCCCAGCTCTTACAGAGCTTTCAATTCCTTTTCTAAAAAAGCATTGACCTGATAATTATTGTCTGAGTAGGTTGTTTTAGCTACAAGGATACTCATAAATTTCACATACTGTATTAGCACTCTTCTAACAGGTATGTGCTTCAGCTGTGTCTCAATAGCTCACAGTATTCTTTGAATAAAATGTGTGTTCTAAACTGTCACTGGTGGCTAAAATCAAGTCGTCTTCACTCAGGTACCCAATGTGTCTCAAGAATCTTTCTCTAGGTCACCAGTTTCAGTCTCAGACAGAATTCTTATTTTCATGAATGCAAGTTACAGCTGTCAGTTGGCTATTTAATGGCATCTGGAAAATAACTGAGCTCACTTCAGTCTAAGTTTGGAGTGTTTCTATCTCATAAAAATGCTCACTGATGACTGGAGAACAATTAAATCTAATTTCAATCAATTTAAGAAAAAAAAAGCTACAAGTCTTAAGGCACTGCAAATTTGTATTAAGGTCTTTGTTCAAATTCTTGCTGAGGGCCCTTTTTCCTCTTGTTTCTATGAAGGATATATGATATAAAACTTCTGTGTACATCTAAGGTGACATGTTATAATTTATAGAAATGCCAGTGCAGTGAAGTAACCCAAACACAAATGAATGTACTGGCAATTCCTTATGTAATTACTTCAGAGCTGTCACTTTTCTATGTGTATTTAGTGCATTAGTGCATAACAAATACGAAACTCCCCAGTAATCAATATTCCTTGTCAAGTACAACTTATATTGCCATAGACTTATTATCATGTTTTTTTTCATCTCATTTTTCTTTTCTATATATTTAATTAATTAAAGTGCATTTCATTACCATTCTTAGCATGTAACACTGTGTAGTGGTTTTGGTTTAGGCCCTTCCTGGTAACTGGGTCATAACTAAGGAAGTATTCCATCTCATTTCTTTATGTAAGCAAAGATATAAAGAGAGGAGTCGGAAGTCAGGGGGGCATCCTTCTTCTGGCAGTGCTGGAGGGCAGAGAAGCTCCCTGCGGTCGCCCTGCCATGGATGGGCCAAGGCAAGGATCTGCAGATTAGCCAGTCGGGGGGAGGTGTCCTGAGATTCGGGAACAACAATTGTTTTTTAATAAAGGGAAGTGAAAACTTGTTTTCTTTCTCTTTTCTCCTCTTTATATATATATATATAAACCGCTTTAGTTCTACTGAAGTTTGGGTTTGTGGTTTTTTTTCCTCTTCCCCCCGCTTCTCTGTGGCTGGGAGGGGTCTTGGGGCCTCTGTCCTGGGCCCTTTGGCTCTTGGTATTTGGCCAATTTCAACTGGTCACACCCTGCACCTTAGGTTGGATCCTTAGCAAATTCTGAGCAGTCGCATTCTTTTGCAACGCGTTTTTAAAAAGCTGAGTAGGAAGCAATAAAATTTACAGCACCCTGTGGGAACAGAATTCTTGTTGAGATTCTTCTTCTTAATGCAATGTGGACACAGGCTGGATTGCTTCATTTCTCGTGTGGTCAATATATATGAGGAAAAGAGCAATGGCTGTATTTACTAAGGTGCTACACTGAGTCATTGAAAGTACAGTTTTGTGTTGAACACCTTCATCAAAGCAAGGCAGTGTCTTATCAGCCTGTCTAAATTTATCTCTGTGATAGCTGGCTGTCCTGCCTATGAATCTGGAGAATGTGATCTTATTTCATCAAGCTTCCAGACCCATTCCATTCAGAAGTAGATGTAGGATCAGAGATCTACCACAGGGCCATAATCCATGGCATCCCCTCAAAATTGCCTCTCTTTTAGCTGCTGTTCAGTCTTTATTTTTATCAGGGCGCTGCCTACAGTGGTTGAGAGCTTAGATCTCCAGTTCACTCCCCATCCTGTTACCCTCATCATTCATGCTTGCTACCATATTAGTGTGTTCCCAGGACGTTTCTGGAGTGAATTGAGTTCTCTACAAGGAAATCCAGGAGATTATTTCTTCCAGGACCTGCTTCCAAACCTCGAAGGGGATAAATCTACATAAAATCTAATTCTGTTTACCATGTCTCTTCCTCTGACACTGTCTCAACAGTTATTGAACCATTAAACTCCCTTATATGACTTTTCTACCGTGCCCACTCCTGTGCAGCAGATGCCCTTTGTGTCACACTGTGAAGCACACTTTGGCAGGCTGCAGCATGGCCCTGAAGGTACTTCAAGCACTTTCATCTTCAAATGCCCCAGCTATGATGATGATATCTCAGAGCTACAGGACTTCTTCACAGGATGAAGACAAGCCCAAGGCCAGGTACCCTGTTGAATAAATACAGTCAGCTCCAGAGAGAGCTATCAGTGAAAGAGCAGATGCGGATCCCTCTGAGCAACACAGCCTGTGACATGGGCTTTGGGTTAGAGCTCACTAACCAACTTAGCCAAACCTTCACTTCCAGACACCAAACAGTGCTGGTCCTTTCACAGATTAGGTCCAGGCTTCTTATGACAGTCATGCCAATGTAGTGTTCCAAGCTCTGGATTAAAATCTCTCCCCTGGGTTTTCACTAAGAAATCAAGAACGAAGTTGCAGGTACTTCAACAGGCACAGAAGGTACTTGATGTAACAGTCAGCTGAATCCCAACTCACTTGCTGCCCCAAGTCTCTGACATCCAATATATTATTAATATTGTTGTTGATGATGATATTATTGTTGTCATTATTATAATTTGAAAATAACATATTTTTAAATTTCAGCTTGAATTAATTTTTATATCAAGGTGTGGAAGAGTACTGAACTAAAGCTGTACAAAATTAAGAAACTGAATGAACATCTGCTATGCCACAATCAGCTGAAACAACAGCCATATTCACCTAGAAGTTTTCTTCAGAATGAGGGCCACCTCATAGAAATATCTAAGTGAGAAACAAAGCATGAATGCCTCTGAAGGCTAGAATTCAATATTACTGAGAGATCCAGAATCGTGTTGCAGCCATCCTTTGACTTCATATCCTAATTTGTGAAATGAGCTATTATTTCTGCTGCTTGCAGATGAGTTAGCGCTGTTACCATCAGTGTAACAACAAATAAAGAAAGTCTGTGGATTATCGAGTGGGATGGCTGAAATTCAGTAAACATATGGTCTGCTTTACTGTATGAAGACGAGGAAAAAAAGCACTGCACTCCAGGCTTCAAGAATCCACACTCTCAAAAGTATTTTGTGTGGAAACAAAAAGCAAAAGGCATACAAAAAGCAACAATTCAAATATAAAATTCTGGATGTGAACTCCCTCCAAAACTCATCTTTTTGGCCTCTGCACCTAGGTCCCATTTGGGTTTTTTTTCCCCCTCCTTTTATTTTTTTGAGGGTTTTTTATTTGGTGTTTGTTTTTTTGCTTGTTTGGTTGGTTGGTTTTCTTTTTGCAACCTATGGAACATCACACTGTGAGCAGGGACATACCAGGCAGAAGTTCTAGGGAACACATTTTTCATCAAAGTAAAAATGGACTACAAGTGAGATTACAAATATTTTCAAGATCTTGAGGGAAGTGGAAAGGATCAGGTTAGATACAGTAGGAACACCACAGGCTCATGAAGTGCTGCCAGAGAAAGAGCAAGTGAACACTGACCTCTGGAGAATCATCTCCCGCAGCTGGTGGTGAGCTCCGACACCAGCACAAGCAATTAGCATACAGAGGAGAACTCAGCAGCCAGTGCAAAGAGGACCATGGTGCAGGTGCTGGGTGACTGGCTGCAGACACTGATTTTGTATAGGCTGGATAACAGAGCTCTAAAGAGAGTGTTCAGTGCAGTCTGCTACAGCAGAAGGCTGTGTTTTCCTCCTGCTTTCAGCTCCGAGTTGGCTTTCAATTGCTACCCTAGGTAGAATAATGATGATGTTATTCTTCTGTATATGATTTACTGGTCACTTTAAAGGTTGTAATCCTAAAATGAAGCTTTTCTGAAGAGCTTAAGACCTTTTCCATATCATATTAAAATCCTGCTCCTGTTTTCCCTCTACAGAAGTTGCTGAATCTTTAAAAATTCATTTTTGTCAGTGCTGTAAAGAGGAACATGTTTCTATAGAGAAAACACTTGTAAAGTATTTACATATAAAGATGGCCAGAATCAGGAAAAGTTTTTAGTTTGAATATGTGAAATTTCCATGGAAAATACTGAAATAAGTTGTACATTTCACAAGCTTTGCATTTTAATTGGAGTCCATTTCTTCTGATTTCCTGTGTTTTTTGAAAAGCTTGTGAGCATCACGTTAGCCTTGTAAATGATTTTTTAACTTTCTGAAATTTTCTAAACATGAAGCCATGAACTAAAGGGTTTTTTTAATACAGGTAATTTATAATTTGTACTTATGTTGTATGATTAAATAAGGATGCTCTTTGTATATGTAAAGTCTTATTTCACTTTATTCAGTTAAAAAATCACAAGCTCAGTTAAACAGACTTGAAAAAAAATACATTTCTCCTGAAAATTATTGTCTGTCTCTATAGAAAAGTAATTTTGCTTCTCAAGTACAAGGAGTAGTGAAAAAAATAGTAATAAAGTGGGAAAGAAGCAGATTATCAAAACAGAAGTAAGGTATTTAATCTGGAAAAGGAAGATCTACCCATTTCCAAGTGTTTCTGTTGTGAATTGCACAAAACCTTCACAGAAGACGAAAAAAAGATGAAATATGATTTCATTATATGGGAAACTGATGGTCACTGCACGCATGTCAAGATACACCTTCTAATTCCATTTTGACCGTATTGCTGGGTTTTGCTTCACCACTAGTTTTTTGCTGTACTTTAAATGAAAATTTCTAAAAAGGTCAGCATAATGGTCCATGATAATTTATCTATGTGTTATATACTTACGTAGAAGCACTCTAGCTGTGAGTTCACTTTTGTCAAACAAACGGAGCGCAACCAGGATGGAGGCAGAATGAAAAGCTGTGTGTGCAAAGGGTACATACGTGTGCCCTGTGATGCATGGGATCCTACACAAACACCCAGGTGTGGAAGAACATGGCTGTTGGACCTCAGGTGAATTCACAACTATGAGTGGTGCAAGGAGATGGAGGATTCATCTGAGAGGATGAGGAAGAGACAGAGGATCACAGAGGTGGTTTGCCCTATTGAGTAGCTTCATTGGCATGAGCTTGTGCTAAGAGGCTGATAAGGCAGGGAAATAACCTTTTTCAGACTCCAAATACATCACTCGTGTAGTACCCAAAGAATAACTGTGTAGTAATAAAACTTGGTGATTGCACCTGGGAAACTGGTGAGTTTATACTAACCTGGAGTACTCGAGTCAAGGGAAGAACTTTCTCAGAAAATCTCTGCGAAAACCACCACAGGTCTGTTAAGATACTCACACTGATCAGTCATGTACTTCAGCCTGGGAGGGCTGAAGCTGCAGTTCAGGAGGCTCACACCATCTCCCAGGTGCTGTTCTGGACTGCCAAGGCATGTGCTGTCTGCAGCAGCTGAGGGGGCAAACAGTCCTATCACAGAGGTGTCGGGAGAGTCTGTAAGACATAAAATTATACTGGGTATCTTAAGACATAGACAGCACCAAGGCTCTTCTGGTTCTAGGGGTTTCAAGGGTTGAGTCTTCCCAAATGGTTCGTGGCCAGCAGAGAGCTCCTGGTGAGACCCTGCCAGAGGCACTTTTCACTCAGTGGTGTGGGGAGGCACCTCTCGTCCAGTGAAAACTTCACTAAGACAAACCCGTGTTTGGCATCTGAAAATATTATACCTCTACTTTTCCAGGAACTTATGTTGACATTCAAGCCTTAAGCCACGCAAATTGAGGAGCACTTAATTATAGTGAGAACATTTTGCAGCTCTGCTCTGCCATCATACAAAACACCAGGTAACTTGCTGCCCTAGTAAAGCTCAAAGACAGTATCTTATTCTCATTTCCACTGATTATGCAAATGTTTGTTGTCATTATGTTAAAAAGGGATTTTTTCCAATTCCCTTCTTAATAGTCTTCTTAATCCCCACCAATATTACTGCCAAACAAAACATGTATTTGATATATGCAGGGACTTAATGGTGAAGGAGTCTGGAGTAATTTCAGTTGTCTCTCTTTCTGGACTAGATAGCCTGAATTCACTTTAAAAATAGTCTGTAATTTTTCAGAATCCAACAATCATCGTTCTTTAAAGTTTCTCATGCTAAGTATTCAGAATTATTTTTATTCCTTCAGGAAAGTGCTTGTGACACTAATGTATTTTGCTTCATATATAGGCACCTCTTTCCACAGGTCTCCACTAATCTGAGCCTGTGGGCTGTATCCCATGTCTGAAACACCCTTTTTGAACATTTGTGCAAAAAATAGATCTGCACAAATATTTCACAGAAATTGAAAATCATTCTTGAATTCTCTGTGTCCTAAAAGTAATTTTGTTGTGCAGTCTGCTGTAATAACAAACATGCTTTTTTCAGCCTTGACACAAATCACATCCATCTTCCTCAGTATCTTCTGGTTTAGAATGATTGCTATGTTTCACATTTCAGCTGCTGAAAAGCTCATGTGGAATAAGCAACTCTTCTTTTGGATAGTCACAGATTATTAGGTTTTTGCAGGAGCTCCTGTACAACTGGAATCTCACTTTTACATTATCCTTACATTTCAGCAAAACAGATGTGCAAAAGTGTCCTTTAAGAAAGCACCAGCAACATTTCCACAGCTTTGCCCTTCAAGTGTGAAGCATAAAATCACCCTTCCTTTCTAATGAGTTTTAGGTTAATTAACCAGTGGTTCAGCACAACCAGAGTAGGACATGGTTGAGAGACTGGATTTTTTTGCAACAGGTCTGTGATCATACATCCTGTAGCCCCTGAAAGAGGCAGGCAAATAACATGGCAGAGGTGAGTCAATAATCTGAATGACTCTCACCTCCTGCAGCCACTTTAGCTTCTGTGCGGTGGGAAGCAACACAAACAGCTTTCTGCCAAGATGCCAGTCATGGCTGGGGTGAAACCCATTGTTATAATGGGCAGAAAAGTGTTCACATTTGATTGGTTTCCTTATTTTTATCTGCAGTCTCCATCCCCATCTAACTGTAAGCTAGTAGAGGCAGTAAATCAGTGTGATTTCTGAGTGTTTAAAGCCATTTGGATTTTAACCTTGAGACCTGTAACTTGTTCAGGGTGTCCACATCTAACTGGCAATGCCCAGTCTGTCATACCTCATTAATTAAAAAGAATTATGACATGCTACCCCAAATGGGTAGCAGAGGCAATGATGAGGGGTAAGTGGCTGTGATCATGTCATGGCCTGCAGGAACAGAGCTCAGGAGGTTGCCAACAGTTCACAACAGTTCTGTGCAGCAGGAGCCACAGGCTTTGGATGACGTGTTGTTAAAGTGAGTGATGCATCTAGACAAAAGGATGCAGAAAAGCTGTGATCAATGCTGCTCTGAATTATATGTGCTTTTCTTACTCTGTAAAGCCTTTTAGCAGGAGCTGGGTAAATATATATTAAGCTATATGATTTTTCAGTTTTAGACTACCTTGACCTCACAAGACATCCAAGATGCTCTAATGCCCGTGTCCTTCTACAAGTCCCTGAATGCCCTCTGTGGAATGAACTGCAAGACCCACAAAGTATCAGAAAAAATGAAATCTAGCAGATTGACTTTAATCTGTGCTTCTCAGCAATGCACAACAGACTTCATAGATGAGTTGATTTTCCATGTAGCAACATCAACTCTTCTGCTGCTAAGGCCCGCATCATGCCTGTGCAGTGGCCCATAACTCCTTTATAAGATGATTTTGTTTTCCCACCTATCCACTGGGTCAGCAGATATGGACGTCACTATCACTAAAGGAAGTTTTTCTACCAGGTTAGTATTAAATTGCAGGGCACTGCAATGGGCTGGGACCTAGAAATGCAGACCTTACAGAGGCATGTAGTGTATTCTGCCTTCCTAAGTCCAAACAGCAGCTGCAATAGAAGATAAACATGGAAGAAGATGCTGCAGATTATAAAGCAAAGACATAGTTGTGCACATAGAACAAACAACACAGTTAGAACTGGGTTAGCATTAGTAACCATTTCTGAATGGCTCTTGAATATTTCTGAGAGACACGGAGTCAATATAATGTGCTAACTTTCCTATAATGTCAGTGGGAGATGGCATCCAGACACAAGTGACGACATCATTTCATAGATAGAAAAAACCTGTGGCTGCAGCAAAGACAACACTACAGGAGTTTTAGGATAGCAGCTGCTGTACAAAAAAAAACTTCTCTAGTTCAGTTCACAGACCTTTAGGCTGCTTTTCCATCACTGAAGGGGCAATATTGATACTCCTTGTATCCTCCCACAGTCTTAATTTGTCACAGCTACAGCAGCAGCCTGGTTTTCAACGGGAAAAGACATCTTAGAAATATCTGCCTGGACAGCTGAGACATTATCATCAATAACTATAGATGCTATAAATGGCATAGAATCCAGCTCTGAGAATGATTTATTCCCTTTCTTGTGGACACCGGGTTACGATTCATGGGGAACACTTACAATGCTAGGTAGCAAATTTCTGAGGCAGAGAGTGCTTGGAACATTACTGGGATATGAACAAAATGAATTTGCAGGAGCAATATACTCTTGTTTATGGCTGTATCCCTTCCTCGCTATCTTAGAGATGCTTTTTGACATGCTAGTAGATATGACAGTACATGTTAGACATGACAGTGCCTGCTAGTACATGACAGTCCCCTATGAACCAAAGCCAGTGCTGAGCTCTATCTTTTCTCTATAACAAAGCCCGGTATTTTGGACCTTGATACATAAAGCAAATAAATAAATATTTTAAACTAAACTCTGAGAGCATTATTTTTTCCCAAGTTATATAATAGGTTATAATTGCAGCAGAATCTTGTTTAATTGACAGCATCCAAAGGAAACAGCTGGAATTTCTGATCCCCCCTTGCTGTCCTTCCTTTCCATCTTCCTGTGCCTCACAGCATATGGAAAACATTCATCCAGGCAAAGAAAGAGGAACAGTTGAAAGTGCCTTCATCCATATGAGCAATCTTTATGAACTGAGCACTGACCCTAGTAATGCACAGAGCTTTTTTTGATGATGATCAATCAGAGCAACAGCAAATTGCTCACAAGTTTTTCTCTGATGAAAAGGATTCTGACATGAGGAGACTCAAGACATCCAAAACATCCCACTGTTAAAAGGGTAAATGATAGCTGCTTTCAGTTCTACCACATATACATTGCATGCCTTTGCAATGCATGGGAACGTGCCCAAGACTCAGCAACAAAATTATTGGAGGTTTTTTTCAAGTTTTTCCCCTAACTTCTGTCCTATCTTCTCTCAGAGATGGTTCATGTGCTGGATTGTCTCAACACCTGGTTTACACAGACAAAATTCTCACTAACTGTGTGACCAGTAAAACTTTCCACAGTACCTGGACAGATGGCAACGGCCCTTTGAGAAAGCCTGTTAGAGTATTTGTCACACCTGACCTATCTCACAAGACCACACAGAACCATAAACCTTACTTGTTCATAACACCAGAAGACTGTCTGGAGAAATTTTCACCACCTAGTTACTAATGTAGGTTTGTGAGAGATATATCAGAGCTATGGGGAAATTAGCCTGTAGTCTTACAGCACATCTGGCAAAATCAATGAATGAGCTTAATAGAGGCCTAGAAGAATAGGTCAAGATAAATGTATATATAATAATATATGTTTTGTATAGGACACAAGGAAGTTTTGCTTAGTGAAACAAAACAGGGCATTGTTGGACACATGAACTGTGGTTAAAGAAGAATTAATTTCCAAAAGAGTAGAAGGGAGTTTGTTTTAATCAAGCAAAATTTGTTAGACTTAGTTCACCCATCAGTGCTTCTTTTTTTTTTTTTCCTCCACAATGCTTGGTTTCCCTTTCACAAAACTTTAACATCTTTCTGATATCAGCTGTAGGGTGAAAACATTCTAATACAAAATTCCTATCCAAAGAAACAGCTTTAAACTTTGGCCCTGCTTTTACAGGTCATCAAGCAGCCACATGACATTGCAAACAAAGTTTTAAGATTTTCATCCATTAGTGTATTACAAAGATGATACATTCCTATGGTATATGCTACAAAGATGCATTTAATATTTGCTTGTATTTATGTACACCTATTTGGTACCAGTCCATGGGAGTAAGCAACAAATACTGTGGTTACAACTGTGATAATGCCAAACTGAAATACATCACTTGAAACATGCCAGTTTCCAGACTCCTTGAGCAACCTGGTGATGGGAGTGATTTCTTTCACCAGACCAGACTGACAACTACAACTTTAGGGAATGTATTGTAGTGGAGAAAGAGGTGTTTTATTTTGAGGTGTCAAACTCCCACACTTTCCGAGTGGGTCTGGAACCTTGACAAGTTCTCTGCTGGTGGAAATGCATCAGACTTTAACAAGGCCCTTTAGCTCTTTGCTCTCTTCCCGTATCAGTTCTCGCCTGCAAGGTGCGACTGCAACAGTTTGTTACCCCTTGTTAATAAGCAACCAGTGACTTATGGTGAATGGAGACAAGGGGAACTGATGCTCGGCAGAACCTTCTCAATTCAACATATGATTCTGAGGGAAATTATTTTATGATACAGTATTCCACCCCCTAGTGCCATGTCCCTATGAATGCCATTTAGGGAATTTTAGCTTTCTTCTTTAGCATTCTCCAAAATGAAGGGACAGAATTTGCCCAAGTGGCTGTCTTCTTAACGTCTTGTCCTTTCCTTGCAGGGAAGTCCTTTGCAAAATGGGCATACTTGGAGCTCTGCTGTGCAGGAGCAGGAATTCTAGTGAGGAAAGGCACAAAGCTGAACAAATTTTATGACCCTCCCTCAGCTGCCTTCTCAACACCTACCAGGTTCAAACTCTTCTTCCTTCTCTTTCATCCCTAAGTTGGATTTCAGGGGAAATTTCAATGCAAAATGCATAGAATTTCTAGTCACTTATGTTGGAACATCTCATACTGATAACAACAGCAATTTCAAAGTATTAGTGATTAAGAATCACTCAATGTCAGAGGGAAATTAATGACCAGAACAGTATTTGTAATTAAAAAAAATGTTCCTAAACTACAAAGAAGAATAAATATAACCAGTTAGCTGCATTGCAAGTTGTAGCAATGTAATTTTTTGCTATTTTTTCTAAGATATGATGTAATGACTATATTCAAAAGCAGCAGATTTTACTACAGTCAAAACTTCTGATTGTTGAAGAAAGTATTTTAAATGAAAAAGAAGAAATCATAAGACTTTTGATCACACTGAATCATTTATTTTCTATCTTCATGTCTATTTAACTGTTGAAAAATTTGCTCCAGGCTACTCAATACAATTGTTAGTTGTGCTATAAATGAGCAAACTTTTTATCTACTTAAAAAACTTTTTATCTACTTTAAAAACTATCTTTCCTTAAGGAAGATAAAGCAAAGAATAAACTATGCACCTCCAAAAGAGAATAAGAATTTAGACAAAAGCTAATGGAACTTGAGAAAGGAGTGATGAATCACAGAAGTCTAGGTCATGGAATAGAGCTGTGTAAATAATTGATTTTTTTTAGTTTACTGTCAATTCTGAAAAATGAGAAGAAAATAAGAATTGTTTCAAATTAACCTCAAATATCTCGTTGATCTGGAGTAAAAAAATAATAATAATTAAAAAAAAGTTTTGCATTTAAAATTGTGAACACAAAAGCCTTGTATTTATTATGAACCTAGAGGGTTCATTTTGAATTGGAATACTTGTGTATCTTCCAATTGTTTAAAAAAGGGGGGAAATCTTAGAAATAAACCCTTATTTATAACTGATTTTGTATTTTTATGCCAAAATATATGTATGTGTTTTCATTAGGCTGCCAGATGTAGTTTAAAAGAACTTATTGAGACTACTTTCTGTCCCTTTTTTATTTGAAGACACAACTGCTCAGGAGGTATAAAGACCTTTTATAGCAGTGGTAGTCCTTTTGGAGGTATGTAGGCCAGCAGTTAACCAGACAGCATTGCACTCCACAATTTTCAGGTATTTTGAGATGACCATAAACACTAACCACACTCTGAAAAACTGCCATATTAATTTATAGTCCTGCTGGTTTAATATGAGAATTTAACCTTATGAAGAAAAGTAAGACTGAGTGGGCTCAGTTCTCTCTGGAGCGGTCCCTGAGCTAAGGGAAGGATCTCTAACTTCCCTGTATGAGAGTGAGCTAAAATTTGGGCTGTGCCACCTCTCAGTCTTTAAAGCATTATTTCTTCAGCCAGCAGGACCATGACCCAGTCAGTGCTCGATGTATTAAATGGAAACGTTTACACAGACATCGATGGTGTTGGGTCCACTTTAGGAGGGGTATCGTGTGTCCATTCGAAGAAATGCTGTCTGATCTCTGCTAAAACAGAAAGAGAAAGCCTCCTTACCACCTTCCTCAGATATACTTGAATGAAATAAAAACATGTGCATATTGGTTTTATATAACACATAATAATCTAGCTGTTAGATATCAATTAATTACAGCTAAACCAACATCTGGAGATTATACACCTGGCAACACATGTTTACATGTTAGAAGAAATTTTGTAATGAACACAAGTAATCATAGGGGGAAAAAAAAAAAGGAAGAAAAGTGATTGTTTTTCAAAGTCAAATTAACATTTTTTTCCTGTCAAAGAAATGGGTATAGTGAAAAGGCTGTCATAACATAAAAAGAACTAGCTAATATGAAAAAAAGAAAATGTAAAATATATCGGTTGGGAAAACTGACTGTCAGCATTAGGCATCTCACCCATGCCTTTTCAAGGAGAATATATGAGGTCTGAGTTTACTTAGACTTTACTTTACTTATTAAAGACAACACTGAACTGGACTCTCTGGGAAAGGCACACTTAAAAATGTGCTCTTTCCTGTTGCAGTTGTCTCCCTCAAATAGCTTTTGTGACTACATGGAAAATTGTTCTTTCTTATTAACACAGAGCTGGCTAACTGCACATCAAATTGGGATGCTATTTGATCTCACCCTCTGTGAGATCAAACACTTCACACATCCAGGAACAGCTTCCAGAAACTGGAGTGGGATCCTGGGGTGCAATGCCTTGCAAAGGCTCTTTCCATTTAACAGCGTGACAAATTAACACTGTGGCAATCTCTGTATGTAAATCTGTATCCCAGACCATATCTGAAAAGACTCCTATGAGATATCGAATCAGGAATTCCCTTGCTGAAAAGCAACTAATTACTTGCCATTAGGAAGTGACCTAATGTTTGAGATTGAAATGTTTACTATTTATATCAATATTTTGGCCTTTAGATAAAAAGCTGTGTTGCCAAAGGCAAACTGGTCCTGTCCTAATGTGCTGTTTTGTCCTAGGCATATTTTTTTATTCTTCTTGATAACAGAAAATTGATTTTCTCATGTCCTGTATATCAGTTATATCAGTTATAGCTTGCCATCAAACTGGAGGAGATTCGTCGAAATCAACCTTCTCCTGAGGCCACGCTTTCCTTCTTGCACGCACTCATCAGTGCATCTGGGTTCTGGATTGTTTTCCTAGAGCTAGGTAGAGAGAACAAGAGCAGGATCCAAATTGTTTTTCTTTCTAGGAGAACACAGAAGAGGTACAGTGGCTAAAGAATGAATCACTTCATGTGAGTAAAGTCTTACTATTTCTTCTCAACTGTCCATGGGGTATATGCTGAAGGATAAGGGTTATATGCCTCCTATATTCATCTAGTACTTACATCAATATAAAGGTCAATTGCCTTTTATAAACACTTCTAAGATTATTCTGAGAATTATTTTGTGTCAGTTGGCTCTGTACCTCAGCCATAACTATGCAAAAAGTATTTCTATTGATCAGCTTCATCGTGGATATTGTTTTATTGAACTCCTTCCCTTTCTTCTCGAGATATGAGGGCAGTGGGTGCTGGATAGCTGATTTGCCTTCTCTGTATATTCACTCAGAGCTCTTGCTCGTTTCCTGAAATGCCCACTTTCAGTCGTGTCTTCACTAAACTGAACAGAAACAGTCTTTTAAATCTCTCCTTCAGTGGAAATCACTGTGTTTTCATTATGTTTTATGCATAATATTTTGTCAATCCTCTTTCCACCCTTCACCTTCAGCAATATCTTCTCTGAGATAAGATGATGAAACTGAATGAAAAATGTCAAGTGATATCTTACAAGCAATTTACACAGTAATGTTGTGAACTTCCCAATATTCATTTCCTATTCACTCTTCAGGCATCCTAACAATTTCATTTACATTTGATTCATCCTAACAATTTTATTTACTACTTATGCCATACATTGAGTAGCAGTTTCACTGAGACATCAGAAGTGGTGTTACATTCACTTTCTGATTTTTAGGTTTTTACTCAAGGAATCCAAGAAAGCATGAGTAGTTCAGATTATTTCCATGTGCATTATAAAACATTAGCCAACAATAAATTTCATAGCTGAACTATTTCCAATGAATAATTTATCTCATGCAGATAGTTGTTTCTATGAATTACTATTTTCTCTTTTGTTAAAGAATTTGTCATTGGTAATTGTTCAGTCAATAGTTTATGTAAACACATTCCAACCTTCAATTGTTCACCTATTGTTTACTTTGACTAGTCATTATTCATTGCTGTTTATTTACACTTACTGATTGGCTATTCAAATTAAAATTGTTGCTGGCTCCAGCCACATTAATAAAATTTTTAGACAGAAACTTTCTATAAAGAAAATCTAGAATTGCATTGCCTTGAATAGAAGAGTCGGTATATATTTTTGGGGGATTGGAAGCATTTCTATAACAAGAGGAGGTACAAATTGTTGCAGAGTGTTGTCAGGTGTGTCAGAAGCTGTTTGTCAGATGTAATGCAGGAGAAACCTGATTTTGGAGAAGGACAAGGTGGCACCAGTAAATTAGCAGTGAATCTGAGAATGTGCATGGGAATATTTTAGATTGACAAAGCTTGAGAGTTGACAACAGATAAAGACATTTATAACCAATACTAGCAGTTAGTGAAAAACATTGCTCTGAAGAACTAAGTTCAGTGGAAGATTTCCCGATGAAAATGTTTTTTTGCACTAGGATTTAAACAGAGGTCACAACCTGATAGATTGCTACTTAGTCAGAACAAGGCAGTGAGAAAGAAACGAAATTATATGGAATATTTAGAAGTGATAGAACCAGTAGAGAGGACTGCTTTGATAAGTTTCATCTTTAGTGTCTGCTTTAAATCCAATTTTAAAACTACTTTCCATGTAGTCAAGAAACTTGTAAGTGCAATAACTTAGTATAGAGAAGAGGGTAATAGTTACTAAATGAACAAGTAGGTAAAGAAACTGATGCTGGCAAACACGGCCAAACGTGTTCTTTAGCAACTTACAGCATAATGTTTCAGGAAGATTCAAGGCAAATCTCTCTTGTGATGGATATCAGGGACTAAAAGTTCTAACAGTCCTTGTCTAACCCCAAAGGCACACAGCATCTGTTTTCACCTTAGCTTTTGGCCCTGCCATGTCCTGGTTGCTCAGTTTTGCACTGGGACTGAAATCACCACACACCCAGGCACTGAAATGCAAAATGTCATGGAACTGTGGTTCTGTTGGGTGTTCTTCATTTCTGCTGCTGCTTCAGATGCTAAAGTGAGTCTGCAATGGGTAGTGACCACATGAATATCTTAAGTCAGCTCTCCTCTCTTGGTCCATACTTCCAGGAGTGAGTACCCAGCACTAAAGGCTTTACTGACGCTTGAGGGTGTCGTGCTGTGGTGGGCTGTGTCTCTTTAGAAGTGATTTTCTTTCTGTGTCCCTGCCAGTTTCTAACTGGTGTTTCTGAAGCAGTAGCTGCCCTGACAAAAGCACACATTAAATACAAAATGTCTGGATATGAGCTTAAAAATTTTCACTCTAGACAGAGGATAACGTGTTGGAAAAAAAATATAACATGAGTAACTTCTTGGTAATTTCTTGCACAAAACAGGTCTTGTTTTTTAAAGGTCCATATAATACAACACTTCCTTATTGTAAAACTTTTATTACTTTTCTAGGATGCTTCTTTCCATAGCTGTTATTGGCAAAGTTTCCCAATGGGATGAGGTCATATCGTGTTACTTATCTGACTTCTACTTGGCAAATAGTTAAACTAAACTGCCTGCCATAGGACATTGAAGTTGTGACTAATTTCAGGTCTTCAGAAGAGAGGTGCATCCTACACAAATTTAGGAACATATAGCCAGAGATTTTCAGTTTATAGAATTTAAAAGAAGTCTTCTTAATTAAATCCCTCTGACAAGAAAGTCCAGCTCTAGAGCAAGTAAAAAATCTCTGAATTATATTGGGTTCCTTCCCATCACCAGCATCAGCAATATTAAAAGATCTTGTGGGAACATCGGAATTACTTGAACAAAATATTTTCTTTTATCCTCCAACACTGACAAGTCTCCCAATTCACATTATGGAGTCACCATTAGAAAATGGTAAGTAGTGATTCAAGGGCTTCAAAAGTGTTGGTGTTTTTTTCATTATCAGGGAAGCACAGCAACAGTAAGAAGAGGAATATGAATTGCTACTTGTTTATCACAGTACTCAGATTTGCACAACAGCAATATTCCCACCAGAACTTCTAAACCAAACACTGACAGTACAGACCCTTAACTGCCTGGTCAAAGACAGGGGACAAAGAAGGAGGGAAAACAAGCATGATAAATTAGAAAGAGAAAATCAGTGATGCAACCTAAAGAGGTAGAAAACAAAATAAAAAAGAGAAGCAGCTTAAAAGCAGGAGACAAAAAGGATTTTGTGATAAAGTATTTTCTCCTTCTTGGTACATTGGCTCTTGGAGGCTGCCTAAATTTTGAAAAGCAGCGTTGCAGATGCCCTTTCAGGGCAAAGTGTTTTTGCCAAGCAATATGAGCATAATGAAATTTCCCACAATCTGCTTCAATGACCCAGTCTGAAAATGCAGGTGAAATTAAAATTACACGATAACAAAATAACTCCAGCTTTTAAGGATGCAATTTTTTTTACTAGCCATACAAGTCTATGAATCTTAGAACATTTTAAACTTTTTCCAAAAGCTAACTTTGCTTTCTAAACAAGAATTTACATGGTATTACCCACAATTCTTTGCAATTGGTTCTTCCTTGCACTAACTTTGAGAAACTTTTGCTTCTCATTATATCTGAGGTAATGCTCAAGCCTGTCATTCACATATATCTTGAAAAATTCTCAGCAAGAAAAATAAATGATCAAATGTCCATCTTAGCTTTGAGTGATAGTTCCTACGATTACTAACTATAATTTAGAATTTGCCAAAATTAGAATGAGTAATGTTGGATCAGTTTTCGTCTCATCTTTCAAACTGACAGAACCCCCACAGAAAATATCCATATAAAGATTACAGAAATATGCCAGCTTTTTCCCCCATCTTTACTGACTTTTGAGGCAAGTCTATTCAAAATGAAGATTGCTTATTTCTCTAGAAATGTATCTTTAAAAATAAGTTTGAAGACATAACTGTGTCATTGTGAAATCAGACATCTGAGCAAAAGGGGGAAATAACATTGTGCCAAACTTTTGGCTTAGATTTATTCGCTCCTTTATATTTACAACCTGTTTAAATAAATATGCTAATTCAAAACTATTCAATGGTTCCATGTAGGTAAATTTCTTTCTATCAGTATCTCATAAGATGTGCTCACTAGAGTGTCACAAATCACATGTATCTGAGAACAGAGTGAATCTGCATGGGGCGCTGCAAAACTCATGGTTTAGGTACAGCAGGTTGGTAGCAGGGAGGGAGATAAAGCAGTTCTCTTGCAATTATATTGAACACTGAAATCAGATTTCTCCTCTCTGGAGTTAAGATATCCAAGAGACACCTGAACTTGGAGCTGCAACATAGGAGTAAAGAGAGACTGTGTGAAGGACTGTTCGTTTCCCTTTTTAAAAAGGAGGAATCCATTTTGCAAATGAGAATAATGGGGTAACTGGTACCTCCAGTCTGACACTTTCCCTTGAGAATACAGCCTTGAAATATAGTCGGTACAGGAGTCAATAAAATTTATTGATATAACAGCAAACTGCTAAGAAAGTAAAAAGTAAAAAAGCCAATAACCTATTTAAATAATGGACACACTGTTGTTAATTTGTAATTGCATCGTTTTGCACATTATTATACACAATTATGAAGCTTTTATTTATCACTCTGAAATCTTTTTAAAAGCACATAGCTGCTATTAAAATACAGTTCTACCACCCATTCTTCCCCAATCCACTCAGTGTTAGACTGCAATCCCGTTCCTCTTTGCTCCCCCTTCCCACACCAAACGTCCCAGGCACAGAACAGATGGAGAATACAGAAGTTTGTCCATTGGGGCTCTCTCCGTCAGTCTGTTGGGCTGGGATTTGCAGGTCCACAGCACTGCTGGCTCTGGGTGTTTGCACCTTTACCATCAGAAAATCCACCCTCTTTTGTTGCCTGTTTGATTTTACACCTTTTTCTACTACATCCACAAACAGTTTATTTTCTTTTTTTTTTCATTTATTGCTCTTCTTCCTTTTTTCTGCCCAGTCTTCTCAGAAATAAATATACAATATGCTTCTAGTTTGTTTTTTCCCACTGATTCTAATTTTGTTGTATACATAACTGAATTTGATATACCCAATTTTTGCTACCCTTAATTGGACAAACTACATCTTATATGGTTAATTGACTCCCCAACTCCTCTTCAACTACCCATTTTGTACTGGTTACATATGGTTTATGTTGAATATTTGACTGTAACCTTAATTCCTCTACTTAATTCTATGAAGTTTGAACACTTTCTCATCTTGTATGCACACAGCCCATACCTCAGAGCAACATGTTTCTCTCACTCTGATTGTACACAATCTCATGCCTTTGTGTAGCTGCTTAATTACAAATTATTAGCCTTGCTGTATTTATGGGACAATCTTCTAGTCTTTTTCAGGAAACCATGTGGGTTATGGAGTTCAATACTCCAGTGGAATTCTTGTTCTTAGCAATAGAATAAAACAAAAAATAACCTGCTCTCATCTTAGTAATGCATGTCTCTCAGACATGTTTTGTTTAGTTTCAAAGTACTTTATGGGTTTACTACATTTCTGTAGACTCCTCTCCTTTCCTTTAGTTGTTTGGTTTGGGTTTTTTATTATTTATTGATTTGATTTTTTAAATAGAGAATTCAGGATCTTCTCCCTCAGTCAGTGACATGAATCAGACCTAAATAGCTGGTCTTCCTGATATCTCTGACATGCCCAGTGAGAATTCTCCACTGTTGACAGCTGACTAGGAATCAAGCACATGAGAGAGTGTGAGATTCTTTCATCAATGGAAATGTAACTTTAGCACTCGCCATTAAATTTAAATGAAAAACAATTCTTAGAAGTGGCAGCAATCCAAAGGAGGTGTCTTGGTACATCCATTGGAGGTACATCCATTGTGAGACAGAGAAAGGTGATGATTCTCTAAAGGATGAGGATCAGTCCCGAGGTGCAGTCCCTGAACTACTAATCTGAATTGTTGTAGCTTTATCCATGCTTTAATAAATTCTACCTGAAGCATCCTATCAATGACACTGAGAGCCATGAAACAGTGTGTAATCCCTACAAACTGTTGAGAGAAAGCAGTACAAAAGAAATGGAGCCATGTTTTCCCCTCTAACTACTGAAGCCATATTTTGCTATTTTATGCCTCTGTTATCAGGCAGAGCATTGAACTAAAGAATAGCTTTAATCCTTTACTAATGTTCCTTGTTACTGACTCTACGTCTTTAAATGGCTGTAAACATTTAATTGACTGAAAAGGGAAATACCTCATTAAAAGAAACCTCACTGCAAATTGTTGGGCACACAGTTCCTCTGGTGTGGTTAATAGGGCTATGGATTGCTATATCTGATTATTTTCATGCAGTGGATGAGAATGAAGAGCAGAAGCCACGAAACAGCCTTTCTGTATAATTTGGCATTTAGGATTGGTTTCCCTTAACATTTCCTAGATTATTATGTAGTTAACCCAATGTGAAAACCGTCCTTCTTGGATCTGTATTTCTTTTACTTTTTCACTCTTCATCAGTGTGTCTCAGTCTGGAGTATTACTGTGTTCTTTTTTAATTAAGTCTTCTGTTGCTGTAAGGAGCAGATTCCATTCCCTTTGTACTGATAAACACAGACATGCTTCATGTAAAATCTGAATCAAAGCAGTTGAATTCTTTGTCTCTTGAGAGCTTCTGAATATTACTGAAGATGAATAGTCTTAACAGAAAACATCAAGGCAGTTCAAACAAGCGAAAGATTGTACAATGCTCTAGCTCTCTCTCTCTTTTTCTTTCTCTTTCTCTCTTTCTGCTTTTCTCTTTCTTCTCCTTCCCCTTCCCCTTCCCCTTCTCCTCTTTCTCTTCCTTCTCCTTTTCTCCTTCTCCTTCTCTTTCTCCTTTTTGTGAGGATTCCAGAAAAGATAAACTAAGGTATATTTTGAGAGTTTTGCTACCACTATGTGATGTCTGAACACTGAACTTCGTTCTCTTGCATCCTGCTAACATCTAACTTTTGAAGATATTTCACCAACTTTTGTGATTCTTGAAGGCTGATCAGAGGAATGGATACTTGAATTGAAAGAACTAAACCTCCTAAATACTTTCAATAACATGTGAACATAATGGAGAACTGTTCCTGAACCACCAGTTCGTATCAGTCTCTCACACAGGGTGTCTGATATATTCCGTAGGCATAGCAGCAGTTCCTTATTGGGGGGAACAGGGTGTAGGTGAGTGGTTGGATATAAATTCCTCTCTTCTGTTTCTGACACCTCCTCAACATTCTGGTCAATATAACGTTTTCAAGATGTTGCATGAGTCTTTCTGGAGCCCACATCAGGTTCTTAAATACACACCTCTGCCTGTCCCAGCTAGTGACAGATGCAACCTGTTCCAAAAATGACAGCCATTTCTGAAGGCTTTCTGTTTGCTTTGAGAAATATGTGCCTTTTCCTTTTCCCAGTGAAACTCCAAAATGTTAAAAGAATTTAATTTCTAACTGAAAACCTACTTTCTCTCTATTAGTCATACACTAGTTTTTAAAAGATGTAACGATTCCTGAGAAACCAAACTGCAACTTGGTAATAATAATAATAGTGCAGATGATTAAATTAAATGCAGAAATCATAATTATGGAATCTTAAGTTAGTTTCCAGCACTTCTGGTGCCACAGCACCTATGACCATGCAATGTAATGCATATCCACAGTTTGATTTACATAAGTTTTGGCCCTCGGTGCACAGTATCAATGTCGGTCAGTTAATGAGTATATTTTATTTCCTTACTCCAAGGCTATTTCATGCATACTACACAGAACTTCAACTCACAAACACAGGCCTGAGGCTCAAAATTGACAAAGTGTGCATGACAGAATCATTATGTAAGGCATGGAAAACGTGATTGATTAAAAATATTCCAGTAAACCCACATTGCCAGTATTCCACAAATGTGAACACTATTCAGGAGTCCTCAGTTTTGGTATGTATTTTCTAGCAAAAAATCTATAGCATATAAACAGATTATAAAACTATTATCAAGTAATACCATGACTTTAAAAGTAAGTAAGTTTTAATACATGAATATAGGCTTAATTATCTCTTTATGTATATGTAAAAGATACAATAAAAGAAAAATGGACCTGTAATACTAGGAGGAATATTTTTTTTTTATCTGCTTGCACTTGCATCATTTTTTCTAAAGCCTTTCTTTTCTTGAAGACACTGTTTACCACTCAGCTAGCTGAGTGACAACCAGAGCTAGCCAGACTGCTCTATGGCTCTCATTTGCCCTATAAAAAGTCTTTTTTTATTATTTATCACCAGTGAATTTTATGCTTTGTGCTGCTGCAGTGTATAGTAGACGATTAAGTCACCATGACTGAGAAAGCTCAAACATATCTAGCAAAGAGCTGGTAATATGCTTAAACAGTAATCTAGATAAAAGTAACTAACTAATCCCTATGTGACAGAGCTAAATATAAGATAGCCCAGGGTTGTTGTTTTTTTTTATCCCACGAAGAATTAAATCTTAAATTAGGTGGTATGAAATAATAAAGAAAATCTGATGTGGAACTTGAAGCAAGTCTATTTACTTTGTATGTCCAGAATCAACTTCTGCACATATTAAGCTTCTGCTCATATTAACTTTCTTTCATGTGCATGTGGTATAACATCTTCTTCTCAAGTTCCAAGTTTGTTTTCTCTTTAGTAGAAATAAAGCTTAGGAATTATACAGTAGAATAAATTGTTTTTCTTTACATGACATCTGGTTTTGAACTGGTTTTGAAACAGAACAAAAACCTAGTTGCGGGCATTTTATGACACAAGTATATACTGTGACAGGTTAAATTTAAGTAATGAGTCATGGTAGTGACTTTAAAAAATCAAACCCATGTGAGAGGCTGGGGTTTTTAATTGATATTCTAATAAAGGGCATTTGAAAATTATTAAAGAGCCTCATTACACCTTTAGTAGGCTTTGACTCAGTCTGTGAGGTAGCCCATCAATACTAAAATTCTGGGATATAGAACAGAATGAAAGAGAAGAGAATATTGCATTTCAGTTATAAGGGACCTACAATGATCATCCAAATGCCTGACCACTTCAGGGCTAACCAATACTTAAAGCATATTATTAAGGGCATTGTCCAAATATCTCTTGAACACTGACAAGCATGATGTGGTCTGACACCCCAGGGTGAGCTTTGCCCTCTTGGCTGCCAGGGCTCACTGCTAACTCCTATTAAATTTACCATCATCAATCACTGCCCAGATCCTCTTCCACAGTCTGCTCTCCAAGCAGTCCTTTCCCAATTTATAGTTCTGTCTGCTATTATTCTACCCCAGGTGCAAAACCTGACATTTTTTCCTGTTAGATTTCATATAGACTGATCGGATTTCATCTGTGGAAATTGGTGAGACATTCAGAGCTGAGAAACATATGAATTTATAACTGTTATAGAAACGATTTAATGTTCATTTGATTTTTCACCTATATCAGGGAAAAGATAAGCACAGCAATGAAACACATGTTTTCAGCTACAAAACAGATTTACAACTGTGGGAAATCCTCTTAAATATCAGGGATTTGTTCTCCTTTTTTTTTTCTCCTGTTAATCAGATCAGAAGTGAAAATAAGAGCTAGTAGATCTGTTCAGCACACTCAATTTCTTCAGTCTTTGCTGCATGGCTCGAGTTCAGCATGAGGCCGGGTCATTCCTAAAGTAAGAACAGGACAGCTTCAAACCTGCTGCCTTGGGCAGACAAGCCCAAATAACTCAGCCTGGTTGAATTTCTGTTCACCCCATGCTAAGCTCTGAAATGGATACTTCAAAAAAGATCAAAAGGATACAAGTCTAGATAGCCTAGTTAAAAAGCTTTCTGGTTACAAAATGGTTTATTATTCAAATAACAGAAATGAGCCTTCTGTTTTAACAGCTCTTTTCTCTTATTTGATGTTTAAAATACAAAAATGTAACAGCACAATTAAAATTAATCAGAAAATACACACAAATAATTAATAATAATTGCAACTATCCTGGGAGAATTCTAATATCCTTCATCACAGTATGTCTTTCAAGTTCATTGACTTCTAGCATAAAAAAGATACAGTAAAATATTTGGGTCAACATCTCCTGTAAGAAATCAAAATTTCTGGGAGAAAACAATAGTAATTGCTATTTATATGAGAAGAAGAAGCTAAACTGTAAGTCAAGTGCAAATGGGTGTCCTTTTTTATCCATTGCAATAACAAAGAAATTGAGTCTGAATTAGGGAAGATTTGAAATGTAACGTGCTGCAACTACTATGACCAACAAATATCAGATGGGAAGCCAGATCTTTTTGCTATTTAATCTCCCTCCTGCAGTCAGCCTTTGGGTAGCAGGTGGAAGGATCCCAAAGCTGCTCTGTCATTTTGCAAGGATGCCCATCCTAGTTGTGAACCCAAGGTGCGTGTCTGCAGTCAGTCCAGAAACACCTGAGGTGCTTCTGTCACAGAAGTGATAGAAACTCCTGTTGCTGGTGTCGTGGAGGTTTTATGCATGTGGTGAGAGAGTGCTGTGTCGGGCATCAAAAGCAGAGCTGAGGAGAGGTGAAGAAAGCTTTCTGCCCAGGGGACCGAATTCCATTCTCCATCTCAATCTGAGCAGATTTTCTAATAATTTTCTAATTTTCACAGATATTTCTAATGTGAATTTGGGTGAGCAAATCTCAATTACTTGGGATGGTGTTGCCAGAAACCACAATTTCAATCATCCAAACAAAGCGGACTGCAATACAGTATGCATATGTTAAAAGCAAAACCACCAAAAAATAAGAATTATACATATATATATATTTAAAAGATCATTTGCCTGTTTCCAAGCAGCCCCTCATGTCTACACGTGCAATGAGTAGGCAACAGCCTACAGATTACTCAGACTTCTCTTCCTTGTACTTATTCCTAAACCAACAGCAGAATTAGGTCAATGCCAACCTTGTAAAGCAGTATGTAAGTCATTCCATTCAAAAGAAATACTGTAGCTGTTTTGAACTGAAAAGACCAGATGACCACGGAGAATGGTGCCATACCTCTCTGCATCTCTCATCACAGGCAGTGCTCCCTAGTGGTAGTGGCTGCAAAGCAGAAAATACAGTAGGCCAAATCAACGCTTTCTAATAATTACGTTGCCCGTTTCTTCTCAGTTATTTAACAAAATACTACACACTCAAACATATTTCTTTTGCCACACTTTCCCTTCCTAATTGTATTGTCTGGAGCTGGTTATTAATTTGAAGAAAATGCCAATTATCTGGCAATGCAAGTATCTTGCAATTTCCTTAAAACTCAATTTTATTAGACAACAATAAAATCAAGCAGATGGTCCAAAAACAAGCCCAACAACAACAACTACAACAAAACCAAAAACAAATAAATAAAACCAAAAAAATGAGACCCCCCAAACCAAGCAGAGAAAATTATTTCCAGTACTGTTATGTCTTTACTGTTTCAATAGTTTGAATTAGCTGAGAGAAGAGATGGAGCTGTGCAAAAATAATGACGGGATAGACCTGGAGTCAGAGACTTTATTTGAACAGTAACAGCAACTGGTAAAGTGGCTGAACTGTCTCCTCCTGCTAGCACAGCAATGAAGCAGCAAGGTGGCCTTTCTTCCCAACAGATGGTAGGTTTGTACCCGGCACGAGCAGATCACATCACATCACCCATCACCTCAAACATGGGGATTGCACCTCTGCTGTGCTCACTGAGGTATGTGATTGCTTGGAGCAATTTCTGTGTTGGGCAACAGTCCTCTGCCCCACAAGGCAGGCCATCTGCAGGATTTTACTGTCTGTTTACAAAGGGTGCTACAAGCTGTGGCATCTGTATGTTTGCTGTTAATCCATCGAAAATCAGTGTTTAATTTTGACTCCCCAGTGCTCTGTTATTGTGGGAGTAGAGTCTGCCTGCAGCAAAGAGCAAAGCCAAAGCTTAGCAAAGGGCAGTTGAGGAGGCTCAGCCACACTCGGGAAACCTCTTTGCCTCTTTGCAAAGCAAACATGGGTATTGCCAAATTAACAGCACTTTCCATGCTGATGGCACACTTGCTGGTGTAGTGTTTTTCTTTCAGTCAGAAGGAAAGTCAACAACTGTGAAATGTAATTTCTTCTTTGACCAGCAATTTTCTGTCAGTGACTCCTTCATACCAGCATTTTATTTATATACCCCAGTGGCTTTGTAGGGTTGGATAATAGTGACAGCAGTAATACTCAGCCTAGTGCTGGCCTCCTCCTTCAGCAAACAGGTATCACCTGGAACATGTCCTGACTCAATCCTTAGGAAATTTAGACTTGTAACTGTCTTCAAACTAATTGAAACTGTGCATGTAAGTCAGAATTTGTTCTTTACTCCAGTATATTCCTTTGAAAATGTCCTCCTGATCTAAATGTCATAAATGTTAAAAATTTCATACACTTTCTGAAACCTCCCTTTTGATGCCCATCTCTAAGAGTTCTCCTCTGATATTTATCAGGCTACATTGCACATGTAGACACAAGCCTGAACCTCTCTCAGGGATGCCTTCACAGGCATCAAAGAAGATAGTATCTGTAATTTCCTTTTATTCCTCAGATTTGTAATTAACACAGTTCTGGTAGGAGGAAAAGAAAACAATACTCTTCTGGGTTGGTTGCCCTGATACTCTTGCTGAAAAAAAAGAGAATTTGTTTACTCCCTCAGTCTATCTGGCCACTGGGATAAAGGAAGGGACAAACACATGAGCACAAACCATCCCTCCAGATCACAGTGTCCAGATAATTCATACAAGGCTTGATGGCCTTTATTTTTTTTCTGTGGACAGATAGTCCAAGCCACCAGTTGTTCATTATTTGTTTTGACTTATATTACTATAAAAAAGTAATAAAAGACTACCAGTGGTATGATTTTAAAATATATTTATTATATTATTTATTATATTTATTATACATTAGAAACTACATCTTTTTTCATGCCCACAGCCATGGCTAAAGATAAATAAAGCAACCATCACCGTCTCTCTCTACTTCAACCATCCATGAGAATGAAAGAGATTTGCTACTTGCCCTGAAAGTTGACAATTCTGCCTATTTTCACACCACATTTGGCAAGAATTCAAACAAATAGCCCTACAGAGAATAGGTTCTGCAAAATAAAGTTCAGCAAGGTGCAAGGTGAAATTTAACTTCAGCTTTTTAGTTGTCATAATCAAATAATAGTTATGCTCTTGGGCTTTCTCCTTGTAACTGTATGCGCATATAGTACCAGCTAATTTCTTACAGCTTGTCAAATATCTACTAATTGTTTGATTTTTACTGAGGATATGTGTACAGTGTTCAGACAGACTTGTGGGCATTCATCACCTTTGCAAATCTAGCCAGATGCTTCAAAGGGACAGACTGTCCATGTCCAACGGGGAGTGCTCCCAAACACCTCCCATCAAGTTGTTATACCTCACCTCAACCTTCCAAATGAAACCCTCTGAAATCAAGGGAATATCGATGTCTAAAACTGAACATTATGCATTGTTCAAGAGAGAATAAATATGGTTGACTTGATGAAATACTTAAACTGAGAGCATGTATTCATTTTTTGTAACTCTGGCTTGGGAGATATGTCTAGGAAAATAGTGCCATCCAGTCTGAAGAGAAACAGACAAGGCATTTTTTTTATCATTAATACAAAATTAAGTTTAAATAATGTTCAAATATTGATTTAAGCAATTTTAGTGCCAAATTGCCTGAAGCTAGGGGGCATTGCTTTAATTTGCACACAGGTCTGTTTTCATCACTCTGACCGTATCAGGTGGGTCTGAATTATGTACTGTTTAAAGCTGGCACGACATTCTAGAGCTTTGCACAACGGATGCAGAAGAGGCCTCAGAGGGTCAAGGAAGCTAATCTTTCGTAGATAAAGTTCCTTTGAATATTCAAGAGAAAGTGGTCTCACATTTGGATGATTTATGAGAGCCTGATTCTAACAGCTTAGTTCTTCAGCTGCAACGTTAGACATTTTGACCTTTTCAGTGAAGGATATGAAGAATCTTTATATATTTTCCAAATGACACAGGAAGAGGCCTCTAACCTGGGGCAGAGGAGGGCAGCATGCTATGAAGAAAAAAAAAACCCACCTTGTTTTGCAGCTCTTTGAAGTCATTAAGAGGTTTCAAATGTTACAGAGTAAAGATGGGACATGGGGCAGTGTTGAGAGTAGGGGAACAAAGAGGAAAATTAAAGCACTGCATCATGTAATTCTATAATTTATTATATTAATAATATCAGCACACTGCGGTTCCCAGCTGCAGCACAACTGAAGCTGGCAAAGTGAAACAGTAGATATCACTTCTCATCCTATGTGGGGAAGAAGGAATTTTGGCATGGAAAATAGTCAGGTCTTCCTGCAGAAATGTTCAGAGATGTTCATCAGACAAAGCAAACAGACCTCAGTTACTGCAGGCTTGTCTGAGAATAGTTTATCTGATCTAGGAGGAAAAGCACCTAAAACAAGCCCATCAACATTTCATATCCTGATGAAGGAACACAGTTTGGCAAACTTGCATGCATACTTCTAGTCTGTGTGCTGTTGTTTATCAGCTTGAGTCTTAGTTTTATCAGACAGGTCCTAGCATGAAGTAGTACTTCATAACCTAGGCCAAGGTGCAGCTGAGCAACTTTGATACTTTTGTCTTCAGATGGTGAATTTTGGGAAGGCTTGAGAATGAGCTTGCAAAGCAGGTTAGGCTGGTGACCAAAAGCTGGGCTGATGCCCCATGCAACCGGTGGAAGGGGAATGAATCTTGGAGTCTCTAATTCCTGTGTACTGTTTTCTGTTCCATAAGCATCTCACCTGGTGAGCCACTGGATTATTTTTCACTGTGCTATTCCACTTTTTCATATATTTTTCTTATTCTTTCATGTAAGATTGAAGTTGGACATGCTATTATGCAACATCCAGATGTTTTAGGCTCTTGAAAAGAACATTACCTCACTTGCAATAAGTAGACCATAATAGAAATACCATCATTTGTGCTATTTAACACAGGGTTTTTCTTTTGGTTTTCATGTTGTATAGTTGTGACAGTGTCTAAGATGGTAAGGTAACCCAAAAGATTTTCTTTCTTTTCCTCTTGGCAAGAAAGTATATGATCAGGACATTATTTTTTAAACTCATATTAAACATTGCTAGACTTTAGTAGTAGTAAAAGTGCTGCTGAAGCACTGTAGATTAATTTACATGGAAATTGAACCTTCCACCCTTAAGTGAGCCTCTGGTCAATAGTGTGATGGTTAAGGAGTGGAACAGAGTCAATGATGAAAATTTAAGGTTTTCAGAAGGTTGAATTAATTGAGGCAGCAGAGAAGTAAGTGAAGGAGGACCAGGTCACTTCCATTTCCAGTGTAGAATGCATGGAAAGTGAAGAAAAAAATTCATCACTGTCAATCCAAAAAGGGTCAGAATTCATGGCAGTCAGAAAGGGAGATTCTCCTAGTGAGAGAGTCATTGTGAGAGGGCCAGCTAGGGAAATTTACTCATAAAACAGTGAGAAGATTCAGAGATGATTTCTAATTCTCTTTTTATGACCCATGGATCATGAGGACAGGTAGTTTTGCTACGTTAGAAATTCATACTCTTTAGTTATCTCTTAAAATCTACTAATATGTCAACAAGCAGTGATTTTTTTTCCAATTAATTAAAAATTCAAACAAACTATAAAGTAATTATTAAAAATGCTAGATAATTTTCAGTATTCAACACCAGTAACATTTAACTGAGGTTATAAATTCTTTTTTTTTTTTAACTCTGTGGTTTGAAGGGTAACTCTGGCCAAAGAAGACTATCCAGTTTTAATACAAAAACAAAGCATGTATTATTTGAAAATTCAAATAAACTACAAATAGAAGATTCTGTTCTATTCTACAGAAGTTCTTAAAAATGTTTTAGGGTCTTAACCTGGTATATACTGACAGTGAGAAACATGCAAAATTAATATAATGAAAATAAGAAGTGAACATTTCAGCCAATAAGATTAGAAAGCCTTAAAAACTGAAAACAGCAATAACATTTATCTGTGCTCTGCATGACACTCACCTTAGGGAAGTTATTAATACATTTAGTGTAGGTGGTGTGTTGAAAATTACTTGCAGAGTTACAGGGTAATATATTATATTCTTTGCCATAGCTTCTCTTAAAATAAAGGGAAAATATTTTTAATACATTCATTTCCATGGCACTTTGAAAAACATACAAGCTTTCTCTTTTTTTATTTTTGAAGTATTATTTGTAAGAACTCACATTAATCAATGGTTGTGTTATCATTTCCCAAGAAAGAAAGAAAATATATCAAAAGTTGAGCTCATACTTCACAAAGTGATCACATGAAGTAGTTTATTTTTTTTATCATATATGCTTTTTAAATGTAAATAGAAATGGAGAACATAAAGGAACCCTTTCAGTGGTAATTAGCGCTAGTGAGGTCTTTTCACGGTCACCTCTTGCAAAGTTATTTCTTTGTTGTTGTTGTTGTGTATAGACTTGCATCAGAAACCTGTCTTTTTCTCCTCCTCCTTCTCCATGATTCCTGTGACTGTGTGCTAAAAGGCTGTGTTGTGTCAGAGCCAAAACAAAGTTCCTTGTTCAGAGAACCTAGCTCATTGCTAGCAACAGTGAAATTTTGTCCATCTATGTCCCTGCACACTACCCTGGACAGATTTACTGGAAGAGTAAAGGCCAGAGGCAAGGTCTATTAAGAAACTGAAGTGGGTTCTGCTGGTTACAGTGAGCTTCATTAAGAAGAAAATAAATGCTGGAAGATGAGTGCACTTCTTCGATTCTCTTCACAAGTCACTTGGTGATGTGGCACCCAACACTGGTGATATGGACACATCCATCTGCTTTTGATCTCATTGGTCTCCTTTTTGACAGAAGAAATTTTAATAGGAAACATAAAGATCAAACATACAGCAGAACAGCAGTGCTCTGGTCTTGGCTAATATCTTCCACAATCACTAGGCCTTCTGTACCCTCCATTCATGGACCTGTGAAGCACCAGCTCTAACCTGTATAAGTCACCCAGATCTGAACTGCAGCAGCATTTTGAAGATTTGAAGGTGGGGATTCTAAAGAGCGGTGACAGCTGATTTACAGTAACAATATGTGAATTTGCCTCAGCCTTTTTTTCTTTCTTTTCTCAGCCTCAGCCTTCTTTTCTCTGAAAAGAAAAAAAAGAAAAAAAAAAGGCATAAAAATACATTTCTACTTTTCTCCCATAGGATAAATATTTATGGGGTCTATGCAAACTGATATATTTTAATGGAACATTTCAAAGCCAACCATTCCCTAACAAGCTTTCAGCATCTGTTGAAAGTGGAGCTTACTCATGGAGACAATTGGAAGTTCCCTAGATACATCTTATTAATTAACAAGAGAACATCATTGTCAGCATCTCTGAATAATTTATCCACTCTATTAACTATTTTGATCCTAAAATTTTTGTAGATATTCATCCTCTGTGAGTGATTGCAAGAAGAATATTTATGCTTTAATAGTGATATCGATCACTTTTATAGCATTTGGCAGTGAATTTTAGCACCAACTCATAAAATTGGTGGAACCAAGTGATGAATAAGGATTTGCAAATTCAAAGAGCTGAACAGATATTAACTATTCGCTGCAACGTCGTGGTGGATCACTGAGCCAATGTGTTATTACGCTGACGGGAATATTAACATAGAGTGACTTTCCATATCTTGAAAATCAGGGCTCATGACTTCCCACTTTTTCCTCATTCAGTATTTAATGATAACAACCCAGAACTGCTGAGTACATGCAGTAACTTTAGGGATGTCCACCGGCTTTGAATGTCCCATGGGCCTTGCAGAGCGTTTAAGCTCTCAGATGATATGAGATGCATGCACGGCCTACTAAGGAACCAAAACAATGGACAGCGGGCTGTGCTGATGCCCCCAATAGAGTCCTATACCTGTATATGACTTTGTTGCTCCCTCCTATGGCCAACTCACCTCACTTTTGATACAGAGGGATGAGATGAGCACTGTACTGCAGCAGCCAATGTTGGAATGATGGGAAAAGAGAGAGGGGGCAGCATCATGGTCTCCTCATGGTGGTGTAGAAAAATTCCTCCTTGTGCCACTGCCTTCAGTGTGTATGAAGGAGTGGTAGGGTGCTGAGGGCTTTAGCAAACAGCTGCTGAGCCCTCTAAGCACTGCAGGACACAGATCCTCAGACCTGTATCAGACTGCTTATCTTAAACGAATGATCTGCCAATTTTTGCCTAGAAAGCCAGTGCTCAGAAATCCGATCAAAAATACCGTTAAGATAAATATCCAAAATCATGAAGGTGCCTTCTTTGTTGCTGCTTGTATTTTTATCTTTTACCTCCATTTTTGTGTTCCTCTCTTTCATGTACCTCTAATTTTCAGTGATGATTCTCCTTTGCTGATCCTTCCCAGCTGGGACTGGATGTAGCAAAATTGAACGTACCATGAATACTACCGAGGAATCTTTGCAATCTGAGGCAATCATTCCCTTGAAGGAACCTGTCTGGCAGGACTGGTAGAAAACTTTATTTTCAAAGAAAAAATAATTTTGTTATTCTAGCACAATAATTAAAACAGTAGATAAGATTAGAATGCTGGGGATAGAAAGTCCTAACTTTTGCTGAAATATGTAAGGTTCTTTGATGTCCCGTGTCTGGATTCCCTTCACAGCAATGCCCAGGACATTGCTCGCATCCTCATGCAACCTCAAGAGGCATTGCAGGTTTCCTCGGACAGGGAGAACTCAAGGCACTGTGTGCAATGGTCTGTCTTTGAAATGCACTTAGTCATTGAAAAGGCTGATACACAAAGGCTGAGCCGTTGCCTCCTTAGGCTATATGGATAAATTTGCATTGATCTGGGCTGTACAGCTCTAGATTCCACAATCTGTCTTTGAAGGTGATTCAATAACTCAAGGTGTTACAACCCTAATGTTAAAAGACGGTGTAAGTAGAGAGTCTAATTAGACACTAAACATCATTATTGCTCATGTGAGACTGTAAGTGTGAAACCACAAAAGAGGCGATGACAAATACTTCTGTCCCATGAAGGTTTTTAACTTGAATGGGGAACCAGTTTATGAAACCATGAATCATTAATTATGATGTTGTTGCTTTGCTTTCCTGAAACATATTCAGGGCTACTTTAACCCAGAGGAGTTCTCATTTTAATATAGGGAAACAATGCCCAAAACTGGAAGTGAAGTGAAATACAGTGGGAGGTTTCCTCAATGTTCTACTGTGTTATACCTCATTCTTGCTCAGAAGCTCTTCTCAGCTGAAACTCTTTTTTAAAGAGTTCTGGTCTAATAAAGATGGGAGAAGAGCTACAGCTTGGCAGTGTGCCATAGAAGCTGTACAAGCAAAATATTTGCATGTAAAACATACGGTCCTGTGGTGCAAAATACAGATTTTGATAATGTGATGTTTTAGAATAATAGAAAATTGGTTTGGGAGGTCATCTGATCCATCCCTTGCCTCACATTCAAGCTGGCTTATTATTGATAAATGGAACTGCTATGCGTGAATATCTCAGATCACAGAATTTTTATGCCACTCATGGATTTTCTTTGTGCTTCTCATAGTTTTGCAGACAGAGTTGTACTTGGGGAACAGCAAAGCCAAAGTCAAGTGCTTTAAAATTGTATTCTTTTAAAAAAGATAGGAAGCATTTATCTCCAAAGATTTAACATTTTATTTACTGTATCTATAAACTAAGACAAAAATGTAAATATGCCCATTCTGCACGTTGTATCATCCTACACATACAAATGCACTATGTAATAGCATATTAAAGGAGTTTCCATTGACATGGCAAATTCACTACTCAAAATGTAATGCAGGTTGTCTTAACCTGATACATTTGTCCCTACGTTTTATGGCATAACCACTACCTGGCAACATTGAATTTCTTTCTACGCAATGGTTGGCACATTCCTACACAGAAGAGCATTTTGTTTCCCTTTAGCTGATGAGTTTTGATTAAAGAAGGGTTATAATAAGAAGTGTGAAGCAACTTTTACAGTCAGCTCACCCTACAGGAAGGAGTGTCAGTTGGAACAAACTTGGAGTTTGGCACTGTGAAAGTAAGTGCTGGGAATTAAAATCAGTAAGCAGACTGCAAGGGATGTAGTTTAAGTGATGAGGAAGGTGCACAGGTACAGCAGACTCCCTAATTTTCCTATATCACTATCATCATTCCACATAGCTATCATTCTCTTAATTGCCAAGGCAGTTGTACTATATGTTAGATACATAAAAAAATGCTGGTTAGAGCATAAAAAACACACTCATACTGCTTTTCTTGATGTTTCCTCATATCTTTAAAAGTGTATGGTTTGTTTGAAAGGCTCAATGCAACTATTTCCTTGTTTTATCAGTAAATGGAAATGAAGGCTTAGTACCTGTCATGCATCCCTGTCTTTGCTGTTACTCTTATTAATTTCCTTTTCTCTTTCAGGTTACTTTGTACCTTGCAGCAGATATAAAATTAACCTGATAGGTGAACCACAGAAAGTGGGATGACATTTTCTTTAGTGCCCCTCTACATCTCATAGTGATACTCATGGCCAAGATATTACCTTGTCAGCTGTCAGTATGCTAACAGGGAGGATCAGGGAAACAAACAAACAAACAAAAGAACAAAAAATCTAAACCAAACAAAAAATAAAACAAACAAAAAAGCCAAACAAACAAATGCCAAATCAAACTAAAAAAAAAAAAAAAGGAAAAAAAAGGGAAAAAGAAAGATGTATAGAAAAGAGAAAAATTTGCGGATAAAATCAGTCATCAATGGCTAGTGATGTCCTTCACTGTGAAATTGTATCTCAGTTCTTATTGTCATGGTCTATCAAATACTGCTATTCTAATCAGCTGTCAGATCTAATCAGAAGGAGCCAGTCAGCCTACCAAAATGTTTTGTGCAGCTGGGAGCTTCGTGTCATGACCAATCAGGCACTTCTTTCTCTGTCACTTTATCATATATGTTTTAAATATAGCATAATAAACTCTGTGCCTAAGGGGTGTTTTAAAGATTTATTTTTTATCATTTTTGTAACAATTTGGATGTCAAAGCCAAAAGTTCTGCTTTGCTTCAGTAACTTGAGCAGCTTTAGTGAGGCAAAAAGAAAGTCAGAACGAAAGGAATGATGAAACTGCTTAAAGAGTTTTGTTTTGCTGTGTTCTGTTTTTTCCCCCAAGGTTAAAACTCATTTGCATGGCTAGGATGATACAACTCATTTCCACAGATCTTTTTCTTTGCACTGATTGAAAAAAACACTCCAGAGTCAGTATAAATCAAATGTAATTTTTATTAAATATATGGTCCAAAGCTTGCTATATAAGGCTATGAAAAAATACCCTGATTTATGCTGGGAATACACTTGATATAGTGGCTATTTCATTAAAAATAATAATAATTAAAAAAAAAAAAAAAACACAAATAGAAGAATGAAACCCAAAGTTCTGGCCAGCATGATAAAAATATTTTTCCCTCAATGAATAAGCATCTTAGGGCCACTATGCACACAGACTTTCTGAGAGGGCATATTGAAGGGCATTGGCTGATGTAATCACTGCATTACCACTATGCCACACAGTTTTGGAACCTCTTGGCTCTGAAAGAAGATAACCAAAGTTCAAGCTCAATTCATTCTTCTCTGAACATCCTACATCCATCCAAAGGACTGGAAATATTAATAACTACACAAATAAACTGTCAAAAAGTAGAACTGAAAATAATGACTGAGCAAAATAGGGCAAAAACAGGGACAGGGAAAAACATAAGCAGCAGAAAAATTAGTTTTGCTGGTTTTGTTTCCAGACTTACCTACCTCTCCCGAAGAACAGTTTCCAAAGTATTAGAAGATACATCCTTTCTTATTCTTGTTTCCATTTCAGAAGGCCACCTCCTAAAGTTTTTCCATCTCCTCCTTCTAGTCTTGAGTGGCAGAACGAACATTTGACCTAAAACCTGCTGATGGAGAAGCAATCCACTGGGAGGAGAAAAAATGATTTATAGCAGTTAATGAAATTAATTTCTTCCAACTTTATTTCCACCTATCTATTACAAAGTACTCAAACACATAATTGGTTTTATTTTTTCACGTGCTTTGGGAAAAAATTTCTAGTGAAAACTTCGCTTAGAACAGATGAATTCAAATATTTGAGCAGAAAAATAAAAACATACCCCCTCCAGATCAGTTATTTAGCTAGAGAAATGTCATGGCATTATTCACCTTCCTGAGCTTCAACAGTTCCCTTTTTAAAAACACTCCAGCACAGTAGCTGCCCTCCTCTAAGTACTCCATGAAGATTTTAAGCATATTAAACTGATAACAGACTGATTAATATTTATAGTCAGATGTTTTTTCTTTTCTCTGACAACTGTCTGTGGAAGGCTCAGGAGAATTTTCCAGGATAAAATTCAGTCTAGAAAAAACATATTGAATAGCACTGTCTCCTGTTGATAAAATATGACTTGCTTTCTGAAGGTTTTTTCCTAAAGTCACTAGAAGATTTGAGGAGCAGATCTTTATGAATATCTAGGCTCCAGACCTTTGTCCGTAGTCTAAACCCTGTACCACCCACCACCTTTTCACGTCCTTTTACAGCCTATAATATAGACTGTAGTGGGTTTTATCTTGTTTAGGCACATTGGGAAGCTCTTATTTCCTGGCGAGCCAAGGGACTCCTGCACTAGATAAAGAATGTTCTTTCTGTAAAAGCTGCCTCGAGGGACTGATGCTGGTTCTCGATGGGGAGGGAGGCAGATAATCAGACATTACCCTAAAAAATGCTTGTAGGATTGTAAGTGGGTACCTCGGCTATTCTTTTGCCACCTTGCTGGACCAACCTTACAGAAATTTGGAGTAATGCTAAGATATTCATTATTCTCCCCTCACCCTCAACAGCCTGAAAGGTATTCCTCCATCCCTCACCATTCCCTTCAAATGACCCCCTGTTAATCCTGGGTGTCAGTGAGCAGGGATTGGTATTACAGCCAAGAAGTGCGCTGAAGGAACCCTTGTCTGCAGAGAGTTCTGCAGCCGCCACGTGAGTGACCGGAGACATACACAAATTCGGGAAAAGAGCTCATTTGGAACAGTGGTGTCACCAAGTGTGCTATCAGATCCATCCCACTTCAGAGGAACTTCGTTCAGCTGCATCATGAAAAATGGAAATATTTTGTCCTCAATAAATACGGAAAAATTTTGTGCAAATTTGACCTTTTAATCTTGCATAAGATGAGCCCACGCCCTATACCTTCTATTTGATTTCGAATGTACAAGAAATATCTCTTAAGGCTTTATCTGAAGTACCTTTAACCTCTTCTCTTTAAATACATATTACAGATGTTTCTGTTTATCAGCTTTCTGTCTTTGTGTAGGACTGAGGTCCTTTGACTGCTTTCTCTGATCACTTGGGAAAGATTAGATTTTATCTTTCTAGTTTTACACAGAGCCTTTTATTTTATATTTCTCATGTGCCTCTAGCATCTCTCTTTAAATCAACACAAAATTGTTGCCAACCTGAAGCCTACAGAGGATACAATTTCCCTTTTTCTAGCCAAGGCTCATCTAAATCCTGGGTTGTAGGATTCCCTCTAATAGGACAGCACACATTGACAGTTAGCTGTCCTCAGGTTCCCATGATAGTCTGGTAAACAGAAAACATCAACCACAAAGGAAAAAAAGTAAATTAACACCATATATATTTTCCATTCAGAAAATACCGATATGGTTGAAAAACACCAGCAAAATGCTATTCTGATAAATTTTTAGAATTCCTTTCCAGCCTAAGAGCTTAACCTTAAATGACCTTATTTTCCTCGCAGCTTAGATACTTTTGGAAGTTTTTCTGATTTTGGGAAAAATATAAGAATTATCTCTCCTTTTTTTGTCTATAAATAAAGTCAGATAAAACAAGGTGAAAAAAGTTTTTCCCCTTAAATTCGGACAGAAAATGTAGGATTTAAAAGTAAAAATTATTTTCAAAGGCAACTCTGAGTCTCACATCATTTCAAAAGATGCTGACCCTTTGGAAATTTGTGATCTGTCTTGAAAGAGTTGCTCTTTGTATAATGAAGCGTGAGCAGTCGAACAGTGGTGAAAATACAGATTTTCTTTCCTTCCTTTGTCTCTTCCTCACAAGTGTGTATCACTTATACTGGGGAGGCTCAGAAAATGTTATTGTGAAGACCCAATAAGGATTTTGGCTCATGAGACCGAACACTCCATGGCTTGAACATCTGCTACACATCTAGAGTGTTGGCACAGGGAAAATGTTTTACAAAATTTCCTTTCCATATTGTCGCATGCAAGTGCCTGAAAATGAGTTATTCCAGGGCAGAATAACGGAGAGAGCCAGTGGGAGTGCTCTCATGCCACCCTGGTGCTGAGTGCTCTGTAGTTGAGCTTCCCTAAGACAGAGTTACGTATGTTGTTGGAGGATTGCAGCTTCTGGTGATCCTGCCTGTCAGGCTCATGTAGTTAACTTGTCATCTTTAATAGTCCCAATGTGGGGATTCCTGAAATAATTACACCAAGGTAATTATCTGAAGTCTGAATCACCTCAGATGACGCTTGACTGGTTGGAGTGCAGCACAGATTCTTCTCTCTAGCAGCCCATTTAGCTGAGATGAGTCAGGAAAAGTGATCTCATTACTCTTACAAACACTATTCTGGGATATGGTTTAGTCATAGAGATTATTTTTTTTTCAGAGGGGTTAATATGAACAACAAAGTCATCATAGCAATAAAAGGGGGTTAAATCAGGCCCATGATGTCTGAAGAAAAGTGATGGAACGACCTTCAAGTTTTACAAAAAGTATTCATGTCCTTAAAGTAATCACTACCATGCAAGAAAGCCTCACAGCTGATACTGTCAGATTTGCTAAAGCTCAGAGAAGCAGTGGAGAGATTACTTCCTCCTTTCTGAATACTTACTCATATCCTGCAGTGCTCCAGCATTTGCGCATACCTTTGGAGTGATCAGATTTGCCTTGTTCTCTGCCACACTCCCTTTGGATCCCACTTTACGTTACCAAACATAGGAGGGGAAAAGCATACATACTTAATGTCATGGCAGGCCCAAAACAAGTGACAAAGACATAAGATTTAAAAGCTCTGGTGAGTAATATCTGGAAGAGATTAAGCTCTGATAGCCAGTTTTGTTAACTCTTTCTCTTTGATAACATGTCCAGAGTAGCTGTAGACATAATTGCTACAAAACACCTTATGAATGGATAGCTATGTAATCTTGGCCCTTAATTTAGAAGCAGCAGAATAAAGTAGGGTGTTAAGTTCTCAAATTTAAGTTTCGATACAGCTGCTGTTTCTGGCTTTGATTTTCTGGTGTTCATTCTTGCAGATACCAACATTCTCTTCTGTGCTTGTACCTCTATCTTTTCTTTCATTTTCTTGCAAGGTACTTCTGCATTTCAGAGCTACATTAATTTCATTTATCAGTCATGTAACTGGAGTCTTGCATGGCATCAGGACTACGTACAGACTCTACATCTACTTGTCCTCGAAGTGCTACTCCCTACAGTTTTTCAAAAAGCAGATATTTTTCTTTGAAACCTGCTGCTCCAATAAAGTTTTCACCCAGAAAGTTTCAATGGCTCAAGGGCTGAGACAGTTCATAAAAGGCAGATATATCAGACATTCAAACTGGATGTAATGAACTGCAATCCCAGTCTCTGTGCTTCATTGTGCCATATGCAAGGGGCCTTTCAAGCCATTGTCTGATCTCAGTATCTCTCAACAAAGTGGTTTTGATGTGTTTCAAAGTGTTTCATTCATGCACAGCATTCAGTTAGCAATGAGGAGATTCTCTCTGTAGTCTCTTGTTCAGCCATTCATCTGTGATGCAGAAGCATGAAGGTTGCATCTCTCCACCAGGGAATCTTACTGGGCAAGGACAGTAGCTGGAATAGCAACATACAAGTCTAGGCATTCATGGATGGGAGTAGTGTTTATTACTAGATGGCATTCTTCCATGTGAGTCAAAGGGAGCCAATGGTATGTAAGGGCTCTGTCAGTCCACAGCAGGATAGGAAATGCCTTTTTCAAATCTCCTTAAATGAAGAATGAACCTACAGCTAAAACATTATCATGGGACCAGGCCAAAGCAAGCATTTCACCAACTGGTTTTATCAATTCTGCAGCACCAAACCAGGCTACCAAAGTATGTAATTACAAAAGTCTGTTGTAATTCTTGCTAGATCATTTCCCAAGGTATGAGTTTAAGCACAAGCAGTTGTTCAATGAACTGAAAGCTCTTCATCACCTACCACCCTTATCTCCCATTTCTGTAGCTGCATGGTGCACTGAAAATGATTTGTTTTCACCCACCTTGTTTTTCAGCATCTCAGAGCTGCAACTAAAAGTTTCCATTTTTTACTTTTTTAGCACATCTTAGTCTATGTTCTCTTTAAAACTGGAGGCTGCAGATCCTATGATAGTTTGACCATAAATTAATTCTCTTTGATGGAGTAGTGCTTTGCTGTGTGATCTTTTAGTGTTTTCTGAATTCCTGGTAGCCGCCCTTTCTAAGGAAGGGGTTTTAAAGACAAATATTAATCTACAGCATCACATTGTGTGTTTCAAGAGCTTGTTAAATATTTAAATAGAGTTGTGCCTGTTCCAAGAATGTCCCAACTTACAAACATAAGAAGGATGATTCATATTTTTTATCTTGCTAGAAAGATGTCAATTTAGATTATGTTTGCCTTACTTGGAATTCAAGGTTCTTAATACTGTACAGGAGAGTGTAGAAATCCACTTTATATTGAGGAGCTCATAATCTTTATTTGCTGTATGAAAACCCCATTGGGACTGTTATGAAATTCATTAAATCAAATAAAAAACAACACTCAGGAATTTCACAGACTTTGAATCACAGACCTTTTTTTTTTTTTTTCTCCTACAAAAAGAAGAGTATTTCCTAAAAACAGCATCTTATCATTCTGACTGCTGCAGTTCTGTCCTTTCACTTGACCATTTCCATTTTTCAGGTATCTGTAGTGGAATAGAGTAGCACCCATGAGAGTATTTGTCTGCATTGCACATCTATCCAAAAGGACTGTGTGGGAGATACAAAGCTCTTGAAAGGTTTGCCCCACTTAACCTCTACTACATCAAAAGTTAATGTTGTTCACCAATCAAATGGGTAGGCACAGCTTCAGAATGATTTATCGAAACACCTACCAAACTCAGGCTAGGAATCTCCTTCCCATTAGAGATTTCATTCTTTCCAGGTGCACCAAACTTTGCCTTAAATGAGATATTCAGCTGAAATCTCATTCCTAAGAATCTGAAAGCAAATTGGCATTTTACTTTATTTCCATCTAAAGATCTAGTTTAACCTACAACATGGAGAAATTACACTGGTATGCAACATAGAGCTGGTAGTCCTCAGGGCTACAGTAACTCACTCCCTTGTTCTATAAATAAGACCAGAGGCAAGGCAGGGTAATTTATCTTTGCATTTGACAAGCACTAGTATTTTATAACTGGCAGAAGCTAAGGAAAACACCATTTGATTTGCATGATGAGCGACAGTGTTACCGGGGCTAACAAATTCATTTCAATAGAAGCACTCTGAGCTGAACAATACATTCATTAAAAGAGCAGTTTCCTGATTAGACAGTGGAGCAGATAGCTCCTTTTTTTCCTATTTTGCCATCAAAGCCGTTTTACATAAGCAATAACAGAGAACAGGGCATATGTTTGTCTGGCTTCCACTTGTTCAGTGTGTGTGTAATGACTGCATGGCTTTTTGACACCATGGTGGAGCAGAAGGGGGATGAGACCAGATCTCTGCACCCACAAGTATGCAGAAACCAAGTCTGACTGATCTTAGAGGCAGGACTAACAATTCAGGTTGGTTGGGTTTTTCACCCTTCCAAATTACCTGACAGGGTAATTTTAGCAGAAAGAACATTACTAAAATTGAAGTGAATATGAACGGGGTCTGAGTAGAGGAGCATTTCACTGGGCTGCTGCCCTTGCAGCCATGACCTCAACAATAGGTGATTTGCTCACAGTATCTCTTGTGGGAATTAATCTGCAAAGTGACCTATGTGACTCACAGATTCCTTACCCAAGACTACAAGAACCCTCACTTGAGCTGGAGATTACTTAGTCATGATTACCTGTGCTCACGGAGTGCAGGAATCTTGCTTCAGTTTGATGGGATGAAGACAGTCCATCCATCTTTTAATGTATTTTATTATAAGAAGTAAGTAAGCAAATATAGACATAATTCACCATATTACTGAGATATCTACATTTAATTAAGCTATTTAGAGGAGAATGATATAATAACCCCATTTATATAAAAAATAAAATTAAGTCAGTAAACCAGTAAGTTCAAATTACTAAATCTCTAAATTATTGTAACAGATATAGCACAGCATTGCCAGCGAGTCAAAGGAGATGATTGTACTGCTCTATTCTACACTGGTGTGGCCTCACCTTGAGTACTCTGTGGAGTTTTGGGCACCACAATATAAAGACACATTAAGCTGTTAGAGAATGTCCAAAGGAGGGCCATGAGGATGGTGAAGGGTGTGGAGTATGAGGACCAGTGGAGGTCACTTTCTTTGTTCAGCCTAGAGAAGAGGAGACTGTGGAGAGACCTAATTCTGGTCTTCAACATCCTCATGAGAGGAAGTGAAGGGGCAAGCACTGAGGGGCAAGCACTGATCTCTTCACTCTCATGACCACTGACAGGACTTGAGGAGACAGCATGAAGCTGAGTCAGGGAAGGTTTCGGTTGGATATTAGGAAAAAGATTTTCACCCAGAGGGTGGTTTAGCACCAGAACAGGCTCCCCAAGGAAATGGTCACAGCATCAAGCCTGTCTGAGTTCAAGAAGCATTTAGACAACACTCTCAGGCACATGGTGTGACTTTTGGGGTGTCCTGCATGGGACTAAGAGTTGGACTTTATGATTCTGATGGGTTCCTTCCAACTCAGCATATTCTATGATTCTATGATAAATAATGAAACTGAATGGTGATGATGAAAAACAAAGAACACTTTATGTTCAATTTGCTTTACAAAAAATTCAGGAAGTGGTTTTCTTGTTATCTGAAAAACTGAAAAGTACCTGGACTACTGCAGAACATTTTATGCTGTCCCACTCAACATACTTGTCTCTAAATTGGAGAGAAATGGATTTCATGGATGAACCACTCACTGGTTAAGGATTTTGCTGAGTGGTTGCACTCAAAGAGTTGTGGTCAACAGCTTGATGTCAAAGTGGAAAGCAGTGATGAGTGGCATTCCTCAGGGATTGGTAATAGGACTGGAACTGTTAAACATATCTGTCGGCAACATGGACAGTGGAATTGAGTGCACCCTCTGCAAGGCTGGTGATGATACAAAGCTGTGTAGTGCAGTCAACATGCTGGAATGAAGGGACACCATCCAGAGGAACTTTGACAGGCTTGAGAGGTGGGCCCATCTGCACCTCATAAGGTTCAACAAGGGCAAGTGCAAGGCGCTTCAAGCACAAACACAGGCTGAGTGGAGAATGGATTGAGAGCAGACCTGAGGAGAAGGACTTGGGCATGTTGTTTGGCAAGAAGGTCGGAAAGACCTGGCAATGCATGCTTGCAGCCCAGAAAGCCAACTGTATTCTGGGCTGCATCAAAAGCAGTGTTGCCAGAAGGTCAAGGGAGGGGATTCTGCCCTACCTGAAGTACTGCATCCAGCTCTGGAACCCACAACATAAGAAGGACAGGGACCTGTTGGAAGGAGGGCCTCGAAGTTAATCAGAGCACCTCTGTTGTCGGGGTTGTTCAGCCTGGAGAAGAGAAGGCTCTGGGGAGACCTTAGAACAGCCTTCCAGGACCCAAAAGGGGGCCTACTAGAGCTGGAGAGGGACTTTTTACAAGGCAGTGTAATGAAAGGACAAGGCTTTAAACTGAACGAGTGTAGATTTAGATTAGATATTAGGAAGAAATTCTTTGCTGTGAGGATGGTGAGACACTGGCACAGGTTGCCCAGAGGAGCTGTGGATGCCTCATCCCCAGAATTGTTCAAGACCAGGTTGGATGAGGCTTTGAGCAACGTGGTCTAGCGGAAAGTATCTCTGCTCATGGCAGACCCATTGGAATAAGATGATGGCAAAGGTCCCTTCCAATGCAAACCACTCCATGATTCTATGATTTTATGATTCTATGATTCTATTTCTGCACACACAGTATGTTGACTTAATTGATGGAGAAATCAGTTGTTAATAGAATCCATTATTTGTAGGATAGAAATATTAATTCTAGTTTGTGAGGGGAAAAATAGCAACCCAATACTCACAAACCACTGTATCTTTCAAAATTGCCACAGATCACCAACTTCAGGAGGCCAGAGGTAATCTCAGTTTCTAGAAACTGTTGGCTTTTTATCCACATCAATATATATTTATTTCAAGCCAGTCTTTCAGAGAAAGAGAGTGCTTAAAAAATTACTGAAAATGAGGGGGGGAAAAGCACAAAAATATACTACTCAGAATCGACATGATCAGGAAGGGAAAGAATCAGATAATGAGTGAATTAACTTTCCTTGCACAGAAACCCAGGATAAGATGTTTATTTGGAAGTATAAAGAAAGACTGAAAGAGACAACAAAGCATGGAATTTGGAAGAAGAAAATAAAGGGCTTAGAGACACAGAGAGACTTTCTGTATGAAACCACCAAAGAAGAGAACAGAATAGAAGGAACAGAGAAATCATAGCAGCAAATAAAGAATCAAAGGGAATTAAGGTCACAGAATTAAGGCCTCAAGAGAGATTCTTTTTCTTTTAATTAAGAAAAAAAAAAGGTAAAGTAAAAGAGGATAAAATGCTGTTGAGAGGGGAAAATTATACTATTGCCTCACCAAAAGAAGGAAAAAAGAGACAAGATGCAGTGAGAAGAAAACATGAGGGAGAGATAAGAAAATTGTAAAAATGTAGTAAAATGTTATCTGCACTTGTATCTCCCATTTCCTTGTGGGTGGCCACCAATTCTGTTGTTCCCAATGTTGACCCAAGAAGTTTTGTTACCATTGCTATGGTTTTTTAACAACTCTTACAGCACAGAGGTATTTTCAGTGATTTGAAATGGGACAACACTGTGCAATTATTTAAAAGAAACAGCATGACATGAGCAATTACAGATCTCCTTAGTCTGATAGGAATCATTGACAAAATAATGGAATGACTAGTTAGGGATCCTGACCGATAAAGAAATTAGAGTTTACAGAAGAAAAGATTCATCAGACTGACTGGGTATGTTTTGACAGCACTATGAAGTTAGACAGCAAAAGCAAAAGTGTTGATGTAACATACCTAGATAGAAGGAAAACATTTGACTTGATGTCTGCTGAATTCTGAATTAAGCAGTAGAAATACTATAAAATCAACAAGGCATATTGTAAATATTTCAAAAACTGTTTAAATAATAGTTCTAAAATATTCTCAGAAACAGGTAAGATTGTTGAGCTGCTATCTCTGCTGTGATCCCATCAGGCTTGGCTCACAGCTGAGCACATTTAACATTCATTCTCATATTTAAATAAATTAAGCTTCTGTCATAATCTTGAAAGATGCATGTAAATCATGTTAATAAAGTTTTCAGGTGATGTAAGATGAAAGAAAACTAAGATAAAGCCCAAGAGAAGTCAGTGATAGACATATTGAGATACAAAGTTCACCATGAGGAGGCAAAAAATTGTAAAAGAACAAAATTTCTTAGAATATGTTCAAGTATAAAGCCACAACTGCAGAATTATAGATCTTACTCTAGGAAACTCTGATGAAGACTAGAGGTTTATGGTGGAGAATTATAGTTCTCAATGTAAGAGTGGTCAAAATGGTTACCATCATCTTTAAATATCCAACCGAATGTGCTGAATAGGAGAATTTACATTCTCTCTTGCAATTAGGACAGAAGTGACTATTATTGGAGTATGACATCTTGTTATGGCCTGTCCTTTAAAATGGGAATTTAGGCAGCTGGAGAGAGTTCAGAGACTACTGAGAAAAATATCGAGTTAGATGCATGTCTTGAGTGTTTAATTGATTTAGACCACCTAAAACCAGCTATGGGTGAGTTGTTTACAATCTATTTGCTTACGTAACAGATCAAGATTAGTAGCAATTTGGGATTTTTAGTTTGGCTTTTTTTTTTGTTTTTTTTTTTTATGCTTCATCCAAAATCAAGGAATATCTTCCTTCTCTTCAGTGTAACAGGAAAGGTTCAGGCAAGAGTAAAGAGTAAAAATGCTATTTTTAACAACAGAAACATTCAGTCACTGTAGCAATGTATCCAGGCAGGTAATACATTCTGCATCAGTGAAAATGTATATAAGAATATTTGATTTTCCCCTCAAAGAGATATTCTAGCTCAAGGACAGCTACTGGATGTGAAGTGGGAATTAACATAAAGCAATCCAATGGCCTGTGTCAGGAGGAGGTCAGACTAGCAGATTGTGATGTGCTTTCCTGGCCCTGACATCTATTAAACCCACATAAGTGTATGCTTTGGAAAAACTTGACTTAGCCACTAATGCCTTGCCGCTAAAAAAAGTCAGATGGCATAGGTTTGTAAGTGTATAATACAAGTATCATGCTATAGACTAAAGAAATGCAGTAAAAATCTTATAGGAAAATAAATAATAAAAAGTAAGAGCAGTCTCCTTGTCCTTGTCTCTCTCAAGTAATTTTAAAACACTAAAAAAAAAAAAAAGAAAAAAAAAAAGTTATTTATCAGAGCTGGATTATTAAAGAAGTGTTGACATGCAAGACCAATTCTGAAGGTGCAGAATGGACCTCATGCCCAGGCAGGCTCCAGCAGCCCACGTATCTGTCAGAGTTTCTTAAAGATTGGATCCCACTTTGTTAGAGCTACATATGCTCAAAATCCAGGGTAACACCAACATATGTAAAATAGAAACAGTGCATGCTTCTTAAAACAAAGGTTCAGCATCAACTTGTGCTTCAGGAAGAGAAACAGGAAAAATACCTATATGGTGTAAATAAAAACAACCTACATCTCTAGCTCCAAAACTTTGCTTTGAGACTTGGGAGAAGCCTCCAAAACTTGTGATGACTTTGCGGCGAGGGCAAGAGGGAAGTTTGAACGTTCCTGACACTGAGAGGTAGTGCTGCTCTGCAGGGTTTCCCCTGCCTGTCAGTGAGGAACAAGGATAAAGCATTCCCTGTGTTTGTATCCCTGGGGGGCAGTAGCCCCAAGCCCTTTCTGTGGGCTCAAATGATGGGCCCTCCTACCCTGCCCTCCTCCTCTCTCCAGGGAAGGAGGCAATAACCACTTACCTGCCATTCACAGTGTAGGCACAACATGACTAAATTTAAGAAGTGTAAGAGTTGTTCTGCAGTCATATCCTTCCAGGTTAGAGGGGTTTGGCTTCAACTGTTAAATGGTCTCCCACATTTGTGGCTTCTTCTATTCTCTTCTTTCACACTAAAGATGTGATTCCAACCTGCTTCACATCCAGCAGACTGGCAAGACAGTCAGAGAGCAAGCAGATATTGTGCTAATGCACCCTGCAGAGACAGTTTTCTGTTCGCGTTTGGTACTACATCATTTACTGAGGGTACTAAAAAGAACCACCACACTTCTCTGTCTTTTACAATAAAGCTTTATTCTGCTTTCTGTTAGAATGCGTAGCAAGATGTCTTTTAAAAGGCTGCAAGAGGAAGCGAGAATGCTATGCAAGCTTTTCCTTGGGAATTGAAAGCCATTTGTATCATTATTTAGGCACTGCCAGTAGAGGTTGTTCACCTACAAAATCATTAAATTCAAAGAAGCCTTAACACGGCATAAAAGTTTCTGCAGTCAGCAGAAGATACATTCATAGGTACTCCATCTTTTAATCTCGTAACTGACAGCTGCTACTACAATTTTGTGACATGTGATATTAGAAATGGGGAAAATTGCCTAACGGAGGAAGATACATGTACTGATGTGCTTTATCTGCAAGAAGTCCAGAGGTGATCTAGCAAAAACCAATTCTGCTCAGAGGTTAAGTTCAGCTATGCAGCTGTGGAAGAGCAACTCTCAGGCCCACTAATGTTATGCAAGAGACACTCAACTAATGCCACACAAAATATAAATGCTAATGCCTCATTAATAGTTCCCACTCTCAGTAGATGTCATTCCACATCTATGTCCATTCACTGGTGTCTTCACAGGCAAACAGCTAGCAAGGCATTTCGGTATGAAAAGATAAAATGGAGGTGAAATTCAGAAACAAACCACCTTTGCTCCTGGTTGGTGCATTGAAGAAGATGCACTGCAGCTCATCATGCAGCTCCCATGATAGTGCTGGCATGCAAACACACAAAAAGGAGGAAGGCAACATCTGAATTTTGGCAGCAGGCAGAATATTTCTTTTTTTTATTTTTTCTACCCAGAATAAATTTTGAAAAAAAAAATAAAAGTAAACTTTCAGTTCACTGTGGGGCATCGGACCAGGAAACCAGATCCACAGCAGTCCTGCCAAGTACCCCTTCCAGTCAGATTAAAATCAGTTTTTCTCCAAAACAATGAATGTTAAATCATTTATTTAAAAATAATTGCTTCAGCAAAAAATGACTGAAAGGGGCACTATCTAGTCTTGTTTTGTCAGCCACTTGGAGGTGGGAGAACTGCAGGTCTTGAAAGTGAATCGTCAAAATTTGAGAACAGTCTAAATAGTAAAGTGTTGGCAGTTGTAGCTCAAGTGTCTCACCCTTTGATTTGTTATTAGAAACATTATCTTATCAACCATGCAATCCTTTCCTGAGGACACTTCCATTGAAATAGTCACAGTCCTACACAGGATTTTACTTGAATCATACCAACATTTTATGACAAAAATGACTCTGTCAGGAAATGCTAACCCATTTTAACTATTTATTTTAGGATTGATATTAAAGACCTTTCTGCCCAGAGGAACCTGCTAGAAAATAAACTTCTAATGGAAATCAGGTGAATCCAGAAGGCAACTATTTTTAAAGAACCCTGTAAAAGGCATTTTCAGAAAGAACCCCATGTTTCCATTATACTGCACTGATTTGTATGAAAGATAAGACTATTAAGCAAACCAAACAACAAAGTAACTTTAAAACTTTACTAGATTTGCCTGGGAGATTTCTAATGTCACCCATTCTATCCTTCTCTAGGACTCTGTTAGTTCACCCTCTCATAGCTGGGCAGTCTGGGGCCACAGAGCTCCTGTGTTTATGCTCTTCAGAAATGTTTTTGTGGAGCTGGTATGAAGTCATTGGCTTTTTAAAGCTGAGTTTGGTCCTGACAGGGTAAATAGCTAGATTCCTCATTTCAGCATGATATTTCTGTCCTACATAAAAGTCGCAGTCTAGAATTTACTGCAGAACAGAAATGACAGCTTTCATAAAACCTTTGAAAATAAATCAAGGTCGTGACAGTGTTGGTGATTGTGTGCAAAACATCAGTAAAGATGCTGTTTAATGTATGTTTGCTCTCAAGCATCGAACAGTATTACTTTACAGGAACATTAGAAAAGAGAAAACTTCTGCTCATCATTTTTCCCTCCCTATGCAGATACTTGTGCAACCGTGAGGCTTACAGCAGATATTGTACAATGGGCATGTCCTGCATGTATCAACCAATCACTGCCTGCATTGTGGTTCAGGGACTGTCAGAGATAATTCCTTTTAACCATCACAGCAGAACTGGAATTCAGCCCAGATTCTGGAGAAAGCTTTGAGTTTATCATATAGTCTATAAATAATTTGTTCAAACTCTGCCACATCATCCATGCACAATAGGATGTGGGAGAGCTTCTCTTTGTCCCCTATGTAGCAATGATTTCTTACATCAAAATGCATCAATCGTGCAGCATTTGGGGAGTGCTCTCAGGAGATGTCACTTGCTGTGCTTAAATACGAAAGATAACATGCTGGAATTGCCCATGTTTTTTCTACAATGACCTCTCTGCTCTTATGTCCCACTTTTCCAGGCAAAGTGGCCGTATACTTCTCAGCAATCCCAAATGTAAAGTAGCGTAAAGACTTTCTGCTACAGAATAGTGTACTGAATACTGAATGCCATCACTAGGATCAAACACTGCTTCCTATTGAAGCTCTGCTGCCTAGTGAATTACTTAAAGGAAAAAGGACTGTGAAGTCCTTATATGTAAACCCAGTTCTTCCACTATTTCACTGTATGGGTTTCAGCAAGCAACTTATTTCATGTTTTCACTGTCCTGTCTGTTAGATAGAGTTGACAGTACTTGCCTGTCTTAAAGACATGCGATGAGGTTAATTAGATGATGCTTGTGCTGTGTTTTGACAAAATCAAAGTGCTTTTTACAGTCTGTGTTATTATTAGTGTGCCGAAAGTTCTGCATAAAAGGCATTTTCACTGAAAAATACAGTTTTGTTGAAAGAAACATTATCCCTGTACAGCGGTTGTCTTTCTTCTAGAGGATGCAACAAAACAGAAGAAAGTAGTCCCTTCCCTGTGCAAGAAAAGAAAGAAGGGAGAAATTCAGTGGTATGAACTATAAAACAGCTTTTGTCCCTATAGATCCTGCCTATCTTCTCCCTGGCTGGCACAGGGTTTCGAGCCTGAATCACAACTATAACCACCCTCATCAGAAGCAGTTCCTCAGACAAGCATCAGAGCCGGCCAGTGGGGGGAATATGCTAGAGCAAAGCATCAATTACTTGCATAAATGGGATGGAAAATTAAAGTTTGCCTTTCCCGACTCTGTGTATGACTTAAGATACTTGAAGAAAGGGCTGGAGAAATTGTTTTCTATTTATTACATAACTGTATTTGAAAGTCTGAGAAGCCTGAGATAAACAGTGTATCTCCAAATATGTGGCAATTTGTTACAGGAATTCCCTGGAACACAAAATTTTTGATTTCATGATGTAGCTTTAGCTCATAATTTTCTTGTCCTAGTATGGAAATGGAAATAAAACCAAAGCAAGTTATAAATGGATTTCCTACTGATACGAAGTCCCCTAAAAGTTTGCCTTTGGCAGCCTTGAGTGGCTAATAATAGAAATGAGCTACTTCTCTCATTTATTTTTCAAACCTAGAGGCAAAAGTTGGATTCCCTTATGCTCCTCCCACCCTCACACTTTCTATTTTTATCTATTTCAAGGAGACTGTAGGGGAATTATAATTTTTAATGTGACAGGGCAACTGCAAATACTTTTGAATTGACCAATGAATGCTTTGACTTCAGGTTAATATTTTTACTTTTATTCTGGCTTCATATAGCTCTAATAGTGATAAAAGGGGGATGGGAGGCTAATTTTTTCATTTTGTTTTTTGATTTTTAGTGAAAATTTTTACTGGAATATAAGTAGGAACAAGACCAAAGTAAATTTGAAACTTCAGGAATCTTTCTCTTCTTCCCAAACAGCTCTAGCTCTGGCATATAAACTTTCAAATGAAAGAAGAATCTGTTTTCAACAAGGGTTTGTTTCCAAGTTTTTTTCTCCATAACAAATACATTTTCCAGTGGATAAAGGCAACAAGTCAATCATAGACATCTTTATAGCAATCTTTATGGATTTAAAAAACTTGTCTTTCCCTCCAGCCTCAGAATCCTTCTGCTTCAAGTCAAACCCACACATCCTTTCTGTTCTTCTTGCAGGCTATGGCAGCTGAACTGCTTATAAGACGTTTCAGTCTCCTCAAAAATCGTTCCAGTATGTCTACAGCTTTTGTAATTACAATGCCCCAAAGAGAGCATCATATCCTTGCTGAAGCCTCCACAGTCCTGTCAGGAGTCCATTAATTATTTTTTATTCATGCATCTCAGAATGATGATTCCTTTCACTACCACAGCATTGTTTCATTGACTACTGTTCAGGATTCATTATAAGCCCTGTCTTATTCTTTTCTGTCTAAACAGGATTTCTCCATTTCTACTCATACATTGATACTTCTTGAATACTGAGTGCTTGTTTTTGTTGAAATTTTATGCTAATTTTAAGATGATGTCTCCAGCTAATTTTGAATTTGAATTCCATCCTCCCAGGTGTTGACAACCTCTTGCAGATTATCATTCACCTTCAATTTTGTAATCATGATGTCTGTTCAGTTATGCAACTTAATAAAAATATGGAATTCAGATTTAAACACAACCTTTCAACTTACAGGTAACCAGCCTTCCCAGCTGGATAATAAAGCACCTATTATAACTCTGATATTGGCAACTGTTTTCAAACTTTTCTGTGTCCATCTGATAAGCCACGTCATTTGGAACACATTGTCTAGAATTTTGCCATAAAGATGGCATTTTGAGGAGTTTATTTTTTTTTTTAAGAAACATGGTTTCTACACTTTCTTATGTGAAAAATTCATCTATTATTTTCATTATTCAATATCTATTTGAGACTTTCTTGAGACTTAATTTCTAGGAAGATTCTATAATTCAGGTTTAGGATAAAGGTAACATTTTTTGCAACTTCTAATATGACTAATACCCCTCTACTCTGAGATCAAGGGGTTGAAAAACTGGGTGTTTGGAAGAGACTTTGAGACAAATCTTGTTATTTGTCAATCGCAGAGACTTTACTTCCACTGAGTTTTAGGAATTGTTTTACAGCTATATTTAAGACCCCCAAAATGGCTACAGGTAAATTATTTGGTATTGGACAAAGAGAAGCCATATTAAAGTATTATTTTCAAACATCTCTTAGACTAAGCATTTATTCTTTACTGCTCTTCACCTTTTGCAGTCCTCTGCATCTTTGATGTGCCTCTTCTCATCCAGCAATGTTTCACTTTCAGCTTGCACCCACTATGACAAATCCTTTGCTGGGGAAGATTGATAATGCTTTATTGCCTTCAGCAGAAGAAGACGTGTGTTTTAAACTGGCTGAGGATGCCCGAACCACTTCCTTTAAGTTTTGAAAAACAGCACCTACATCCCTCCTTGCTGGAGCCAGAACCCATCCACATTATTGTGCAATCTGCTCAGTACTGAAAGCAAAGTACTGAGTAATTTCTGATCACGGTTTTGCATAAAGGGAGCAAAGGAGAACACTACCTTTTTCAGTTCTAATTGCAGTGTAGATCACCTGGTTTACTGCCTCTAGCTGAATCTCCTAATTACCAAAATGTTTTAATCATTATGTACTTTTGAAGTGAAGGTAATATTGTGACAGCTGTTTCCAATACAATGAACAGCAGCTGAACTGAATAACCATTGCATGGAGCTAATCCCTTCAAGTAGGGATTTACATCTTTCATCATTCAGCTCTGTCCTTTTATATCTTGACTAGTTCAGGAGATTTTTTCCCTTCTGCTAACTGCTGTTCTTCAGTTCCAGGACACAACTGCTGTTGGGATTTGCAGACAGCTATGGTCACCTTCATGCTACTGACTGACTCATTAATACTGCTTTCTTGGACTGTTGGTGTGGGAACGCAGGGAGGTGAAGTCTGAGATTTTGCATGCTGGAGGAAAAACATGCTGCTGCTGTTACCCAGTGTGGATCTTTGTTATCTTGGAGAGCTGTGTTAAAACTTGCAGGCAAGTAAAGGAAAAGTGTCCCTCTAATGAGAGACTGAGCTCATGGCTGCACTTGCGATCACTGCTTTAAATATTGATAGTGTTCAGAGCAACAGCTGTGAACACCTTTGGTCTTTTATAGCTTAAAGAAAACTACAAAGGACAGATCCATGTCCTCTTGTGCCAAAATCTGCTACATGATATGTCTGTTGTTACCACTACTGCAGTTGTTGATAGTATCAATACATGTATTTTTATGTAAACATTTCTCATGGCCAAAAAGGCAGGAAATTGTGAGAGCTATTATTTCAGAGTTGGTCATAGTGTTCAATTTGTGTGGATGAGGTAAAGACCATTTGATTCTTCCCTTAAATAGAAACTAAGGGATTTGCTTTGATGTTTCTGGCACAAATATAGTCACTTAATTGGGTGGTGAGTAATGTACAGCTTGATACAGCAAACAGATTGCTCAGGCTACGCACTAGGTATGCTTAACCCTACACAAGTGAATAGAACTCCTGAAGCCAATCCTGGCACTGACCGATCTACCACATAGATATTCAGGGACTTGTTTCATTTTCCAGATATGGTTATAGAAAGGAATAGTGGAGGCTGCTTAGGCACTTGCTTTATATCTATGACTTAAGTCTGCATGTGCAGCATCTTTTCAAGTCGCCTTATTCTGATTGCCTGATGTGGAATTGCTCCTTTCTCTTTTTTTCCTCTATAGCCTGAGAACAGTGAGTACAGTGCAGAGAATAACATTCTAACTACCGCTGACATTGTCTGAAACATATTTTATGCTTGTACTTGAGCTAGGAGCCCACAATCGAAGCAGCTAATCTGGAAGATTGTTCCTGAGTAGTTTTTTACCAGACAGTGTCTTCCAAAGATGTCACTGAAAGGTCAAATACCACATAATTCTCTAAACCTGTCACTCTTTTACCTGCATCTCTTTTACCAGGTGCTCGCTGTGACCTAAAGGTTGCAAAGTCATAATGGTTTGGCTGTCATTAAAGCAAAAAAATGCATTAAACATAATCTTTGTATTTCTTTATTGGGGGAGTACACTATCTCCAAGTAGACCAAAGGGGAAGAAGGGCACTGACTCTGATTTCACCTTTCCCCGAGCACCTGGAACAGGAAAATAGCCTTGGCATTTCCACAGCAAAGGGAAGGTGGCTTTCCCAAACTTCTGTGCAGCAAAGAGCTCATCTTGTGCCTGTCTTTTACATGATAAAAACAAAATCATGGTTGGAGCTCAATCTTTCCAGTACACTGGAGTAAGCAATGAAGAAAAGTAGCAAATTTTGAAAAAGGAAATAACTTTACATTTAGAGAGTAAATTGAATTACTTCTTAATTGCCACGGACTAAGACTGTGGGCATTCAGGACCTGTACTTTGGCTGACACAGAGTAATTTATTAACCTACTGTAATTCAGCAGCATATGGGGATGAAAGGGAAAGGAGCTGGCACACTGGGAACATGTGGAGGTCACAGAAATTTAAGCTGAGCTGAAAGTTGGTGCTATTGAAATCAGTAATAAAAATCCCAGTGTTCTACTTGGAGCCAGGATTTCCTTCTCAATATTCAAAATCAAAAACCTGTGAGGCAAGATAGATTTAATGTTAACGTTCACACTTTTACAGTGTTTACCTTAGGAGAAGTTTGCACTGACTGGATGTGTTGGCATGCTGTATTCCTCCTGGCACTGGCCACTGCCCAGGCCCCACATCTGAGTGCATCACCTACAAACTGCAAGGCCTGTCTTGATGCTATCCTGACATCTCTAAATTTTACTGACATTTGCTAAGCCCCACAAAGTACCTCTGAGAGCATTAGGGCTTTGGATTTTCCCTTTAGAAGCTGGATAAGGTGAGAAACATAAATGCCCTGATCCAGACAGAAAATTAGTTATCTACCTAGGGTAGAAATCAGGTCTGGGAAGTCTTATCGCCCCCCCCCTTACTCAATCTCACTATGTTTTCATATAGTGAAAATAAGAAGTGACCCTTGAAGCCATCTGTGGATTTTTTTTCATTTGCACTATATTTGTCAGCTGGCAATTTAAACAAGAAAGCTCTTGCAGAGAAGGTTATTAGACTATTAGGGAACAGGTCAGAGAGTAAATTTTGTCAGATATTTGGAGACTTTTTTTAGTTATTATTTTTGCAGCAGATTATATTCCCAGACACTCAATTTTCCTTCCTCTACCAGATACTCAGCAGCTTCTGACCCAGATGCAGCATTGCAGACCCCCAAGGGTATATACAGAAAACTGTTTCTGAACCAGTTCATTTTGTAGCTACTTGAAAAATGTGCACTAGTATCCAAGCAAATCAGTGCCCGCTATCTACTGCTTGCTAAACGAAGCACAACTACAGATGTGAGCCCCTTGAAATGTCAATGCAGAATTTCACTGACAAGGTGGAGTGGTTTTCCAATGGGTTCATCTATGTATTTTCTCAGAACTGCTTTTATGGGACCATTTTTTGAAAAATTACTTTCTCAAAACCAGTTGTAAGCAGGACACTGTTGACTGGCTTTTTCAAAATAGCATTTAGTGCTGAAGTTCTGGAAAAATAATCTATGTACATTTGTTAAATTCTCACTGCTCTTTACAGGAACACAATACCAACATTCTGTTAAGCAATCTCTTACTACAGTGAAATCTACACTTACTGTTTAATTAATTCATCCTAGAAGATCACATTGCAAAGGATTGTGTCCAGACAGTTCTTGAGCCTCAGTGAAGAATAACCTACAGCCTCTCTGGACAATCTGCTCCATTTTGTTGTTGTTGTTGTTGTTTGTTTGCTTTCTGTTGTTGTTTTAGAATACGACAATAGATTTGAATCAATGACATGGAAAATGCCTAAACAGATAACCTGTGAACCCCAAAAGGCAGATAATGGTAGAGATAGAATTTACTGGCAGCAACAAATTGTAGGGAACTGAAGACCTCATTTTCCCACAGGTGCTCACACTCTGACTCTTGTCTTCACTTGGGGTTGTGGGTGTTCAGAGTTTCTGAAATCCATCCTCACATGTGCAGAGGCCAGGGATTGCAGTACTAGCTGAGCTCAGAATAGATCTCGGGAGATCTGACTCATGGTCTCTTGCTCTAATTGCCAGACATTGCAGAGTTTGCAGGGAATTACTATTGTTATTCAGGAAGGGTGTATTTAACTATATATAGATCCATATGCTTGACTAGTGTAAATTACAGTAATTCCATTGACTTCCACCATCTGAGAATTTTATCTTTTTATTTTAGTAACAATCCACATAGAATTCTGACTATTTTAAAGAAGCTAGGTGTGCTGGTTATTGGTTTATAATTCCCTCTCCCATCATTGCTAACTGTCCAACCACAGTAATTATGTATAGGCTTGCTATTCTAATTAATACCCGTCTTTTGAAATTAATTCACAGATATGATCACAATCCTTTCTTGATGCTGCAGCTAATAATTATCACCAGGAAGTAGTGAGGTGATTGGAAGGCATAGATTTTTTGAGGCTTTTTACACCTTGTATGTGGATTCATTGTTTAAAATATAAAGATGAATCTACAATGAGGAGAGCAGTCTAGCTTATTAGGGGCACACATGTTTCTAGCAGTAGCTCTTTAAGCATATGAAAAGCTGTTTGCTATGAGTGTATGAACTGTCCCAGCTACAGAAATGAGGATTGGTCCACTGAAAGGCGCTCTGTGGGTGGATGTCCACAAATCATAACCACTTGTTTGTATTTCCCATTACACTACAAAAAAAAATACACACAGCTATTAATTGCTTGTGATAAAATATGGATAATTCTTCTTTCCCTAGAATGCTTTTTGGTGTGGTTTCTATTTGAAAGGAACAATCCAACTACGTATTTTCCTTTAAGACAAAAACTAGATTATTTTGTGAAACATGAAAGCAAATGCTTGCTAACAGTATCATACAGATCACTGTTGCATTCAGTTCTTTGCTTTTAGTCCTGGAAACTTGGAGTGAAAAAACAAATTTTTAACAGCTCTCTGTAGCAAATGTAAGCACAAGAAACTGCTCTGCAAGCAAATTCTGATTAACAAATTACTGCCACTTCTTCCTTCTTCCTCACATGGACATCTTCAACACAGATTGCACAGAGGGCAGATAAAACAGCTGCAGAAGCAAAATCACACTCATTCCAAAGAGCCCAAATGCCGAAGTGCAGCCACTTTAATCCTAGGTGAAAATATGGCTCCAATAGAAAGTGACCAGAATCGTTTCCACAGGGTATGGCTGACTGCTGTTGACTTTCCCTTTTTCATGTCAGCTTCAGTGTGCAAGTATATCCACACTGCTTTATTGGGGTTTTTTTCCCTCCTCTGTTATACAACACAAAGGCAAGATGTACTCTCTGCTGGCAGTTGCTCTGAGAACTGCACTTACATGTTGTAGTTACAGCAAAGTCAAAGCTGGAGTGCAACATCTGCTTCTTTTCTGCCGATGGAAAAACTGGCTTTAAAAAAAAAAAAAAAAAAAGAAAGAACAAACCAAATCTGAGTCTGATGTTGTGGAAAGCTAAAATACATGAAATTTAAACCTTGCTAAACCTGACCAAAAATAAATTTCAAATGATCTGTTGACTAACAAAACACATATGTTTGTGTTTATGTGCTAAGAATAATTCTTTTTTGAGCATTTGTTACTGGTTGTTTTTCTTCATCTTACTGGTTCCTGATGAAAGAATGCAGGGACTTTTAATTTTCTCTGGAAAAACAATAAATTAAAAAGTCAATTTAAATAAAGCTTTATAACCATCTTGTCTTCTGCAAGCCTTTTGCCAAGTTTGCTTATTCAAAAGGTTTGGGCAAACAGACTCATGTTTTTCATCAGTAATCAGAACCAGGCATTCATGCCTTCTTGCAGCTCGGGCTACAATCACTTCAGAAGCTAAGAATGAGATTTAGGTGCCTGGGTTGAACCTCTGGGCTCGGGCTACTGTTCTAGAAAGGACAGTCTCACAGAGGGTTTGTGCTGTGACAGTCAGCCCTGTGAACATGCCTCCAAACAGCATGCCATGTCCAAGATGGCATGAGAGGCCTGAGTCTGGGCACCAGGATTGTTCTCAAGGAGTCGAGACATCCACTGTCACTAATACCCACTTCAAGGAAAGGGTTGGGATATTGTATTCTTTCTTTCTTTTCAGTGTTAGGTTTTTAGTGTTCCCTACGGTTGTTCAATCTATTGATCAAAGTCTAGATGCTTTTATGACATTTGTTCTTGACCTGTAGAATTTTGACTTCAGTCCTGGTATCAAACTGATTTCTATAAAAGGTCACTCTGGATTTGTTGTTTGACTTGTGCAAGCCTTTGCTGGTCACCTCTACACCTCAAAACTGCAGGAAAAAAACCCTGCTTTCAGTTGTTATTTTTTGGGTTTATTCGTATTGGATATCTAAAAAAAAAAAAAAAAAAATCAAAATTTGGAGTTCAATCCTTCAGCATTGGGCTGAATGTTCAAGCTCAGTAAACTTGTTCTTTTCTCCTTGCTAATTATGCACTCAGTGCTCAGCCCAGCACCACCTAACAAGCAGTCTTCAATCTCTTATATAACTCCTGAAAACTTTAACTTCAATCAGGGCATTGACAAAACTGTGGGCTGAGAGCAGATTATTATCTGGGCTTTCCTAAATTCCAACCCAGTGGTGACATTGACTCCCTCTGTGACCTGGGGAAGTCATTTGGATCAAAATGCCCTTGGATTCAGAGGTATTTCAGTTGTGGGAAACAAGGCTAATGGCACACATGTATCTGTCAAGAGCAAGTGGTGTGGAGAAAATGAGCCATAACTTACTGTAACAAGGCAAAGGGTTTTGTTTAAAGGAGAAGTGAAAGGTACCTTTGAGTCTGGTACGAATTTCAGGCAGACAGTCTAGACTGCAGGCAAGTTTGAAAGTTCAGGCACAACTGTACTTGCAGAGTAATTACCAAGTAGTTTTTGCAGAAATCTCTCCTGAACCTAATACCCATCCCTCTCTTTATTCATATGCACAGTGAGGGCATACAGCATATGAACTGGAAGAGGACAGCAAATTAGGGAGACCTGTGAGCACAGAGAGGATAGGGGCAAAATTCAGAATATTTTTGGCTAATTGGTAGAAAAATTTCATGGTTCATCAGGGATAAATACAGTCACCTACACTTAGGAGAAATTCTCAACAAAGAATGGGGGATGAGTGGCTGGAAAATCATGTTTTATTAACCTGGGATATGGAGAGAAACCTCAACCTTAATGCTAGTCAACAGTGTTGCAAAAAGGGCAAGTACCACAAGAAAATATGTAAAACCAGAATACAGGCTACAAACCATCTGAGATACTCCTTCTTTTTGTGCTTAATTGAGGTATCAGTTGGTTCACTGTACTCATTTTCACAGGAAAAATTCATTTCACCGGCACAGGACATGTAAAAAATATGTATGGGAATGCTCAGAGTCTGAATAGCATTGTTATTCTAATTGAAGTGACAGAGTGTAATGGATAAATTCTTAAGGAATTTCAGTTTCATCTCCTAGTGGCTAATTTGTATGCTTTCAACAATTAGCATATCTTGGGAGAAGTACTGTGAATTCTCTGAATCTGCCTGCTCGCCATAATAGGTTCTTTGGATTTTCCCAAAATATATAATTGATAAAGTTGGGGAAAAGGGAAAATTTCACTTAAGGAATAGTCACAATCCTTTTTCAACAGAAGTACAACTGCTTTCCAAGAGGGGAAGGGGAAGTAATAATTTCATTTTTCAAAATTTTCTTTTGATATGTATATTACTTTTCATATCTAGAGTTAATTGCTTTAAAGTGTGATTTGGTCTCTGGCACCACAGGGTCTCTGTGTTTGTTATCTCTCTTTAGTTCTAAGAGCAAATTTTAAGGGAAATGAACAAATAAATAACTAAAGAAATCTACCTGTCAGTCATAAGAATTAATCTTTAGTCAAGATTGGCTCTTTTATTTCTTTCTGGCACATTATTACTGTTATCACTACAATTGTCATTCTTCATGCTTCTTATTTGACTTCTTAATTGCCCTGAAAGGTATTCAGAGTTTTGCAAGAAATCCTTTTCTTTTGCCATATCTCATCATGTACAGTTAATATCTTGACCTCTGGGCGTTGCATAGCAAATGAAGTTAAGATGTAACCTCGGGAGAACCTTATGATAATGTCATAAGAACAGTGCAGCACTAGCTGATATCTAGCAGAAATCGAAGAGTCAGCTTCTATGACCAAACAAATAGGCAAAATGGCTTTAGAAAGTGCAGAGAAATCTTGGAGAAAGGGTAGCATTAGTATTTGTATTACCTTTGCTGTTATCATGAGGTCCAGTGAAGACCAAACTTCCTCATAGTCACAAGGTCCTTGTGTGACTTGTGTGCAAGGAGCAACAACTGAATGAGGCAGAGAAAGGGTGACTTCATGGCGAGTCTGTCGTTCCCCATGGCACTCCACTGATCAACCCCCTGATGTGGGACAATGGGAAAACACTGATAAATCTGGGTCTGGCCAAGTGTCAGACATTTTCATTGTGTCACTGGCCAACTCTGTTTTGTGACATTGCAGAACTAAACAGTGCAAAAGAGCAGAAATTTTTGCAACAATGTATGAGTAAAAATTAAAGGATGTTCAGATTCTTACTTCTCATGTGATGCTTAATTAGCTCTGAGGAACTGCTTGAAAGCCCTATTGTACTTTTTCAGATCAAAATCCCCCGAAACTGAGAAACTTTGCAATTTCTTGTGGATCCTCTGTACCATGTGTTTAAGAAGCTTACTCTAGACCTTATTCAAAGTAGAATACTCTAAAATATTTTGATTCTCTGAGAGAGTAGGCAGGGCTACAGTACAACTGCATTTTCAGCTCTCCTAGTAAAATCAGAACTCCTTTCTTTTTCATTACTGGAATTATAAATTGCTTCTTTTATGCAACAAAATGAAATCAAGCTCAATACACGCAATTAAAATTATTAGTAGGTCTCCGATAAAATCGATAGAGGAATTTTTAGATGAAAGATGAATCAAAGGTTTGTGCTGAGTATTAAGGAAGAGCTTAAGAACATTTTGTCCCAGACAGTGGTTATAAAGCTCTTCTGAGCTGTCACTACCAACAATTTGAGAACAAATGTTTTAATCTACAATTCCTTTTGAACTGAAAATTTACAAACAATTTACAAAACACTTCTGTTAGTGCTAACAGGGATGAAACCAGAATAGCACCTTGTGATTTCTAGTGCTATCATTTTTAGCCTTGGCTGATACCATCCTGGATTCAGCTGAAAGTACCTGTGCCTGGTGCTGACAGTGCAGTGCAGTGATGGGGGTGGTAGGGGTAGCTGCTGCACTGTAGGAAGACAAGTTGTACAGAGGACATATTAAATTAAGGATCTGTTTGGTTGCCCATGTGAAAATTAAAGATCCCATGGCTAGTTTTAAAAAGAGTGGAAGATAAACCAAAGCAATGATTTGCCTTCAGAGCCACTGACCTATTCAAGCATCAAACTCATTACTTTATAAAGCTTGTGGGAATACTTGCACAGCGTATGAAATGCACTAATCCATCCGTTTCTTCTTTTTTTATTACCTGGAACTGTGTAGGTTACACAGTCTCTCCACTCAGTCACTTTGCTTAGCTTAATTTCTCTCCAAGCCCACTGGAGCCCTGCTAGCGTTGCCAACTCAAAGTGACTCTGGAGCACAGAGGAGTTTTTCAGGCTGAACCAACAGTTTTGCAGACTTGCTGGTCTCATTTGTCTCCCTGTGTTTGTGATTGCAGAGCAGTGATATCTCCCATAACCACAGCCACACCCTGAAGATTGGCCTGTCCCACACACTGCTCCACAGCCGAAGGGGTGGCAGGTGTCCCAGAGCCACTTCGGACTAGTTTCAACTGCAGGGGTTGAGTACAATCCAGGTGGCTTAATTTTCTAACAATTTAACTTCAGACCACCTAACCAAGAGAGGTTAGTCTCAAAACTGAAATAAAATGATCTTGACCTTCCCCTGTAAGCAAATAAGTTCTTTATTTTGTTATTCAATTCCCATTTTCAGGGGCAGGAAAACTAGTCACTCTTCATTCTTTTGTCTGCCACCTTTACATTATTTTCTTTTCTGTTTCTGTTAAGGTGATAGTGTTGTCAAAGTACTATTTCTAGACTATCCACATAGTTCACTTTCACAATAAAAGATTCCATATTGGATGGATATGGTATATACAAAAGGTACGTGAAGGAGCAACATACAAACTGATACAGCTGTGGTCATGGCAGAAATGAAGGTGGCAACGGATTACAGCTTGGAAATGTGGGCAGGTTGCATCCTGTGTGTACCCTTGAAGGCTCCAGGAAGATGAGATAACCATTGAGGGACAGAAAGTGTGACAGCACACTTGCATTTTCTGGCGCCTGCATCAATGCATAAAGGCAGACGTGAACTATCTCAGAGCACAGGCTTACTTGGGGAAGCAAATGGCAGAGCAGACTGTGAAGGATCCTAAACTCTGATCCTCATAAAGTCCACTTTGATCGATTTTGTGGGTTATTTTCAAGTAGGAATCTACTGTGTATTTGGAATGCTAATGATTTTTTTTCTCCACCTCCTAAATTATGAAGATAGCTTTTGAAAACTCTGGGACAAGTTTTAATTTTACCATGCACTCCCTGAACTTTGACCTAGAGAGGAATATGTAGCCACTCAAAGTTAGACAACACTAAAGCACATGACACTCTTCATAATATAAAAGCATAGGAGGTGAATGAAAATACTCATATAAGTTAATTAAATCAAGAAAAGCATAAAAGTGAGAAGACTTAAGGAATAAAATCATCAGTATCAGGGAAGCAGGTTACTTACTCTGTGGAAATAAAACTCTTTAGATGACATAAAAGATTAATACATAAGATACAGGTAGAGTTTTCTTAGAAGGGAGAGATAACAGTACTCTCGTCTAGGTCGTATCTTTTTGAACATAAATCAGAAAACCTTCTTTGGCTGTAACTGAACTATAGTTATTTACTGCAACTGACAGTCTGTTCCTAATACTTTTTGAAGTGAGCTAAGTATAACTTACGGAACGAAATGCAATGTTAGGTTGCATCTATGTACAGTTTTATGAGTTTGACATTTTGTAAAAGTTTCGTGTCTGAAAGATGCAGCCAAAGGATTCCTAGTAATAACTATATCCTCAGGGTTGTCTAAATAGTTCCTATCACATAAGAAATGACGTGAAGCTGTTCAATGTATTGGACTGACCCGGGAGGACACTATCCTAACCACTGACTTCGTTGGAATTAGATGGGATTTACACTGCTGAATGGAGTCACTGGCAACATTCAAGGAAACAAAGAGCAGTAGAAAGCAATGCCCTTTACACAAAATCCAAGGTGTGTCGCAGAGAAATAAAGGCATTGTTAATATTTTTGCTCCATATGTACACTTACTGGAGAGGCTGAAGGGTTGTGGCAGAAATGACCTGTATTTTTTGTAAACTAGGAGAAGAAATTTCAGGGGACTTTTCTCTTTAAATATCTTGTGGGCCCAAAGAAGTTTGACAAAGCTTGAATCCCACTACACTCTGCATGAGCAGAATGCCTGCAGAGTGACTGTAGGGAGGCAGTTGCTGCTATACTTGTTAGAACTACTCATGTTGTAGCATACTCACAGAAATAATAAGATTTCTTGATGTGTGTTTATTTCCCACTGGTACAGTATGTTCTGTTATGATAGCTTTGCAGTCACAGTGTGCTTGTTCTGGTTGAAGAAGCACATTCATTATAAGCTCTTCTTTTCAGATGCTTATAAATTTCTGGAAAAGACTAATTCTTTGGCCTGGCCTTTCCTTTGTTCCCGGCAAACAAAAAGTGCTGATTGTTTTCACTCTTTTTGTTTTGTATTTGTTAAAACAGATTTGTTGTTTTGGGGTTAACAAGCAAATAAACCTTATCCAGCTATTACATATTCACATAATATTTTTACCCTTAGTTAATTCAACATATACTGTACTTTAATATATTATAAGTGATTTAAAAAAAAAAATGACACAAAACTTGTAGTGATCAGAAAATTCTCATACTAAAAGTAAAATTCACAGAATTCAGCATTCAGCCAGTTTCAGTCTTCTTTCAAGTCATAAGCGTGACATATCCATTTTCACAGATAATAAATTTTGCTGACTTAAATGAATTAAGAATTTGGCTTATGCTCCCTATTAGATTTTTTTCCTCAAAAACTGAAGCAGACTTTTGAGGCTGAGTACAGCCTTCAAGATTTGGCTCTGTTGGCTATTATTTGTCTTCACTTGCTACAGTGCTAAAATCCCGATTTCCAGTGTATACTTTGTGTGCCTGCCACTGCTGATATGTCTGGAGCATCACTCTCTAAAGCACAACAGCAGTTGTTTAAGAGGTGTCATTTACTCTGTCCTGATATTAACCAGTCTTGACCTTCCACACACAGACATCCTTCCTCTGAAGTCCTGCTAGGATGTTTAGATGAAAGCGTGATTATCATAGCTTTCACTCCAATCAACTCGTTCATGCTTCATGGCTCTGCATCCTGCAGCACACCACAGTCTCTATGTGTGTGCCTGCCTCAGGCCTGAGCTGCACATTCAGCAGCAAAAAGGAAGGAGAAAAAAGCCTGGCACATTTTGGTTTACCATATCAATTCAAGGCTAATCTGCCCATTTCTCCATGCTGCTGCTGTGAATTGAGCAATGTTTATTAAAGCTGGTGGAATTAAGTAGATTGAAGACCAGCAGAGAATGCCAGACCAAATAAAACCTGCACCCCAATTTTCACCCCAGAAAAGCAGGGAAGCATGCAATTCAGATTGCCCCATTCATGGAATTTTAAACAGAAAATTTAAATGCCTGGTACCTTGCACTTGCTCATGAGATCTTGAGGGAAAGATTTATATTCAAATATATACAGTCATGCCTTTTTAAAGACATTAGACATTTATTTTTTAGCATGGGTTTCTGAATTGCACTTCTATTTAAATGTGCTAGCTCTCTTGTTTCATGAAATGTACTGAAGTATTAAATTTTCTTCATAAATTCAGGGGTACTTCTACAACTGGCATGAGTTGTCATAGCTTTTCTGAAGTGAAAGAGACTATGATAATTTACAGCAGGTCTTCTATAAATGTCAGTAGTACTATTCAAAGCCATGTTCCCTGGCCCAGATGTATAGTTACCTTGGGAACAATTACTCTGTATTGTATATCTAGATTCTCATCGTCACATTTTTTCTGGTACTGAATCCCAGCAGTCATTCCCAGTGTAAAATCCCCAGCATGTAACATGATGGCAGACACATCCCACAGCATAGTTCATGAGCAACAAACTAGGGGGAAATTATACAGTCATTTAGAAAAGGCAGAGAGGATCTGGTGCATAAGGAGAGAATCTGCACGGTTACAGTAAGCAGATGTTCTCCACCTGACTTCAGTGGAATGTACTTCTTGTTTTGAAAGATCTGAAGGTCTAATGCCATGATCAATATAACTGTACAAACGGAGGCAAAGGCAAGTCAGAATAAAAATAGACTGATGTGCTGTAGGGAAATAATATTGTGGATGCAATAAACTCCACAAGGAAGGAATAAAGGGATGCTGCTTCTTATTCCTTCCTGCCTTCTGACACCAGAGCTCAGATCCACAAACCCGGTCTGACCACAGTATTTGAAATGATAACAAGGTTGAATATTAATTTCAAAGAGTAGCTACGAGAAAGCTTCTCCCACTTGTGAAGACCAGGAGTCTGAAAAAAGTGTGTGTATCTTTGTAACGTACATGGAGATTCACCTGCGGGGTTTTATCTGACAGAGAGACTGGCCTTAAAAAAAATTGCAACATATGACAATTTCTGGTGCAGAGCAATAATGAAAAGCCCACTGTCCCAGAGTGCATGAATGGGAGTGATGAGTCTTGAGCTTGCTGTGCTCTTCAATTGACTGAACCTCTCTGTACCTTCCAGCCATGTGACAGCATTCTGAATGTCATTGATTCACCTGTTCTCTATCATAAAGTTCCACCATGAGATAGATATATATTAAGTAATTGGGAGTTACTGATCTTGAATCTCCTGGAATTGGAAAGTATTCCCATAAAATTGAACATGTTTACTGTGTGGAGCTTTGTTTTTTTTCTGGATGGCACCTGCATCTTCGTGGTCTTGTTGTATGACTTATCTGGATCAAGAATACCTCAAGTGTCCACATATACTTCAGATATATTTCATTATTCCAGTAAAGAAAAGCCCAAAAGCCTAAAGGAAGAAATCACTTTGCCATAATATAACAATTTTTTGACATGTTTCATTGTTAGAGAGTAGTTGCACCATTGCCCAGAGAGGCAGGGGACAAAGATGGTGAAGCTGGCATAATCAAACCCTATCCAAACGTCAGTCTTATATATCCCCAGGGTATAATCTGTGAGTTTCACAGTTGCTTGTGGGTTGGGGTTTTTTCCTTTGGTTTTGGTTTTTTGGGGTTTTTGTTTGTTTGTTTTAGGGTTTTGTGGTGGTGGGGTTTTTTTTGTTTGTTTTTGGTTTGTTGGGGGTTTTTGTTAGGTTGGTTTGTTTGTATTGTTTCTGCTTTTTCCAGTACCATTAAATTTAATTTAAACTGTTAATTGTTCATTTCTATCAAATATATTGGAGTAGCTTCACTTCTCAGGGTACAACTATTCAAGTATCAGAGTAAGTTATCTTAAAAATAGGGTCTTCTAGAGATGGGAAAGTATATTTGGCACCTGTGTTTTGAGGTTTTCTATCCCCATTTTAAATGCAGTGGAGATTAGATGTAACTGATCAGTCACTACTTTGATGCCACTTTGGATGGTATATTAGATCTCCAGTCCTTGTCTCATTTTTAACAGATTTTTCAGAGGAGATGTGGATATCATCACTGTAACTCACAGCATCAGGGTTTCTTGTAGGTAGTGTAGAAGTGATTCTAGTTCATTGCCAACTTCTGATTTGGGTGAGTTATGCTTGCAAAGCTTTATAATCAAATGAGCTATATGTGTTTCACAAGGGCTAAGGTAATGTTCCTTGACTGTGGTTCCCCCAGGAAGTAGAGGAGTGTAATAAAAACCTTTCCTATTTCCACAGCAGTAACTTTTGGTGCTGAAGCAGACAGCTGAGAAATGGGCTTTGTCCTCTCTCCAGGTCCCATTTGATTCCAGAGGTCTGGGATTAAAAATCCAGTCTACAACTGGAGCAATGCTGGGCCCCCAGCTCCCCAGAAGGACAGTGACAGGTGTGTGTCTGAGCTGAAAGGAAACTGTGGGTTTTGTTATTAAGGAAAACAGCCCATAACTTTTCCAACTACCCTATTTTTGAAGAGGTACTGAATAGATCCTTCACATCTGTGATGATCATGGCAAGCGAAGGAGGGACTGGCAGCACCAGGCAGTGATTTTCCATAATGGGAGTAAGTTGGATGCTTACAGTTCCAAACTGATTATATTATACATCCTTTCTACAAAAACCTCATTTACATAACTGAATCATGAAGCATCTTTGTGCTAAAGAGGGCTAATGTAAAAGACCAGCAGAGCTTAGCTTTTGCACAGTTAGCTCGCTTTTTCTTTCTCTCTCCTTTTTGAACATCTGGAATTAGCTGTGGATGAGACTGACACTTCCCAAAATGCTCTTGGGAGGTTCAGTACAGGGAATACCATTCCTATTTTCCCTTTTTTGCCTGTCAGTGATTTTTTTCCCTCTTCATAGGCTCCTTTTCCGCCCTTGCTTTCTCAAAACACCCCTCAAACATAAAAAGCCTTTGTATTATTCCCCTTGCTACGCAAGCAAGTATCTTGCTTGGTTAATCATTTAACTGCAAACTTCCTCTCACAATGTAGTTTTGGTTATTTATCCCCTCATAGCACTTCTCTGAGATTTTATGTATCTTTCCAAGCATGAAATAAGTACATGCATTTCCAGGAAATGTATTTAACAAACCAGTGGGATAGATGTTCTCACTGGGGTTAACAGCTCTGTTCCATTTTTGACTCACTATTTGAATTGTATCAGAGACAGATAGTTTTCCTTGACACCTTTTGATCTTCTTTTGTTGCAGTTGTTTTTTAATGACAGAAACATATGAATTTTTAAACTTACTGAAAATAGTCTGATGATAGTAATTTTAACTCTAAATCCTAATCCCCTTGAATATATGGTTCTATACTCTTGTGTTAATAGAACAGCACTTGAATTTAGTGAGACTAAATGTTTTTTAAAAGTGCTTTTGTGATAAATGGGCCAAATACTCCCTCTCTCCCATGTAAGAAGATATATATGGGAATTTTTCTTCAAAATGCATTCAAATCTTTTAAAGATGTGTTCAAATAAATTACATGTTAGAATTTTTCAACTCACTTGCCAAAAATCCCCCACCAACCAACCAACCAACCAAAAAAAACCAAAAAAAACCAACAAACAAAAACAAAATCGAAAACCCCAAATATGACGGAATGCATTATGAATGTCTCCTCCAGTACAAGAAAAGTAGTGATTGAGTTTCTAATTTAATGTACTAATTCGAAATTTTTCTGCTGCAAATTTTAAACTATTCTTCTGGAAAATAAGGATCTATTCTTCAAATAGCAAAAACAATAGAAAAGGGTTGTCTCATCAGAGAAGAATTTGAATGTTAGTCTGACACAAATTTTTACCTCCCATAAAGAGTTCTATATTTGCGTGCTCCTGAGTGTCAAAAGAAACAACTAAGTTACTGAGGAACAGTTGTCTTGACACATCCATATGTAGTGCATGTACTCAAACGTAAGGGTAATCTGTGTTAATTTAGCCTGTGTTGTTGATAACTTATAAGATACTGACAGTCAAATGTTATTTGAAGAGGTGGCAACTTGTTTGCATCCCTCACAAGTAGAAATCTGTGGCTTGACAATTTTTTTGGGGGGGTGTAGGAGGATTGGGTTTCAACTCATCACCTGCATGAATTCTGATTTTTTCTACAGGCAGTTAAATTTCTGTGGCTTACAGAGACAAATGTAAGACTCTTCTATCATGTAACTGGGCCAAAAAAGCTGTCTGTTGTCCTTATGTTTCTTAAATGAGTTTCCACAGAGTCATCAAGTCCATAATCCTGGAAGGCGTCTTTTTTTCAACATATAAACATCTATTCTTTTTCAATGTTTAAGCATATACTTAATTTTCAACATTAGCTTAAACCATACTGCTGTCAACAGCACAAGATCATGTCATCAGATGCTTTCCTGAATGACAGTTTTACCTCAGTTGAATTTGTCGTCATAAACACTTTCCCTAACATGGGACAAATCGGCTGTTGAGGGTTTTCTTGGTCATTACTGAGCCCAAGCTCCTAAGCAATACAGGAACTAATTGATAGTTAAAAGGATCTGATTCTAAGAAACTTTTCAAAAATTTTCCACATTAGATAGGCTCCCAAAAAAAGATGAAAAAACCAAAAGCTTACAACTAACTTGAAACATTAGTGGACACATCAAAAGTGCATTTCCCAATCTTTGCCATATTATGTTCAGATGTACACAGTAGCCTATTAAATCATAGATTTGTTTATTCGGAAAGGACCTCTAAGTTCATCAAGTCCAACTATTACCCCAGCACTGCTAAATCCCTCACTAAACCCTGTCTTCAGGTACCACATCTACACATATTTTAAATGTCTCCAGGGATGGTGACTCTGCCACTTTTCTCGACAGCTTGTTCAAATTCTTTACAGCCCTTTTGATGAGGAAATTTTTCGTAATATCCAATCTAACCTTCACTGGTGCAGTTTGAGGCCATTTCCTCTTGTCCTATCTCTTACTGCTTGAAAGAAGAGACTAACCCCCACCTGGCTACAACCACCTTTCTCATAGTTGTAAAGAGCTATAAGGTCACCCCTGAGCCTCCTTTACTCCAGGCTAAACACCCCCAGCTCCCTCAGCCTCTCCTTATCAGACTTGTGCTCCAGAGCCTTCAGCAGCTCTGTTCCCTTCTCTGGATACACTCCAGCACCTCAATGTCTTTCTTGTAGTGAGGGACTTGAAGCTGAGCACACGAGGAGTGGCCTCACCAGTGCTAAGTACATGGGAATGGTCACTTCCCTAGTCCTGCTGGGGACCAGGGACTGTATCGCACCAGAGGCTCAGTTAATGGTTTTTGGACTTTCGGTGACCTTTAGAGATCTTCAGCCAGCCCTTAAATTGTGTAGACAGAAATCAACATAGTTGTGTCATTTCACACCTCTCAGTTATCCAGCCCTCGGCAGCAATGCTGGTTTTAAAATGCATGCCTTTAAGTATATGACTTCTGTATTTTCTCGTTCACAAGTCTTTCTTTGGCCCCTGCCAGGCAGCTTAGTGTGACCTCCTTTAAGTTTCTACAGCAGCACACCAATTTTGCGTGGGGCACTACACAGCTCAGAAGGAAAATGATGCAGCTCTGCACAAAGGGAACTCACATGTGTCGCACAGTTTGTTCTCTCTATTGACTTAATTTCTCCCAGGGCTTGCTGTGATGGCCAGAGCACATGCTGAAGCAGGGCTGGCTGGGCTGTGCTAGCAAGGCTATCGTTAATTATTGTGCAAGTGTTTCTAGATTCCCTGTGCTCCTGGCTCCTGTCAATACTGTGAGGCATATCCAAATACAGATAAATTGATTTCAGCCTTAAACCACAAGACAGAGATTGCTGTGAGCTTTGCATAAAAAGCACAAAATTGTTACTTCTTTTACTAATCTTCTCTTTATTCTTCAGTTCTGCTCAGTTTTTTTTTCAGTGTCCTTAACACGTTGCTCCCTTTAATTTACTTCTGGGACCTTCTGGTTATTAATTTTGAGTTAATTTAATCCAATAGTTTGAATTTGATTTCCTGAGAGGCTATTACCTATGCATGTCTCCATGGTAAAGAGCAGAAAAGTTCAAGTTTAAAATGGGTTTGAATGAAGCAATACAGAATTGCTTTGGATAAACTTGGACTCTTTCCTAAAACTTTTACTTACTGTTAGTATGAGATGCAGCTGACCTTTAAAAAAAAAAAAATCTAATTTTATAGGTGCATGCCCATGTTTGTGTATTCATTTGTATATGCAAATCACAAACTCATAGCCTTCTCACAAGGACAAAACCAATTCTCTTGGTATTTCCAGCTGAGATCAAAACCAGAACTGCCAAGCAACATCAGGCAGATTGGCAAGGTTTCAGATCAGTCTTTACACACCAGATTTGTACGTTTGGGACATTTATTTATATTTAAAGCGCTACCTGTTGTTGAAGCTATAGAGGGACACAAAAGTTTCCAATCTATTGCAATTCAATACGTCATATCAAGCTAGGAAGGTACATGTGAAGTGCAATTTTTGTTCCAAAGACATCATGCTTTATTGACTGCAGAGATTTGGTCCTGATATATCTAATGCCTGGCTGGATTCTAGTAGGGGCATACTCCTGAATCAGAAAAGAGTGATGTAGTTGATGCACTTTTGGAAAGACAGAAAAACTGAGTGAGAGTTGCATTCTGCATATTTCCGCAAGGGGGAAGGGGCAAGTCAAAAATAAACTTGGTCAAAGGTCAAAACCACCAATATTTGATTGGTTTTTTTGGTGGTTTTTTTGCAGTTACTCATCTCACAGATGCTCAGACCTCAGATTTCAATCAGACTTTACTTGGACTTAGTGGGGATAATGCCACTTATCTCTTTTGAAAATTACTTTAATCTGGGACTGGAAAAGTCTTTTTCAGAGGTCAATACTTCTCTTTTTCCACCCTCCCCCCCCCCCCCAACTAAAATGAATGAAACTTTGCAAGAAGGACCTTCCTTTGTGACAATGTCAATGATAAAATGATCCTGTTAAATAAAAACCCATGAAAAGTTACTTCAAAATGAGAGGTTATGTGACACATCACAAAGAGGTTACAAAGCACAAACAAAACTTGTTTGAACATAGTCAATCCCAGAAGATTAAAATAACTCAGTCTGACTTTGGTTCTCTCCTATACAATACCCAGGACAGTCTAAATGACACAGGCAGTTAGCAAAGCTACTGAAGTCCCTATCCTCCACCAGAGATAGTGACTCAAAGCAGGGAATTAGAAGTAAGACATAAAAATCATGGCATTTTCTTTCCTATTAAAAGAGGATAATTTCATGTGTATGGCTGCCTTCTGATTTGTTTTGGGTTTTAGCTTTTGAAGATACCCAACAAAGCACTCAGCTAAAGTACAATTCAGTGGTTGATTTGTTTTTCCTGTCTATATATATGTGTGTGTGTGTGTGTGTTATATATATTTGCCTGTAATTTTTGCTCTCTGGGAACTATTTTTATTTCCTATTTATAGGGAATATTGTGCATGACAAGAACCACTAACACTGAGTGCCCAAAGTCAGTGTAATTCCTCTAATAACTTCTCTCCCCAAAGGTATGAAACACTCACACAGCATATGCACAATGGTAGATTTGTAGTCATTATCTGCCAAATATGTTTATTACCAGCTAGATTCTGGGCAAAAAACCCAATGCATAGGAGTATAGTCTGGTTCAAGAAGTGCCAATGAATGTCATAAAAATGTTATCCTAGTTCATCTGAGAAAGGTTGTTTGGATTTTCTTTTTAGTTTAATTCTTCATAATACCTTAAAGCCACCATTCTCACTTAGTTGCTTATTTGGGAGCTTGCGAGATTTGGAGGCAGAATGCAGAGTATAAGATCAATATGTAGTTTTTCTAGCATAGCAGTGTTGCATTTCTGTAACTGATGGCATCACTGTATATGAGCCTCCAGTGGATGCAAATCACACTGTAGCCTAGTAAACAATTTTAGATTATACTCCACTGTAAAGTCTGCCAAGGACTTAATTCCACAAGCAATCTACTAATGCCCGAAGAAAGCAGGTATGATCATATAAATACATATGCAAAGGCTTACTGAAACTAGATAGGATTAATTCTATGCAGGCCATGAGATTAATTTCAAAGATAACAGCTTTTTTTCTGAC
>JAWWMP010000041.1:59781573-59895004 GCA_035047865.1 Dendrocincla tyrannina | reverse complement strand
TTTTTCTGACAGAGAGGAGGGAGTTGCTTAGAGGTGTTTTTTTTTTGTAATAACTACATTAAAACTGAAAGTATTAAACTAGGTTTAAGCATATGAGAACAGGCTCAGAATCTGTGAATTTCACGTCAGCTTTATCTGACACCTAGATAATATGATATGTTTAAGGAAATTCAGATTAATTTTGTCCTAACATGAAAGAATTTCATGCCTATAAATAAAAATGTCACACTTCTATGACTTTCAGAGCAACTAGTGAGTTATGAAGAAGTAACTCAGTATTAAGAGTTATCAGGTGTAAGAATTATCAGCCAGCTTTCATTTCAAATCACCAGGGTTTTTTTTATAACACTGTCTGATATCACAAGACAGCTTTGGATTTAGTATTTGGAGACAAGTCTCGCACCATAATGAGATGTGAAAACTCTTACAAGAGATCCTTAATTATTCTTTTATAATAATCATAACTGTCCACAAACTATAACTGCTTGCAGAGACCTCTGATACATGTAGTTACCTATGCACATATGACAAGGCACATGGATGTGAGCACTGTGCATGCAAGCAGCTGGACATATACACACACTCACTAACTTATGGACTCACTAGAAACAGTGTATACAAATGCTTTATGACAAATAAACACTTTAATAATGGGCAAACTTCTACAGGAAAGATTGAAATTACTTCCATTTCTTTTGCTAACACTTACCTCAGAACAGACAGTGAGAATTATTAACAATAATGGCATGATTTGTGAGGCATGTACTTAAAGATATTTTATTACTATTTCCTGGTAAAAGCACAGAGAATTCCAGTTTTGCAGCAAAAGTGAGAGAAAAATATTAGGTCACTGTTTAATAACTGACAGCCTTCCTGTCTAAAGACTACAGAATAATAATAGTCTGCAGACAGACTCTATTCCTTGTAAATTATTCTTCTGCTGTTTTAATTTATAGTAAACAATAGAATTGAAACTCCTTGGAATTCATCTCTCTGCAGTTGAAAATGTCAGCTTTTTTATTAAACAAACTTAGCAGGTGGATTTAGAATAGAAAAACACTGCTGAATTTGAAGTATTAGATTGTAAACAAAGCATTTTTAAATATTCTGTAAAATTGTTTTGATTTATTTGTCCTAATTTTTGCAGCAATTTTCTGCAACTGAACTTAACAAAACATCTAATAGAAGGTTTGTGGGGGCTGCCATCTGTATGTCAGGCACTGTGCCAATTCATAATGGGAAAGAATACCTTCACTAAGATGCTTTCAGTCCCAGCTGAAATTTCTGAAAAGAACTAGTTTCCAATATCCCACAGCTATTCTGTAGCTTCTGTCATCTTTTTATTTAAACCCCTAGGGAAATTCACCCCAGATTTTTAGCGAAGAGGGATAAAGAAGGGAAATACAACAGGTTGGGAATTGAGGCATAAAGGTACCTGATTAAGAGATTCTCTTAAATCTAGAAAGGACATTTAACTTCATGTCAGTGTGATATCCTTGTAGCTTAGGGAGATTTAAGATGCTGTATCCAAAAGCAGTTCTCTCTCCTCAATTTTAGATAATCCATCACAGCCTTATCTACTCCTTTTTTCTTTCAAGTAGTAGAGGGGTTTTGAAGCAAACTGCCTAGTTTGAACGAACCACATTCAGAAGGTCCACTTTAAGAGTCCACTAAATGCAGTCCACTCCCAGGGGGACAGGAAGGTCTGAAACAGGACCTGATCCTTTGGATAATAGCTAACAATTTCTTCCATGGGGACCTTCAGCCCCAGGGGATCAGACTAAATCTAGTCTGAAGCAAAAGCCTCAAACTGCAAACAGTGGACATGTGGGTAGCTCAGCAGGGGCTACACCCGCCTACTGCTTTGCTCCTACTGCACCAAGTGACTTCATAACAGAGACACAAACGTTGAACAGGGACATTCCTTAAGTGAAGTCTCACTGGTGGCCCTGACTGAATTCTGGCCTGACCAGCCAACTCCATCTTCCATCTGAAACTAGCATCTATAATGATAATGATTCAACATGTCATTTAGCAGATTTCCAGCATTAAGTAAACAAGAAGTCACTGATCAAATGATTTAAAATTATCTATGAGTTTTGTCAGCCTGATGGCAAGTAAAGCTGGTAAGGCCTTTTGAAAATTTAGCTGTTCCCTTTGGTTGAGGAGCTGAACATTTTGGAGAAGTCTGACACCCATTAGCTTGATTGTTCTCATCAGGTTAATGTCCTTTGAGACAAGAGTTTGTTGCATAACTGCAAAACCATTTCTTTTGTCATTGAACAAGTTCCTTCTCATCCCCTTTCCTATTACAAGTAACTGTGGCAGAGGCATTCCCTAATCAGAACGTTTTCTTGCTGGGGAATGCAGGGACCATGCCGGTCGAATCTCATATGAATTGTTTAAAATTACCTGGAAAATGAAACAAGTAAAATTTCTGCTTTCCAGGATAAAATGTGAGGGAACATAAAGGGTGCAAAGCAAGAAAATGTATCTTACCTAGTATATTTTGGTGGTTATATTTGCTTCAGTGATACAGAGTATTAGGCTAATACTTTGATAATAAATTGTTTATGAATCAAAATTTCTTCTTTATATTTTATTAATACTAACCAGAGCATCTTTGTGGCATTTGTGATACTATGACGTGAGGATAGAGTTTTCTGAAATAAAATAACCATTCCTGATGTTTCATAGATAGTTCTGTGCATTTTTGTTTTGGTTTGGGTTTTTTTTATTCTGTGTCGGCTTTTGGTAGTAAGAGGACCATTAAATAAATGTTATCAGTGTCTGTTTCATCTTCTGGATCCCAAGTGCTTTATATTCAGGAGTTGCTTTGCGACTGAAATGGACTGAGTCAGTTACAGAACACTGGGGAGCCAGAGACAGGGACAAGGGATACTGAGTAGTTGTCACACAACTGTCAGAGTGGTCTCAATTAGGAGACTCCAAAATGTCTAGTCCAAATCCCCTTGGAGTCTGTCCTGTAATTCAAGCATTTGTGAAAACACATATAATCAGCTGGGTTGGAAGAGACCTCTGACATTGTCAAGTCCAACCCTTGATCCAACATATGCATATATAGTATTTTTTCACTACATCCAGGGAATCAGAAAACTCTGCCTTATCTTTAATGAAAAACGTTTTCTGTGAATAGGTTTTCAGCTGTGTAACTTTGTAGCTAAATTCTCTGCTTTTTATTGCAGGGGTGGAGAGTTCAAACCCCAAGAGGGTTTATCAGCAATGCCTCATGTAATTAATGCAATTTCAAACAGATTCAACTGTTCATATTCATATTCAGCTACATATTCAACATGTGATTAGTTTTGGCATCCAAGGGTATTCATCACATTTAACAAAAATATTTAATCTTTCCTTTACTTAAGCACGTATTTATTGTAGTTCATGAAAGTTGATAAAGTTCATAAGTTCATGAAATTTGAAGAAAAAAATAAAATGCTGCTTCATATCAGGCATATCTGTATCAAAAACAATGACAGTGGTCAACCAAAGAAACTGGCTGGGCACACACAAACAAGTACCTAACAGATCTTTTGTACTGCCAAGAAGGAAAGAGGAACTTTCTCAATTTGAGGGAAAAACCCCAACCCTCTTCCTGTAAAAACTTGTGCGTGTCTCACTTGTCAGAGAACTAATACAAATCCCCCAGTGACATTGATGAAAAACTTCGAATGGCATTCAAAGGGCTTCAAACGAGGCCTTAAATCTCTTCAGTGTGAGCCTCTGAAAGTCTCCCATCAATCAGTTTGTGACTGTGAGCTTGTTTATCCCTTCCTGTTGTGTTGTGAACTACCAGCTTTAATGCTACTGAGGAAACTAATTAGTCAATCATTCTTTCCCCAGCCAGCAGACTGGAAACTGGGAGGGAATAGGTCTTTAGCCAGAAGAGATAAACAGAGTTTGCCTAAATTTGATGCATCCTTCTTTGTTTCTCCTGCAAAAGAGTCGTGTTTGTGTTTTCTTGTTTTTGTTTTTCCCTACTCTTTGCAACAATCCATGTATTGCAAGAAAGAGGGGCAAAGGAGAAAATAGTTTCACCATTCAGTATAGTGAATCTTGAGCGAATGAGCTTTAAAATCAGGCCTGATGATGAGGAAAGTGGATGTGTTCCTGATCTAAGGTCAGTCCAGGCCCAAAGCCCAGGTTGGCTGCAGTGACCAAGGAAGTGTTTCACTGGTTTTGCCCTGTTTAACAGTACCTGCCATTCTCCTGGAGGACTGGGAGATGTCTTTGTTCTGCATCAGTCTCAATAGATTTTAGATCAGTTCATGCTGTGGAGCAGCTGTCCAGCATCCTTAGGAACCCATCAGGAATCATATAGTATTTACATCTCTTCTCACTTTTGCCAGGCCTCATTTTCAAATTCCAAATTCCCAGAGTGACAAGAAGTAATCATGTACAGTCCTAATACAGGCAGCTTTATCTGACACACCTCAAAGAGATGGAGAGATACAGAGTGTCAGTTTATCTATATCCAATACTGCTATGTATGCCATAGCCACTTAGCAAGCTATTGCTGTTTTGAAAACATATTTATTCCATCCCTCCTTCAAGGGCACACCAGAAAGGTCATAAACCCACAGACTCTGGGTTTTCAAGTCTCCAGCAGGTGAAATCCATAGAGGAACTCCCCCAGAAGAGAGTCTTACAACACAGAGCATCATATCTCCAAAGTGGGGGTCTGAAGGTATTTGTTCTTGGACTGCGACATGGCAGAGAGAATAGATAAATAAAGTGGGATTTGTGCTTTACCATTGTCATATCATTTTTATTCGCTTTAATTCAACTACAATATAAGAGCTTCTCCAAATTTGTATTTTGAAAGGCTTCTTCAAGGTTCTAGCAAGTTCACAAGCACAGTGAAAGCCTCATTTTTATAGGAAAATACCCAATTTCCTGCTGCACAACTTGCTGTGTGGGGACCCCACTCGTGAGCAGTGAGAGGCAGTTCACCTCATTGCTCTGTGTCTTGGCTTTCCCAGCCTCCACACACGGTAAGATGAGGAGAATGAAGCTTATGTCTTTTTCATAGCACTTTGAGATCTCCAGGTAGCAAATGCTTTAAAATAGGTAGGAATTTCCAAGGGTCTTAGCAGTCACCCCTCCATCTCAGTGTTACAGTGAGTTGCAAAATAGCAAAATAGGCTGAGGGAGATAATTCATAAGAAGTTACTATTAATCTATTTTTATGTTTAAATGGGAGCTGATCTCTTAATAGTCTTTAGTCACGATATTCTCTGTTTTTCCTTATGCCAGTGATGTCTCTTGTAACCAAGAATTAAAAAAAACTTTAAATCATAGAATCATAGTACAAGCATGAGACAAACATCATTTATCCTCCCCAGATCACCCCATCCCTCCTTTAAGTTTGGAGGCTGCATCTCCGATGACTGTCAGCTAACAGCCCTCTTAAACATGATGAAAGTGACCTTGGGTGAGTCACTTAACTTCTTTTTTCCATTTTAAAAACTGAAATAATAATAATAATAATATTAATAATAAATTATGTACTTCACAGGGGCAGGTAACTTAACGTTTATGAAGTCCTTCAAGATGAGGTCTGAGATGAAAATACTATGCAAGTGCAAAGTATTGTTTGGGGTTTTATTTAATAGCTTACAGCTGCATAATTGATAAAATATTCAAAACCTAATCTCACACTCACTTCTGCACTATAAACCTTGATTATCTTCATGCAAAAACAGCTGATCCTTGACTTGTCCTGAAGACATTAACTGCATCAGTGGTCTCTTTCTGTTACTATTACTATGTTCCAGTTGATGACCTACTCCTCCATTATCTTTTTTGGCTTTAAATTCAAATTATTTGCTCCAGTCCCTAGTGAATGCCAACAAAAACTGGGTTTGGTATTGAATCACATTTTAGGTGGCAGCTAATGAAATGTCCTTCTTTAATGGTTAGAATTACTTGAGCCCATACAAATCAATTAAGCTTTCCTGAAATCTATGGGGTTATGCCAACACAAAGCAGTAGAACGTCTAAGTCTCTTCTCTTCTACCATGGTGTTTGCATGGGAAAGAGCAACTTTAGCAGCACTTTAGCTGGGGAAGAGAGGACAGATGCAGTTTACAAGACAAATAAGTCCCTGCAAAGTTCCTGAAACCTAAGCAGTGGGGAAGAATGAGTAAAGGGATCATTAACAGCAGGTCACAATGGAGTCCTGGTCAGATCCTTTAGGGATTTTCTTCCCCTTTTATTTGGGAAAGCTCAGAATCAGTGACAACTAACACCTAAGGACTGGTGAACCATTGTCCCTCATATCCGTTTTTGTACTATAGGCAAAGAAAAATTTTTAATTGTTATTACATGCCTAAGAGTTTAATCTGTCAAACCACCTGCAGATTTATTGCATGTTCTCACTTCCCAGAATTTTTTTGGAGGATATTTACAGACATCTCTTAGGCCCTGGTCCACAAACACCTGACATCCTGTATCTTCATTCCCCTTATGAACCAGAATTACTGGATTCTACCTGTATGAGGAAGATGGCAGGAGTACCAGGGCAGGTGATGCCCAAGACTTGACAGTCTTTCATGAGTTTAGGAAAGGTTACCGGTAGGAAGAAAAGCTGTGGAATGATGAAATGCACCAAACCCTGGACTTACACCATGTGAGCTAAGTCCAGGACTGATCCTTGTCCTCTGCATGAATGTGCCAGCCTGCTTGGAAACAGCTTGTGAATCTCTAATGCAGAGCTCATAGATCAGCCATACAAACAACTTCACTGAGGATACTTAAGCAGGGACTTTTCAAGGGAAATAAAGATATGTAGAAAGATAGAAAATTACAGACTAATCAAGGTTGTGAGGGAAAGCAAACTTGAATGCAGAGGGTGATAGAATAAAAGCTCTTGACCTTTCATACAGTTTGCTTTGACACTGAAGAACTTTCAAAGAGATTTATCTTAAGACAGTAGCAAACACAAATCTGTGAAGAAACTCCCAAGTGGCAAACTGAGTTCCTGACCTATGTCTGGTGTCTTTGCTGGCTTATGGATTCCAGTTGCTCTGTGTGAGCCTAGTGCCATACAAGAATGTCACAGAAATTACAGAGCAGAGCATTTTAATAGGAGACACTGTCAAGCATGCTGATGCTGGTTGAGTAATTCCTTCCAGCAGAAAGGAAGAAGAGAGACTGCTATTACAAAGTAAAATCCCTTCTATGTCAGCACACCTGCAAGAGAAGTCAGACTTTTCAGTAAAATGAGACATACTCTCTTCTTCCCAAGTGCAACAATGAGGTCTCACAATGGGTATCAGTCCTCCTGAGTTTGCCCTGGATTGATGTGCCTTTGGGTGTCCTGGTCATTTAGATATCCTGAAAGAGATTCCTAGTCTTGATAGCACCCTTCCTGCAAGTGAGGGTAAGTTTCTTTAAGGGTCACAAGAATTTATGAGGAATCTTTCCCCTATCACTTCTGTATGTGAGGAAAAAATATAACTTCTTGCTGAAAATACACAAACCAAGGAAGTTTCACAGTTTTAGGAAGAACAATGTTACAGATTTTTACAGTCAAATATAGGTAATCACAAGATTTGGTTTTGCTTGCCTTCTTTTTTTATTTATTTTTTCTTCAGAAGCCTTCATGTCTGTTTAATTTGTCTCAGATTTTACCTGGGATTTTCTCACACCAATTTACAATTTCCCTGGTGCTCTGTGTTCTTAGTATTTTGGGGGCTCCTGAGAACTTTATTTGTACTGTCCAAAAGTTGACTGAAAGGGAGTGAGGAAGGAAAAGGTGGTTTTTTCCAATGGCAAACAGTCTTCATACCCTAAGACCCTCAAACCTAACTGAAGAAAACCAAAAGTCAGCATAATCAGACTGTCACCCTCAGCACTAACAGTGTGAAAAGCGGCTTAATGAGCTTGTTTTAATGGAAGCCAGTTTGCAAATCTATGTCTAGCTGCAACCCTTGCTAAGAAGAACTTTAATAAAAATCTATCTTGAGATCAGGGAAGGTACCAAAACGTGATGGCTCACAAGGCACTTTTAACTGCAAAGATGCTTTTCCCATTTACTATATCCTTCTTCCCTTTTCACAACACTGATCTCCTGTCAATCTCACAGATACTTAATTTTTTCAAAGAGAAAGCTGTGCAGAAAAGACAACATAGAAACTAGTGCTACATATCTGCTAGGCAGAAAACTGAGAGCTTGAAGAACACACGATAAACCTTTCTCCATTCTGCATGCCCTCTCAGACAACAAGATTTAAACCAAGTGAATTTGATGACCTGTTGTTCTATAAATGCTAGGAAGTTAAATATAACCTTAATTTTATAATTATGTCTATACATACCCCTTCCCTCTTTTCCGTTTTCTTGTCTTGCTCTTCCTCAGCAGAGTTGGTAAATGTTTGCATTCTCTATATCCTCTGCTGCTTTTCAAAGTCAATTCCACTCCATTATCCCCAAATTACAGTGCCACAGAGAAATGCCATATAAATGAGGGGCTTCCAGTACTTAAGCATAAAATTGAAAGTTAAAAGTTAGAAGAAGAATGCAGCAAAGAATAGAGTTTTGGACTACATACCTTTTACTCTGTATGAGTTATCTCTGCGTTGGCTTTCCCTGCAGAAGAAGACATGTTCCCTTCCAGAAGGACGTGGGCAGTCCCAAGGTTATACGCTGGAGTAGCTGAGGCCTTGCAAGATGGACAGCTGCAGAGATGTGTTGATGAAGGTTAATGGCCAAAAGTAACCTTCTGTTCTGCCCCTGGAGAGAGGAAACCTTGTGGAAGGCTGACCTGATGGCTCAGATCCAGAGTGGCTCCTCTAGAAAAGGGCAGATAGCCTTCCAATGGTACATGTAGATCCCTTTTTGTTCTTGCACAGGTTCATTTGGTACTTTCTGACAATGTTGGCTAATCAGTCGCAGCCAAAAAAACCCAAAAAAAAAGTAGATTTTTGCATGCTGTAGTTGATGGAGAGAGAATCCTCTGTTAGGTTTCCTTGTTCCACTGGCAGTGTGAATCTTTGCTTTCTGCTTTATTTAGACAGGGAACTCCCCTTGGCATCAAAAGGGTTGCTGTGCCAGTAGCTCCAGTGAGAGCAGTACTAAAGCAGTTTTGCAAGAAGCAGCTGGGCCTTAGATGAGTATTAATCATCAAGTCTAATCATATAATGAATATGGGAGCGGTTATGCCTCTGCAGAATACTGTGCCAACCTTTTTTCCCTCTGCCAATCCAGCTGTGGAGCTCTTCCCTTCACAACCTAGTCTGTGGGATGATTTCTGCCCCTTAGGAAAATAATTAGTCAGTCTTGACCCAGATTTTGTTTATTTTTCTTCTCTTTTTCTTTCTAATTGTACTAAAGTATGTGAATAGTTCCTGTTACGTCTGCAGAGAAGTACCTGGCAGTTTTGACTCTAGTGATTATCACAATGTTGTGAGTTCTAAGACAAAGCTGTAGAATTTGTCCTAGAAGACAACCTAGTGATGATCATGTCATGTGAAGAGGGAAGACTGCCCACACTAAGTGACATGACATGTTGATGGATCTCTTGATGGCCCTTCTTCCATCCCGTATCCCTTTTCTCTTGACTTCTGCCATGGTCAAGTCATCTGAGGTTGTAGGACTGTGTCCCTAATCTACAGTCAGAGAAACACCTGACTTGCTTCAAAAGTCTGCCTGCAGAGGTCAGCAGATCTTCCTTCTGAGTGTGACATGTAGGAAGAAGGAGCCGGTGAGACAGTTTACAGTATCCAGGACTTGCACAACAGCACGAGGAGTGTCTCGGTTTGAAACAGTTTGGAGGGGCAGAGATCCTCGGAGGGAAATCTGTTTTCTCTAATTCAATATCCCTGGTTCTCTCCAATACAGAAGGCGAGCGAGATCAAATGCACCCAGATGTAAGCGGAAACAAACAAACAAAAACCCCTCTTTATCAGGAAGAGTGCTAAACGACAATACTGGTAAACTGGGTTAAGCTAGCCAGAAAATTCCCAAGCTCCCACCCATTGCACCAAAATAAGAGGGCAGCTGGCCTCCCCCTACCTCTTAACACCTGGCAGGAATAGTTTGGAGAGTCGGTGCTAGACTGAGGGTGCAGTGCCAGCACACGCAGCTGGAGCAGGGCTGCAGAACCCCAGGCGACTGGAAGGACGCGCAAGGCACCCACTGGATCAGAGATGAGCCCTGGTCGCTGCAGCTCCAATGGTGGTTGTAGTCCTGATCCACCAAGGTGGTGGTAGAAGCCCCAGATGGCAGAAATCCCTTGGAGTGGGGGACGGAGGCCATTGATCTGCCCAGTGATTGTCTGAGTCAACAGCATTCCAGTCTTTTCACGCTTGTGGACACATTCTTCTAGGATAATCGAGTACCTTAAGTCCTTCTCCACAGTCTAAATTAGTAGGCATATTTGGGGAAAATAAGAAAGAAAAAGTGGCTACTGCAATCTTTGCGTAACCCAGGGCAGGGAGCTAGGACCAATGCAGGGGCTTCCCCTTAGCAGTGTCTGCTTGCAAAACCCACAGAGAAAATCCATTGCAAAGAAGAGATTTGAACTTACTTCTCCCAAGCTTCAGAGTTATTGCCAACGGCAGGAGAATAAGCACTGAAAACGCCCATGGACCTCAGTACTCTCTGGTTTCCAGATGGGTTCCCTCAATATCCCAGCATGTTAAGAAACACTGGAAGTTCTTCACTGTGTTTCTGTGTGGTGCAGTGTGAGAAAACAGGTCTGCAGAGCGTCTGCAGAGCTCTGCAAGGAAATCCCTGCAGCCATTTCATCCTGTTTTCTGCAGCTTCCCTGCATGGGAGAAGAGATATGTCAGAATTAGGAAAGGTAGATTCTTTGTTATTTTTCTCTAGGTGTCTCCGACAGAGCACACCATTTTGCACACCACCTGGTGTTCCTGCAGTGGGATCTTCATGGCTGAACGAGGACTGAATGAAATGCAGTAACTGGTGGTGTCTGACTCATTGACAGGTTTAGCTATGAGCTGGAGGCATGTGAACCCTTTTTTGGGCCACTGAAATATTTAATGCAAGTCTTGATATGTGTTTTCTAGAGACAAGCAGACTGATACCCAGATGAAGATAAAACCATCAGTGCCAAGCAGAATTAACAGTGACTGGGTAAAGAAAACCAGTCACAACTTGGCAGCATCTAAAATGCAATTACAGGACAGTATGTTTACAAAAAATTGTTGGAGCAATCTACTGAATCAGAGAATTGACAATGCACTGTCTTCATTTCATTTTTGCTTAATATATAGAGAGGTCTTTTATTAGGCAAAAACGCCTCCCTGTTTATAATGTTGGTTTCTTTTGTTCCCGTCCCCAGAAAAAGGAAACATTTGGAAAAAATAAATAACCTGATGGTGTCTTGATTCAATATTTGCAGTGAGCGGGCTGGGCTGATGATCCTTTTTGCAGACAAAGAGGCAGGCAAAACATGGTGAATACCCAGGATGGCTGAAGCCCAAGGTATTTTGGACTCAGAGGCAGGAATAAGCTTTTAATTGGTGTTGAAAAATAAACTGGGCAAAGAAATAGAATAAATAATAAATATGTCTGTGGCATCACAGCAAGAGACTGCTTTTTTCTTGCTTCTAAAGAGAGGCAGTACATCGTGTTCTTCCCAACATGAGTTCCAAACAACTTTGTTTGGACTGAGTAATTTAAATCCACGTTTCTAAAACAAATCTATCTAAATATTTTTATATTAACAGCAACACAAGAAAACCCAACTTGCCTGTACTTTCTACACAGCAGTGATGTGTTATTGTTACTATTGCTGTTAATTACAGCTGCTATTATTGCCAGTGATGGCAGAAAACAGTCCATGATCACTGCACCTCACCCTCTGCTGTGACAGACCATCCCTGCTCCAAGCTGGCTGTAGCATATGGTTAGGACAGCAAAGGTTATCCCCACTTTAAAGATTATATATTTATTAAGGGTACAAACGGTACCAGAGCAGTGTACAATTCTGCAGACTTTATAACAAAATAATGCCAGAACATTCTCACTGGAAACTCAAGAACCACATTTCAGGACCACAGTGCTAATAGACACACAATGGTATTTGCATGTAAGTCTAAATGATGATTTCAGAACTACTGACTTTAGATACAAAAATAAACCTTTGTCAATTTGGCCTGAAGTACCTAATCTGCTTTAACAACTGTGGGGGAAAAAAAAGAAAGAAAAAAAGAAAGGCTATTTTGTCCTTCCACCCCAGAAGCCAAGAGGTAAAACAATCTAACTCTACAGTCTTTAGGGTCCCTTTTGAGTCCAAACTGTGTTCAGAAGAAATGTCATTTCTGATCAACTATGTTTTTAAAACACAAAATGGCTGCAGGAGCAACAATATGGTAATTCATTGATATGGTGAGGTGGGAAGTAATGGAGAAAAAGTATCATTGCATACCCAGGAGTGTGTTTCTCTCTCAGTTTTCCTGAAAGCCCATTTTCTCTCCAGTTACAGAAGTTCATCTGCTTCTTAATAAAATTGGTAAATTAACAAGAATAATTCCATCTCCTTTATTAAAAAAGCTGTAAGATATCTCATTTATTCTAAGTGTTGCAGGCATAAAACTTAAGAAAAATAATTTACTAGAGATGGTTGGATATTTGGAACAAAAAGCCTTTCTCTTGAAAGACATGCTGATTTTTCCAATTAAATATTTAACAATAAATTGTTTCTATTATTTTTCAAGCCTTGTGCAAAGTGTTATACCATTAAAAATTAAGATTTTTAAAATGATTATTCAAAGTGATTAGCAGGTGAAAAAATATGCATAATAATTAGACTCAATTTCTTATTAAGGTTCACAGAGAAAATCTGCAGGTAAATGTTATGAAAAAATCTTGATGGAATGAAAAATGACCCTAAACTTTTCAAAAGAGAATAATTTTTCTTCCTGAAGACTTTTATTTGTGTGTGTGAGTAGGCAAATGAACCTTGTTTTCCTCAAGCTTTCTACAGAAAATTCATCTTTTATTTTGAGCTAAGGGCTATTCCAGTTTCCCCTTGCATGTAGACTGTAAGGAAAATCATTTTTCAGGATAACAGGATGAGGAAAAAAAAGCTCTTGGGCATCCTGGGAAGCATCTATTTATCGGAGAAGAACTAATGGATCCAAGGCGTATCTGGGATGAAGATTCATCTCGCTTGCTGTCAGACATCTGAAAGTTAGCTGAGGTGGCTTAATTCTGTCTACAGCCAGTGGAGGGAGACGAGCTGTGGGCCGACAGTTCACCCTGGCCGCAATTAGTGCCTGTGATAGATGGGATGTGCTTCCTTCAGGATATACCTACGCTCCTCGCTTGGCTGTAGGTGGAGCCTGGATAAATATAACTTTCAGATAAATCCTGCCCCGTCTGCTTCTCTTCAGTCATTCCTGCGAGCACACAGGAACTCCTGCCTATTTCTGTCATGGAAAAGAGATTATCAAAGCTGATTGAGCAATGAAACAAAAGGATGTTGCTTTGATATATGCAGCAAAAAAATGTAGGGAAGGTTTTCTGGCTGTGGACACAAGCAAATGCATCTGTTTTATTTAGATGGTAGCAATTTCTACAAACTCATTCCAGGTACTTCTCAGCTGCTTTTATAGCTGTCACCCTAAATTTATGACAACTGGATATGCAATACAGGTTTTTTGTTGCTTTTTCCAGCATATGCAGCAATTGAATTCTAAGGACTTTGCATCTTTGGTGTGGTAATTGTTGACACAAACAGATAACAAAAGAAAACGCCTTTATACCATAAATGGAAAAATTACATGTAATCTTAAAATGTACTCTTTCATTAGGGAAATGTTCTTACACTTGGAAAGAGAAGCTGTTCTTCACAGGATCACTCCAAATTGTTTAGATCTTCCCACCTGGCAATATTATTCACACACGCCTTGTCTGCTCGTTCAATCCATCTTCTCCCCTGAAGATGAAGTTTGTTTGCAAAAGAGAAGCTGTAATAAAGTTACACCTCCCTTTAAACTGACAATTCACAATACTGAAAGAGAACTGACATTGGAAAAAGAATCCATCTCACTCTTCTTTATTTTAATTTTATGCAAATCTTGTTCCCTTCTCAAGCTTTATGCAAGCATATCTGGACAGGTCTGGCCTTTTGTTTTTGCTTACAGCTTCTGGTGCCATAAAAATGGTGACAAAATCTCAGCTTAAAAAAACCCACCAGAGCTATAGTCTCTAACTTTTAAGAGCTCCTGTTCACTGACCTATGTATAACTCTCCCTGTGTTATCTGGCTGAGTCTGCAGTGGCTGCTGCTGCGTAGCTGAGTGGGAAACACCAATGTGTGGTGGTGGAGTTATTGCAGCAGCAGTCCTGTCTGATGGGGTATGAAGTCAGAGGATTTCCATCCTGCTTGCCTCTGGAAGTACTTTCCTCTAAAAATGTGCTGAAAGAGCTGCAGTTCTACCATAAACCTCTGCCAGTTTTGGCTTTTTTATTTGCAAAGAGAAAGGAAATTCTAAGTGTCACTCAATTACATGGGCAGAAATATCCAGGGAAAGCCAGCAGCTTACAGTCTGCAATGAGCACATGCTCCCACAGCAATAATTGTATTCACAAGGAACATTTGTCAGAGGATTAAGGAAGAATGGGATGAAATGTCACATACACATTTATACATGACTGCAAAGAGGAAAGTCTTTGCTGATTGTAAGTGGTCCTGGGGTTTGTAGCCACAGCTTTTAAGCAAAACTAAACACTTGCAAAAGATTCAGTCCTGAGTCTCACCTGGTTACCCCTACCCTCATCTAAAAAGTATGTCAAAGAGCTTGATCAGAGACACTCAACTGCTTTTGGGCTTTTGGATCATTTGTTTTTAACTTTGTTCAGCCTGTGTAGAAGAAAAGATGCTACCTTATATTTTTGGCCACACAGTCATTTATTTACCTTTCACCTTCCTGGGTAACTTTCAAAGATAACTCATCCAAGTTTCTCAACAAACAGTCTTGAGTCTCCTTCCTGTGTAAAAGCTGATCATATGTCAATGTGTGTGTAACCTGTCTACAGTAACGTCACAACTGTAGGTATTGTAAATCCCAGACTGGTCTCCTTGAACATGAGAAAAGTCTCATACCCCTCTGTATTTTGGCATTTCTTCTCTGCAAATTTTAGTTCATTTTTTCAGTATTTTCTTTGTTTTCCTCTAGTTTTCCTGCTGCTTGTGTGTTAACAAAGCCAACATTTTAAGTCTTAAACACTTGTGGAATCATGTGTTTTCCCAGAAAAAATATGTAGAGAGACACTGAGTCATAGGAGGATGAGGTGAGTACATTGCTCACTGTCTGCTGAGAAGTGACTGCAGAGCAGGCTAGTCAGAGGGTTGAGATGGGTTCAAGTCTGCTGGTAGAAGCAGGAGTATAGAAATCAAAGAAAGAAAATACGGATTTTTGAGCACATCTGAAAATCAAATCTGTGAGATTCCCCCTTGAAAAAACCTTGCTCCAGAAATGCTTCTGAAAAACTGAATTAATTTTTTATGAATTTCAGAGTCTCAAGGCCTGAGACAATGGTCAAGCTGCCTTTTATTCTTGGCTGACTGACCCCACTTGTCACATCTATGTGTCAGGACCATCTCATACCCACACAGAGATCATCAACCCGTATGAGAGAGGGGTTAGCTGTTTCTCTCTTTTCACCTGTAGCTCCTGCCCTGTATCCCCAAAGTTTGCAGGGTTATGTGTGTGTGCATGTGTAATATACCTGAGCTTCTGCCAGTGGATAACCTTACTGTTAGTTTAGTAGCCCTGATGAAATTTTAATGTACTTTCACAGTGACAGTTGCTATTCTTTACTGGTCACTGAGATTTCAAAATATTAGATGCTTTGGTTTATTATTTGGTTATTTTTCCTAGTTAAAAGATTATCACTAGACTAATGCACTTCTATGTCTCAAAAAAACTCCTAAAACCAAACTAACCAACCAAACAAAACAAAAGAGCTCACCCTTTGAACTTTTGTATCTGGCAACTAAGTACTCCAGCCAAAACCAGCACAATTCAATAACCACAGGCAGAGGAAGAGGCAATAAGCAACAGCCATAACTATTTCCGAATCCTTTATTTACATCATCCTAAAAGCAATAACAATAAGCAGTTTGATGTGGATGGTATTAAAATAGGTTAGAAATAGCTGTTTGCAGGGACTGAACCAGATTGTAACTGGTATAAATCAGGGTAAAACTAGTGACTTCAGAAGAGTGAGGTAGATATCCTCTGAAGATTTGGGATGCTGTTTTTCAAGTCTGGTGGGTTTTCTGTGTAATTTCTTTGTTTAAATGCCTTATAAATGACTCATGCTGTAGAGAGAAGGCAGCAACAGTTAGCTGGTTTTGTTGGACAGAGTTTGGGCCAAACCTTGAATGGTTTGCACCAGTAAATTTGGGAGAAGTTAATTTTAAGGAGTTACTACTGATGACAAACTCTATTTACTGCTCTCCAAGACATAAGGGCACTTCACCTGTAAGCAATTTAAAATTTAAAAATCAAAATTTAAAGCTATTATTTTAATTAAATAAGAATAAATTTAGAGGATGATAATTTGTGTGAGAAAGATCTAATGTAAGACGAGAAGGCCAAGTATAGATGTTCCTTGTCTTTCATAAAGCTGAAAGGCTTGCCAGATCACATGTTTTTAGGCAATATAGAAGTAGGATTTATTTCCACAGAAGACATCTGCTTAAAACAAACAGCCACCCCTGCTCTCATCATCAGTTTGGGAACATTTTAGTGTTGGTATAAAAACCAGAAAGCATTTCCAATAGCAGTAATTGATATCTGTTTACTTCTGTATACTAGTCTGTTATAGTCTCTGTGATACAATTAAAAAACACTTCAATGTGCAGCTACAACTATTTGTCGTTACACTAGGCTAAATATTTGCAACAGATAAAGAGGACCCCAAATATTTAGCACAGTTCCGAGAACGGAATTTCAAAATTTGATTTGTTTGTTTTGGCTTTGGTGAGGGTTTCTTTGTTGATTTGGCTTTTAGAGCCTTAAGAATGGGACTCTTAACCAGGCAGAACACAGGAGTCTCCAAATGTTTCTAGAAATCTTGGTCATGAGAACCTAAGTCAAATTTGTGCAATTGCAACTTATAAATTCCTTATGTAGCTTTTCATAGGGCTTGTTCAGGGCTCGATTGAGTCTCAGACTTTCAAGGATGAGAATTTTGCAAACTGTGTTCAGCATTTCACAATGATCAGTTATCTTCATAATGAAAACCCTGTTTAATATTCAGTGGCAGTCTCTCCTTGTTGAATTTAGGAGCCCTATTATTCCCTCCCTTCCATATACCCTGGGGAGGGTAGGATAGGATCCAGTTCCCTCTTCTTGGTTATCTCCTCCCAGGCAGAAGGTTACTCATGTCTTCTCTAAACCTTCTCCAGTTCAGGGTAGTCCTGATTCCCATGCAACCTCACTCTCTCTCAGTCCAGTAATCATGCTGGTTGGTTTGTTTTTAACTTGTTTGTTTGTGGTGGTTTGTTTTTCATTTTATTTTCTTGGGAGTGGCGAGGGAAGGTACAAGAGGGGTGAGTAAGAGCACTTTCAAACTGAACAACCAAAGGAAAATGTTCAGGAAACATAATCCCACTCTGTCCTTTAAGTAATCTACTGCATGCACCTGTCTGTATATAAATATGTCAGTATGTAAAAAGAAGCTAAGAAGCAACAGAAAGCATATGCTGTTATTCTTTCCATCTTGCCTTTTTACCCTGTTCTTCATTCTTCTTGTTTTGTTTTGGTTTTCAATTGTTAATTCTTCAGTGAGTTTTCTCATTTGACTCTACAGAACCTAGGACAATGGCTAAGTATCTCGTTTGTGGTGTTTAGGTGTGAGCACAATAGAGGTAACTATTAGAAACATTGGCTTTGTTTTATGTCAGCTAAATCCCACCAAAAACAAACAATAAGATTCTTTCATTCTCTGAAACCATTTCTGGTCTCTTCATTGGATGTAGCAAAAAGCTGAGAGATTATTTAGGCTGAAACAGAATATTTAATCAAATTGTAGCTGAAGAGAGGTTTTAAGGTAGATGGACTAACTGTATTTGTTATACAGTTATGTATTGTAGTCCTCACAGCAGTGTAAAGAGGAGGCTTAGTTTTGCATTATAAAGTCGATCTTTTTTAGGATGCAAAAAGAGCAAAGATTCTTCAAAGACATCATCAGAGGTAGGACATAAAAGCAGTCAAGCAATATGGACAGGTCCTTGATGGTCCCTGCCTTACAGACATGCACAGAGCTATTTCATGTGAATGTGACAAACAGAAATCAGGCTTTCTTCTAAAAATGATGCACCTGTCAAGACCTTTTCACCCAAAGAAAGAAAATATTCCAAATATTTGAAATTACCCAAAAGTTGTTTGTCTAGGGTTTCCTGCTAAGTAGCTAAATGTCTTTGATGGGAGAGCTGGAAAAGACAGGAAATTTCACCTGCTGGGTGAAAATTAATTTCTTCCTCCCATGAAAACCAAATAAATAAAATCAAGATTTTTTGTGTGTTGTTGCTTGTAAGAAAGAACTAACTTTTAACTTTAAAAACATTGGCAGATGGTGATTTCTAAATTGGAAATCAGGTAGCAGCTGTGGCCTTGTCTTCAACCTACACTTGACTCTGCCATGCTCTGTAGCAGGTCCTTCGGTGACAGTGGAGCAGTTGACTGGCTGTGGCTCTCTTTGAACACTCCTCTGAAAGAAACCCAAGTTACTCTGCTCAAATAAATATACATAATATATTTAAATAGAAATAAATAAATATATGTACATATAAATAGAAATAATATTTATGCCCAGTAACTAGAGTAAAATGGCATCCCACAGTTCAGTACTGCAGTACTGAATGCATGAAAGGCATGGTTATGGGGCATACAAGCACTGTTAGAGGCCAAATTCTCTGCAGAAATTATAATCAGTCTCCTCTGATCATTACTGCATTTAACACTGGTAGCTCAATGGCAAAACTTTCAAATAGGAAGGAAACAAAAGCCCTGAACCTCACATCATCCAGTAGAAATCTTACAGACTCATTAGGCAGCAAATTAGCACTATTTAGAAAAATTATGATGCAAATATGAAACACGATAATCAGCTACAGCTCATGAATTTGAATCCTCCATTTAGCTAATTGAGGAGATCTGTAGATTAGGCATATATATCCCAACCTTCACTTTCTGCAAGGGAAAAACTTCACCTGTGCTTCAGATACACTGGAAAAGTCACTGTGATGGTCTAATTCTGTCCTGACTGAGGTCTGTGGTCCCAGTGGGAGCAAAGCTACCTCAGTGATGTGCGCTCTTGGAGGCTGGTCAGCCTTTTAGAGGAAAGAGTCAGGAGGGCAAGGTGGTTCTACCTTTGAAGGAAATTTAACCCTTCAGACCTTGGCAGGGAACAGGCTCCAGCTCGCTGAAGCACTTCAGCACTTGTACAATGAGGACAATCCACTTGGTTGTCACGGCAAGGAGTCAGGTCTCACAAGTCAGGGACCTTTGCCCTCAAGGTGCTGTGAACAAATGTGATCCGCTTGATGGTCTACAGTGGGGTTTTTCTGAGAGCTGTCTACCAAAAAGTTAATGAAGAAACTAAAATTTAAAGAAAATATTAAATCATAGAGATGGTTTCCACGGCTATCTACAGGTTGGGAAATAACAGGAGGAGTGAGCTGCTTTGTGAGTTTTCACAGAGGGTGAGCACTGCCAGTGGAGCCCCAGAGGAACCTGTGTTGAAGCCTAGGCAGTACCTCACTTGCAGCTATCTGGCAAAGCAAGTATAGAATGAGGTGGTAAATTCTGATAACCTAAAATTGAGGTGATAAAAGTACTACGTAGAGTAGCAGAACCACCTCTGAGTACTAAAGGATTGGGCAAAGAAAAGGCAGAAAAAAATTTGGTGCTGATAGAGGTAAAGTAATGCAGATAGAGAAAATATTAAATGTCCTAAATATTAAATACAAATTGATGGACGCCAAACTGTCTTTAGGAAACATCTTCTTGGAGTCGTAGCAGATAATTTTGTGAGAATGTCAGGTCATCACTCAGTCACGAGTAAAGAAAGATAATTACTAGAAAAAAAAAATGGAAAACAAAGAAGAAAACTTTGTGTCACAATATTGATCCGCAACGTGCCCAAATCATGAAAAGCAAAAGCATTTCTAGCATCTTGAAGAATTGATGCAGCAGAACAAGAAAAGGCCTATTAGAGCAGTGATTAGAATAATGAAAGGTATGAATGCTATCCATCTGAGGGAGATTAAATAAACTAGGGTTCATCTGCATGAAAAAAAAGCAATAATTAAACAGGGTAGAAAATGAGGCTGTGAAATTATAGTGGCAAGGAGATGATAAATGAGAAACTATTATTCACTGGTTTTGATGACACACATATGAGAGGCCATCAATTGAAATTGTCAAAAGACAAGTTCCACCTAAATTGTAAAATTTATTTCTCCTACCTTTCAATTCATGGTGTTATTAAACCCAGAGATATCACCTCTGGCTTAGGAGCATGTTGAAGTGCATATCTTTGGTTCTGGGACAGTAGGTAAAGAAGAAATATTATATGCTTGCCCTGCTTTTAGGGTTTTCCTTTAGTATCCACGGCTAGACATAGATGGAGACATTTTGGGGAACTAAATATTCTTAAGAATTAGGTACCAAAAAATACTGCAGTTATGTACACTTGCAGATGAACCAGAATCAGAACTGTTGTCCTTGGTACAAAGGCTCAGACTGAAGTTGTCCATCTGAACATAACTGGCTCATGTGGTGAATTACAGATAACTGCTATAGAAGTCCTAAAAGTCCAATGCTATAGGAACTTATTCCCTGATTCTTTTCTAAAAGTAGTTGGTTAGTCTGGAGTAAAGGTAGACATAATGTGTTGAAGGGAAAACTCTTAACAGAAATGCACTGAGTTTCAATAGTTTCAGTTTGAATATTCTGGGGTTTTGTTGTTTGGTTTGGGGATGGGGTTTTTGGTTTTTTTGGTTGGTTGGTTTTTGTTCGGGTTTTGGGTTTTTTTTTTAGTTACCACTGTTCTTTAATTAACATCTGTACGCAGCCTTAGTGCATCTCCTGTGTGCCTCTGTCTCTTTGTCTACTTTTCAGGGATAAGCTTTACCACATGGGACTGTGAAGAGAGAAAGTCTCTCTGTGATGCTTACCTTGTTGGGTGTTCTGTGCTATGGGCAACAAAGCAGTCATTCTCAGCCATCTGTTTTCCCTTTGAATTAGGAGATATCTTACATCCCTGAACTCTGAAAACTGGAATCATTGCTGACACATATAATTTAGCATCAGAAGCACAATAGGAGTACTTGAGTGCCCTGACAGTAACCCATGTGCAGGTGCACGGTCAGAAAGAAAATACACATAATTAATGAACCAGGCTTCTATTTCTGGCATCTGTCATTAGTTATAAATAGAATAATAAAGGATTTGTGTTGGAAAACAGCTTGACAGCACATGCTACTTCATGTTCTAAGCTGCTGTTTATATGGGCATTACTAAAACTGCTACTAGACATGAAGAACTATTAAAAAAATCCCATGAAAGCAGTATAATGTTATTACAAAAGAGAAGATGATCTCACTACAGTATAGCTTTGCTCTTAGCTTAAGGCCATGGTTCAGCTCTGCAAAACTACAGTTATGGTTTCTTGATTTACAAATCTATTCCTTCTGTGCATTCAAAGCTGTCTCTATTTTAGTGTCAAAAGTTATCAGTCCTTTTAACACTGCAAATGCACCCCAGATATGAGGAAAAGGGCTGAATTTGTCTCCTTACAAACCTGTCTTCAAGAAAATTTTTAACTAATTTTGAATGATGAAGGTAGAGTCTGCCTTCAATCAGAGACAGGATGTGATTATACAAGTTTTATGGCACACAGAATATTACTGGTAGTGATGAACAAGCTAGACAAAAAGCAGCTGGGCTTTACAACCCTTGGATATAGGTAGAGCTGACTGTTAGAAAAAACGTTTTATTTTTTTCCTTCCAACTCCACAGGTTGCTATGAGAGTTATTGGGAGAGAAAAAGAGTGAAACTTAGGTTGATGTTTCTTTTTTTTTTTTTTTTTTTTTTTAAAAAAAAAAAAAAAAAAAAAAGAAGCACATTTGAAGACCAAACAAGACAAAACAAAAAGTTCAAGTCTCAAAATCACCCTGATATAAAAAATCTGATTTTTTGTTTTTACCTAAGCTGGTTATGTTTGGTCACCAGATGGTCAGCTCCTAGAGCTTGCTTTACTCACCAGCTAAATGTGGGCAACTGCAAGATTTCCATGACCTCAGAGGACCCAAAATCCTGAACGTTCCTGAAGTGTTCTGAAGCAAAGGGAAATATGAAAGGAATCATAAACTTTCTTATTTAAGGTGAATGAGTGGAAGCAAAATTTAAAATTCAGTGATATTTTTGCCATTCTTTACTTTTTCCATTCCCCTTCCTCATCTGAAGTGTAGCCTACAAAATGCTTCCCCCTCCCATTTATATTCTTGATATTAACATACAGAACACTTCTGTTGTTGAATGATCCTCTAATAGGCACCTTTCCCATTCTGTTGCCAGGAGAATATTTCCCCCTTAACATATGGTTCTTGTTATGCTGTAATTTTTTATCACACAGTTATTTGGTTGTTTAAAAAAGTTATTTTTATTGCCCTTAAGAAAGGTCATGCATGATTATTCTTGTCACTCTCCTTAATGAACGCAGGTGGGTGGAAACTTAGACTAAATCCAAAAAGTAGTAGTGAAATCTTAACTTATTCAAACTTACAAGGAAGGAGGAGTATATTTGTCAAGACACAGCACAACTCTGAGGCAGTTACTCTGCTGTCAGCACACAGTCTACCTCCTCTGCTGCTGTACAGTTCTGGGACATCATGATGTGTTGCATGACATCAATAGTCAAAAGTTTCTAGTGTTGTGTCGTGGTTTAATTTGACTTCTTGACTCAGCAGTGTTAGTTCTAAGACTTATTTCTCTCTGCAATTTATCTTTTTTTTGGATGAAAGGAAGTTCATTTTTATACAGAGAGACTGTATGTTATTAAGTTACTTTTAAGACCTTAGTGTGATGGTTTGTAGCCATTTAAATTCAAAAATCTATTTAGATTCCTAAATTCAAATAATAATCCAGCCCCTCTGGATAGCAGTTGCTGAGCAAATACAGATGTTTCCAGTGAAAACTCAGTAATTCTTCAGGTTATTTCAGAAAGTTTGCTCTTAACAAAATGCCCATTCAAGGAACCTATCATATGAAAAACGAAGGTTAAAAAGTCAATTATCTCAGTGCATAGTTCATGGTCTGAAAAGAGAAATATTCATTTCAGCTGCTCTGTGTGTTTGATTTTGCATGGAGCATATTTTATTCTTCACTTAAAATGTGACATGTTTAGTGAGAGGCATCTTGATATCCTATCTTAAATAATATAAAACAGTATAAGTAAATGCCTTTGAAATGTCTTGAAAAGCATGGAAAAACCATTTGTACACTGTAGTTTTAGCAAAAGTCAGTCTCCTTCCTGTACCAATACAGGTACACAAGGCACTTTTAGTGCACTCCGGATGGCAATGGCTGTTTAATGGCATTCTCTAACCAAGATGTGTGTAATGATACCTCCCAGGTACCTTTGCACCCTGCCTTTCCCTGCAGACATGAAACCAAATATAGTACCAGGGTGCAGAGCATTTGTGGTCCTTCGTTGAGCTTATGAGCCTTCTAGTGGAGCCTAGAAACTACACAGCATGGCATTTGTTTAGCACATGTAGCTGATAATTAACATATTTACTCTTAAACATGGCTAGTTGCACCCTCCATCTATGCTTTTTTTGATGCTTTCATATGTCACAGAAGCTTCTGCAACAAGTCTATACACCTATAGAGTAAGACATCCTGTATGTGGCTGCATTCAAGACTTTTGATAACAACAGCCACTGTGAGGAAAGTAACAACTTCTTTAGCTTAAAAACCAAACAAAATGTGAACAGCCTTGACTGTGAATTTATCATACATCACTGAAGCTTTACCAGTCCATATTTATTCTTATCCTGCTTGCAGGGACAAGAGCAACTGGAAAGAGGAGACAATGACACAGGAAGGTGACATCTGCACTCAGCATGACTGTACAGAAATGCTGCCTTCACCTTAACTGTTCGCCATGGAAAGCTGGAAAGGAACAAAGACAAAAAAAAATGTGAAACTTCCACCTGGTATTTCCCAGGCCAAGCATTTCTGGGCTTTCAATCCAAAGTGCTTCCTTTTGACATTTATGAGGCAAAATATCTCAGTATTTCATTTTGCAGCGACTTTTGTTTCAAGTTTCATTTAATTTACTGTATAGAAATAGCCCATGTCTTTACACAAAACACTTTCTTCATCTGACGTTAATACTTTCTGACTTTTCAATTAACCAAAGTAATCTGCACACAGTAAATACCAAGCCAGAGGTCCATAAACCCTCTTTTGTTGGTTAGGGTAATTTACTGGGGAGTTATTGGGTCTCTTTTTAGTCTCATCCTTCTAAAATTAAGAATCAATGATGAAAAAAGGTCTAAATGGTCAAAATTCTTTAAAATTAAGTCTTTTGCAAGATAATTTGGCAACAGGCAGATACAAACTAAGGACCACTATATTCTGTTTTATGTAATGAACATCAAGTGAGATAGCATCAGATAAAAATGTAATTTGCATTCTCTGTGCATAATTCACTTTATTAGAGGCAGTGGTGCATAACTTCAGAAATTTAGCCATACCCATGCAACCTGATCCTATGATGATGTTTATCCTTACAGCAAAATGGAAATACTGGTTCAGAGATCAGAGCGCAGATGACTGGCAAAACAAGTCAACTTAAGGGAAACGATGGAGAAATGTTCTTGGAGTTTTCATATAATGATTTAACTTTAATCACAGAGATCAGAGTGTTCTACTGGAAAAGCAAACAGGGAATAGTTTAAAATATTTATTTTAAATTGAATGGGGGAAAAAGAGTCCTCCCATAACATGTAATTGCAAGTGTGTTATGGGGGAAAACATTAGAAATGCTAGTTGATGACAAATCCTTTAATTAACATACGATAAATGGCTTAGGTATGCAGCAGTGGAAAATGAGGTAGCTTTTACATATTTAAGAGGTTAGACTATTAATCAGGGAAGAGCTTATCATTGTTATCAGACCAGAAATGATGCAGACAGAATAGTTAAACAGAGATTAGCCAGAATGCATTCCCCAGTGTAAATCAGGCTGCAAATGCATTTTTTTCACTGCTAACCAATATTTCTGGTACCAGATCCTCCTTCTGTACAGCAAGGAAAATGAGACAGGCAAGTACATCTTTTTGATGGTAAGGCAAGGTTTGTATCCCTTCTATTCCTGACTGGCCTCAGAATTTTTATCAGAAACTTCTTGAACATATGTCCTGAGCCCACCTCAAGGATCAAAAGTACATTAAACATATTCTGGGCGATCTTTCATATAATTATAGAATCACAGAATGGTTTGGGTTGGAAGGGACCTTAAAGACATATAAAACAGGCCTACTATAGGCAGAGACACTTCCCACTAGATCAGGTTACTCAAAGCCCCATCCACCCTGGCCTTAAACACATTCAGGAATAGGACATCCACAATTTCTCTGAGCAACCTGTTCACCTTCATAGTTAAGAATTTCCTTCTTATATCTAATATAAACCTACCCTTTTTCAGTTTATACCCATTCTCCCTTTCCCTGCCCTTAAGTGCAGTCCCTCTCTGGCTTTCTTGTCATCCCTCTTTAGATATTGAAAGATGCTATGATGTTTCCCTGGAGTCTTGTCTTCTCCAGGCTGAACAACCTCACCTCTCAGCCTGTCTTCATGAAAGAGGTTCTCTAGCCCTCCAAATACCTTCATGGCCCACCTCTGGACTCATTTCAACAGGTCCTTGTCCTCTTTGATGTTCAAAACATAAAACTCTGGGGCCTCAGGGTGGATGCAGTATTGCAAGGGGGGTTCTCATGAAAGTGGAGTAGACAGGCAGAATCACCTCCTTTGACCTCCCAGCCACATTTCTTCTGATGCAGTCAGGACACAGTTGACTTTCTGGGCTGTGAGCACATATTACTGGGTCATGCTGAGCTTCTCATCAACCAATACCCCCAAATTCTTCCCCTCAGAGCTGCTCTCAATCCATTCTCTACGCAGCCTGCCTTTGTGCTTGGCATTGCCCTGACCCACATGCAGGACATTACGCTTGGCCTTGCTGAACTGCATGAGGCTTGTACGGGCCTGTCAAAGTTCCTCTGGATGACATCCCTTCCCTCCAGCATGTCAACCACACCACAGAGCTGGGTGTCCTTGACACACTTGCTGAGGGTGCCCTCAGTCCCAGTGTCCATGTTGCCAACAAAGATGTTAAGCAGCATCAGGCCCAATACTGACTCCTGAGGATTGCCACTTGCCACTGCTCTCCGCTTGGACATGGAACCATTGACCACAAGTCTTCAAGTGTGATCATCCATCCAATTCCTTATCCATCAAGTGTTGCATCCATCAAATCCTTGTCACTCCATTTAGAGGCACAAATGTGTCAAATGCTTTGCACAAGTTCAGATAGTCTGTCAGTTGCTCTTCTCTTATCCACTAATGTTGTAACCCGTCATAGAAAGCCAGCAAATTTGTAACGCCTGATTTGCCCTTGGTGAAGCCATGTTGGCTGTCACCAATCAACTCCTTATTTTCCATGTGCCTTGGGATAGTTTCCAGTAGGATCTGCTTTATTGTCTTGCCAGGTACAGCTGTGGAACTGACTGGCCTGTAGTTCCCCAGTTTTTTCTCTTTTTTCCTTTCTAAAAATTTTTCCCCTTTTCTAGTCCATGGGAGCTTCACTGGACTAGTACTTCTCAAATGTGATGGATAGTGTCTTAGGCACTTTATCCACCAGTTCCCTCAAGACTCAGAGATGCACTTAATCAGGTCCCAAGGACTTGCAAACCTTTAAGTTCCTCAAATGGTCTCATGCCTGATCTCCTCCTAGAGCAGGTGGTTCATCATGCTCCTAGTCCCTGCCTCTGCCTTCTGTGACTTGGGTAGTGTGATTGTAACACTTCCAGGTGAAGACTGAGGCAAAAAAGTTGAGTACCTCAGCCTTTTCTCTCAACCTTGTCTTTCCAGAAAATGTTGGACATGAATAGTCTCCAGTCAATAAACTCCTTAGGTGCCATTCTGGCCCTAAAAGTTTGTTGGAAGCTCCAGGACAGGAGCCATGGTAAGACACACAGTTTCACCCCCTCTTTCCTTACTCCAGAAGGCAAGAGACACAATTCTCTCTTGTTCTGAGGCTGATGAAAAATCTGTCCATATAAAAACCAAACTCAAATTGTACAACGTTCTGTCAAACGCAGCAAGAGCTCTCTTCAATTTCTTGGCTAGCTAACACACAGGAAAGCAAAACATTAGAAAGGCAGATGTCTTCTCTCCTTGAGCAGAGGGTGAGAGAGAGCATAAACCCCATGTGGTATTTGCAATCCTGAGCCTACTACTGGATAGATGCACTACCCAGCAATAAAGAACTTGTCAAGGACAGAGTTGTTCCACGTGGCTTACAAGGTTCCATAAACTCAGCTCCAGGAACTTGTCTGCTGCTGGGAGCAGTAGGAACAAAACAGTGTCAGTCATGAGCTGTCCTTTGCCTTCTCTGGATGGACAACTCTTTTACACAGCAGCACATGAGAGACAGTGTGAGCACCACTCCTTCAGGCCACCAGGTAATGTCTTCTGTCTGCTGGAGGGCATCTGGTGTAGTGGATCCGTGTAAATGGAATGAGATGGGCCATGAACATACAATCTCATCCTCCTCTCCTGGGAATGATCGGCACTGGGGTAATTGGAGCCATACATTTTGCCAAGAAAAGTTACTTGCTCTGGTGTCTGAAGGAAGAACAATGTATAATTTAAATTATTTCTTGTCGTTTGCTTTCAACAAGTTTCTCATCCTCTGCTTTGGAGAGACATAGCCCTGTTCAGATTGGTGAGCATTTTTTTTTAAGTAGTTAATGTTTCTGCTAAGCAGTTAGGAAGCATCCAGCTGTTAAAAGCCTTTAATTGGAGAGTCTGCACTACTTCAGCCCCTAAGGGCTAGAGACAGATAATTTTGTCTTTTAGAAATACCAGCAATAACTGCAGAGGTTATTGAAGTCAAGGTGAAAACAGAAAACTCTGTTTACTAAACAGTCTTACTAAACCCACAAACTCAGGAACTAAGCACATCTTTTTCTGTGAAATTGCAGTGGGATACCCAGAATTTTCTATGCTGCAATCTAATGACTTGTGCTTAAATTGTTTTGCAGTTCTTCATTAAGATCCAGGCTACTGAGAACTACATCATCAGTAACCCCAAAAATTCACCTGGAATGTTGTCAATGAATCTCTTCATTACACTAGAGCTTGAAATACAGCTGTATCCACCAGTATATTTTTAACTTTTCTTGACATGATAATTTGAGACTTCTGTGGGTTTCAATGCACTGAAACAGATACCTAAGCATCAGTGGTTGAACTCTGGCTCATCTTCAGTCGACACAAATATATTATTTCCTTTAGTTATCTCAGAAATTTGGTCTCTGTGACAAACATGACATCTGTTCCCTACCTGAAACCTGTGTTGCCTTTATACAAGCTGCAATCCTGCAGTAACTTCTTCTAAACTTTTTATTTGAAGTTTGTACTGCTGTCTTCTGTACAAGCACACAGAAGTACAACAGTTGTCCCTCTGCCTGGCTCAAAATTCAGCTCCACATACTTTGTATTGTTCTCAGGTTTTCTCTGTGCTGTGGCTGCTTTAATTTGTTACCAATTAATGGCATTGCCACGACTGCTTTGGGAAAGTGGCTGACAGAAAGAGATGGAACTTAGGAGTATAAAAGAAGGGCTTAAAACATTTTGGAGTCATGGGAGGAATTAATTAGCAAGGTGGCTCTAGAAGACAGGTGGTTAATTCCCCAGGAAAATGCCTCCTGTAATCTCTATTTGCCTTGTGCTTCCTATAACTTGTGTTCAGCCCATACCATTGGTTGTCTTCAACTCCACTTACTGCTTGTCAAAGAGGGACTGGCTGTTGCCTGCCAGTGTAGGTGGCCTGCAGGATGATCTGTAGCATGACCATATCTTCCCTGGCTCCTGCAAGGGAAAAGATGGGAATTTCAGCTCTCATTGCCTGAGGCACCTGATGCCCAAGTCCACAGGGCATCAGTCTGGCCTGCCAGAGGCACACTGTTCACAGAATCATGTTTGTCTAAGTCAGATCCTCATCCAGTTCAATATTATGGCCTGATGGAGTGTGAACAAGGTAATTAGATCAGGTGAGAGTTAATCACCTATTTACAGCATTTACTGGATTATGAAGAGATAAAACCATAAAACGTCATTTATGACTTTACTAAACTCTTAGTTGAGAGGTAAGGATTTCTCCCTCAGGTAACTGCTCAGTCCTTAGATTAGAGGTATATCTCAGCAAACTTCAAATTCTGCCAGGACAGGATCCCTGCCGCAGGTCCCTGCTCCATCCTTGCCTTTAAGTCTAGCTCATCATTTGGATGCTTGTTTCATCAGACCCATCAGGGCATGGGAATGGTGTTTCAGTGTAGGTATCTCTGAGGCATGTATACTGCCTGAAAGATTCAAAGAATGTCTGAATAACTCCCTCTCCTTGAAATATTCAGGACCACTCTATGTAATGATCTTTATGTCACGTGGTGCTGTTTAGTGTCGGGAGACTGCTACAGGAATTCTCTTGCATTTTTGTAAGAATTCATGTTAAATGAGTGAGTTAGCGATGTGCTGACTCCTCATCCCTTTGTATGCTCCGCTATGATCACAAACCTGTATTTTTGTAAATTCTTTACCTTCTGCAGTAATTTGCCCTTCATTTTTCCCTGCCATGTTCCTCCTGCACATGACCCAAAGCCAGACACAACACAAGCCTTCTTACTTGCTTCACAGTAGCCTTTAATGTATCTAATAATAAAAGAGCACCAGCAATGAATCTGACAGACAGTAGTTTGGAATGCCAAAACTGTGTGACTCCCATGGATTCCAAACAACAAGCCAGAAATCACATAAATACCTTGTCAGCTTGAGTCCCTCTATCTTCCTGTTTTGACATATCTAATCAGTTCTGTCACAATTCCAACCTAAAAAATGGTTATCCACCTTATATAAAGGCATTATTAGAAAACTTTTTAAATTGATTAAGAAAGGCACAAGGAATTGAAAAGTGTTGTGCTTCACAAGTTCTGCCTTTCTCAAAGGCTTCTATAACAACATTGCTGATTTTATACATCAAAACCTAATGTCTCTAGATACTAGTGTTGAAAATCCAAACCACAGTGGAAAATTGAACTGCATTCTTTCTCCATCATCAGAAATAGGAGTCCTGCAATCAGAGCTGAGATGGCAGGTTTATTAATGATGTGTGAAGCAACACTGAATCCAACTCAGCCTTCCGTGGCTGTGTTGGCTCTGCAATGATAACAGTAGTAAAATCATCATTACAGTTATCACTAAAAAAAAAAAAAAAAATAAAAAAAAATTCCCAGATGCAATTCAAAGAACCACAGAGGGAGCCAACACATTGAGTATGAAGATACTGGCTTCTACGATCCCTCTGTTTGCTATAATCACATTTTAAGTAAACATTTGAGTGTGTGTTTAATTGTTGCTGTATTTATGTAGAAATAAAATGTAATTTGATGATGCAGACTTCCTTGGAAAGTGAAGTCATATTTTTAACAAGCTTGGAAGAAAGCTAGACGCTTCTCGAAAATAAATGAACAATAACCAGTCAAAATCAGGGAGTGGAACAAGAATTTAACATGCTGAGAAACTAAAATACATGGTCTTAATCTTCCAGAAGCAGTAAGCCACACAGAAGTTGTGAAGCTAAATGTGAAAAGACAAAAATCTTTTAATAGGTGTGAGAATGTCTCTATAATAGTGGTAAATGGCTATGGCTGATAGGTTTGAGATTTTGCAAAAGAACATGTCAGAGAAAAAACAGAGCTGCATTCCTTGAAGAATACCTGCCACAAAATACTATACAATACAGTATGTTTTCCTATCTCTTCTTATGATGATGTGTTTAGGGATGAGTTTGGAAGGAAAACCTTATGGGATTATTCTTCTCTTGTTTTCTCTCCTTGGATTTGTCTGTAAAATAAGACTGTGTGAATGTCAATGGCTGCTTGTCATTGAAGACATAGTGACACACCATCTGAATTCACAGTTTTGCATTACAAAGCACAGTATTTAAAGGATTAGAGTATCATTTCCAGATAATTTTTTAAAAGAGGATCTGGCAGTCCAAGATGAATACACTAGGTAGTGCTAATTTTTGTCCCATTCTGTCCCTAAATAAATGTCATACTGTGAATAAACAGCTTGGATGTCATCCAAGTATAAAAGATCACAAACAGTAATTGTGCTATATAAGTAAATCAGAAATCCTGATGCTGATTGAAATAGGACAAAGATGTTATTCATGATCAGAAGTAAAAGTTTATGAAGGAGGCTTTTTAGTTGTATATTATCTTGTGATTTTACTTCAAATGGAAATGTTTCATGCATGACTGTATCTTGCTAAAAGGCTATTACTTTGGAGTCAAGCTACCATAAAAATCTAGTCCTCGAACTGAGTCAACTTTCAATTATTTACTACTGAACAACTTCCTTTTATTCCTACTATGACAAATACTTTTGGTTCATAGAGTTACCCCAAAAACAAGATTGTGAATAGAAACAGGTTTATAGAACATAAGATCATATGTGTCATCTTTGCTCTTTATTCATACTAATTAACTATTTCTAATCAAAAGCTTTCCAGACAAAGGTCCCTCCAGTTATTTTCCTGAGTTAGAACCATGGGCATCAGAAAGTGTAAAAGTAAACCCAGCTGAATATCCACCTGCTTATTACTTGTTTAAGTTACAGCAATGACCAGGCTGTTTCCAGACAGAAAGAGTCACAGACCCGAGATCAGCAATGCAGTACATGCTTGTTTAGGGATCCTTATGGTGTTGAATGAAAGATAATAATGACACATGATGTTCTACTGCTGTAAATTAGCACCACTAGTTGAAATTAGTTCATTAACTTTTGTACCTGTGACTGTGACATTTGACCAGGTACACTTTATGACATTCTAATGTTGCACTCTACCAAGTACTGCAGCTTCTTCCACAGCTGACATCAAAGCAAAAAGTCAGTATAACCTTTGCACTCTGTGTTCCTGCATAGGAGAGAAATTCAATCATATGCACACATTTATTTGGATTAAGCTTATATTAGCAAAAAAATCCTGCAGTGGCTCATCAGATATTTAGGACTGTGAATCCAGACTTACCATTACTGTCACAGACTGTGTTTGGTGCTTACTGTGGAAAGGCATGGAGCCAAATTGAAACTTCAGTTATCCATTTTGGATTGGGTCTAGAACTCCAGTTCCTCCTGTCCCAGGCAGCTGAAGCCACAGTTATTCTCTCTGCTTTTGAAGGAACAAAGGGTTTACCTGCCCTGCTTCTGTAGGAATATTGTTCCTGGATCTCTCTTGTGCTTATAAAGCATTTAAAAGTAACCAGGATGCAGTTATGGGTGATTTATCCTGATGTGGTTTTGTGCTAGCATAATTCCTTAGCCCAAATTACCCTCCTGTTTTTCTTTGCTTGTAGCACACACCCCACTTACAATGAGCAGTCATATCTTCCTCAACCTTTCAGTCTAGTAAGCTTTAAGTCTCAAGTCTCCAAGTTTATTCTGACAGAATAAACTCTTCTTTCTTCTGCTCATCCCACAACTTTCATTCATTCAAGCTGATACTGAACCTTTTTGAGCAGTGACTAAACTTGCACTACACAGTGCCACCAGCACTTTCCCAGGGATACACTTCTTTGCTAAATACTCCCCTTCTTCAGTATTTGCAGACTGCATTTGCTCTCTCCATTGCTTCATCCCATTGGTGTACTCAGGCCTTCATCAACCAAAGTGCCAACCTTCATCTTTTTCTTAGGTGCAACAGGCAAGACCCAGCTTGCAGCAGAATTTCTTAGTATAAACCCTTCTGTGTATGGCTTTGCATGTTGCAGTGTTAGCATTTAATTTCATTTCTATTAACAAGGTCGAGCATTAATTTTTGGAATATGCTAAGCCTTATCAATTCTGATAGCTTCCACTGTGACATTGTCAGCTACTTCCATGAAAGTACGGTTCCCCTCTCTGTTCAAATCACTAATGAAAAATAATAAGGAAAGGAAGTGCAGTTAGGTTCCAAATAATCATGTCTACCAGATCTACAAGATTGCACGCACTCTGGTAATGTTTTACATTATTTACAAGGAACAGCAGTGATTGTTTCCTGGTTTATTCACTGCACAATCTCTAAGAGCATACATGGAAGTACACTGTGTACTTCTCCATCATTGCAAGGCTCAGAAGGCAGTGAAGTGGGTGGACACTTACCTACAGCCTAAGAGGTGCTGACTAAGTATTGAACTTTTCCAGAACGCTAGGAATGATATAAAAGGGTTGGTGTTTTTTAAAAAAGTTTCTGATTTCTACACAGCATCAACACTTAGCTAGTGACCCAAAGCATTACCTCCCAGTTCCTCTCAGATTTTGTAAAAATAACCAGTAGACAGATGTTCATAATGAAACTTACTTACAGAGAGTACTAGAGGTCTGCAGGGCAGCCAGCAATTCACTACTCTGCATCTGATTCTGGATTTATCCTGGGACATAACTCTGCAGCATAAACTCTGCTCCTCCTCTGGCTCATTGGAGAAACAGGGAAGATCAGTGGTGCTGTTTGTCCAGAGCTGAGCCCTGTCTTTTCTCATTCAGGACATGCTAAGATTGACTGACCCATTCATCCCTCTTTACCTCTACAACTAAAGCAAACAGACCTTTGAAATGAGTCAGTGCATAGGAGGATCTCAGAGGTGGATGCTCCAGAAACATTGCTGTATTAACCTTTACAGTCACGGAGTGAGTCTGATGCTCTTCATACAGCCAGTAGAAATAACTGAAACTCACGAATGAGCCTCCAGGAGAAAGGAAGAAAACCCATCGACTTCTGATGGGCAAGAGAATGATGTGGCACAGCAGGATCAAGATGCCCTCCTTGATAAGAGGGACAAATCTTATGTGTGTGCCCGGGAAAATGAGATCTGGGGGAGAAAGTACATTTTGAGGCCGCCTAGGGAAAAAAAACACATATTATTCATTTTGTCCCCAGGAACCTGCACACTTATCAATTATGCAGAAAATTCCAGTATGTTTGCATTGATTTTTTTTTCCCAAATCTCAGCTAAAGTTAAAGAAAAATGTGCAACAGAACATTCAAACATTGAAGGGGTTGCATTTACTTGCAGGCTGATGTTGGTCCAGCTGAAAAGCTGCAGCCCTTCAGCACGGTTTGTTTCAAGACTGTAGTGCTTATTTTCTTGCTCCTTCATGCCCCTTAATTCATTCATGATGCAACCCTACCAGGAACTGGAAACAAAATTATTACCTTATTTTCCTCTGGTGAAAAAAATCAACTAAAATTATCTTATTTTTCAAACAAAAAATTATTTCAACTGACAAAGCTATTTCTTACATTAAAAATATTTTCAGTATAGAATTTCATGCAGTCCTAATTTGAGCCCATTCTAACAGATTCATTTGAATGGACAAGAATCAGACCACAGCTTTAGTGCTGTATATATAAAACATATTCATTCTTTGGCAAGCACCATGCCCTTTCCATAATGAAATTAGGGTGTTTTAGTTTGGTGCCAGAGACAAGGCAGAGTGATGTTCATCCAGCGTAAGAGAATGAGTATTGGTTTTGTTCCCAAAAACTGTCACAGGCGTGATATGTGCACGGTGAGCAGCCGGCACACTGGAGAGCCTGGCTCTCTGTCCCACAGCCCCATTACTGGTCCATTCAAGGAGCAATTCATGTTTGTGCTAGGACTGCTTATTGGCATAAATTGCTGCATTTCAGCCTCATAAATACTCAAAGGGCAAGTTTTACTGATGATCTGTTCTCGTTCCAAGGTCTCTGCCTGTTCTGTAGTGCTGTCTGGGGTCTGAAGCTTGCTGCTTTGGGAGGTGCCTTTAGCTGTAGGTCAGCAGCAACTATAAGCAAGCTGGAATCATACCTAAGTCCTGCTATCAAACAAAACTTAGTGTTGCCTGATTAAATATTAAGGAAGAAAGAACTTTAGGAGAAGTCACTGTGAAGGCAAAGGACCTGCTTGTTAAGAGCAATCAAAAAGCCTTGCAGAATTCCTACACCCCAGGTTTTAAAATATTATTTCTGGGATACAAAATAAAAACTGCCTTTTATTTATTTTTTTAAAAAATTTTGATTCTCAGTAAGTGGAAATTCTGGAAGAATTCATGAAGCATTTTGCTGTGACATGTGTCTGGATAGCTATATTCTCATTAATGTTTCTTCTGCTGCATCTCTGAGGAACTCATGGCATGAATTTACATTCTGAAGGCAGTAAATTTGCACAAAAAACTATATTGCCTTGTGCTCTTCCCACTTCAATACACCCAAAGGAAATATATAACTACAAAGATAAGTTATATTTTTCTTTCCCAGGTTTTAAAGTTACAGGACAAATTGTCAGCCTGACACAATGATTAACACACTGACTTTCTTTTAGTCCTTAAAGCAGGTCAGTATTTATTTGTCTCCTGTATATTGCTTTTCTAAAATGGAACCCTCCAGAAGTGAAAGCTGTCCTGAAAGTCTCCACCAGTGCAGAAAGGGAGTTCTAAATGACATGGTTCCTGAGCATTAGGTAGAACCACATTTTCTAAAAGAGAAAAATTACATCAATGGTACCAAAATTTCAGTCTGTTTTAAGGTAGTCTATATTATTATAATATTATATTATATTATTGGTGTTCCTTCTATTCCAATAGCACAATTCTTTGTCAACACAACCTTAGTATATTTTTCCTGTTTCCTGTTAATTTTTCTGCCAATTCACCAGTAGTGATCAAATCACCAAGAGTCTGCTAAGAACTCAACCTTCACACTTATCTGAGTCCTGCCCTGCAGAGAAATAATTCTTCTCCTGTCTTCTCATGAATATGTTATTAATGAGTGCAAGAATTACTATTTTCACCTTCCTGATGACCAGAAGAATGTAAATGAAAATGACTCTTTGGTGACAGGAGCTTTTCAACTGTGTTGACTACCATTAAAAGAAAATCAGTCTGGACCTGGAATCTGTATAATTACTTTGTACCTGCAACTGTTTTTTCTTGCATTCAATGTGAAAAAGCATTATGTATTCAAGTAGTCTGCTGTATTGTGTTGAGCTGTACAGGAGAAACAAATCAGGGTTCAGCAGGATATTACAGCAGTGAAGGGTCTTTTTAGTCTTTTATAGCCTCCCACTCTGTTTAAGATGGGACAATTTAGATTAAAAAAAAAATCCATTTATCTTTGCAAATCTGGAGGCTAATAAGTAATATCTCATTTAAAATAAAGAAAAGAAAAAGGAAAAACACTAAATCACTTTAAAATTAAAAAGAAGAAAGGAAAAAAAGATAGTCCTCCTTTGGAAAGTACGTTGTAATTAACTCTAAGTAAATAGGAGAGGTTGTCAGGAGTTGTAACATATGGTCCTTACTTTTATGTCATCTCAGCTTGTAGCAGTGCTGATGAGATAGTGAGAATGTTCTGAACCTCTTCCTGAGAAGAAGGAGAAGAATGCTCTGGATGCACACATTTGCTCATAATTTGAGCAACATATTCTATTTGTCAACCATTCTTCACAAAACTAAAGAAGTTATTGGTCCCCTGGAGATATGATCACTGCTTGGTAGGTGTGAGGAAAATATTTTACACGCTGTAACACTCCTTTGACACATCCTGTCCCTTGTGTGGTGATTTTTTAATTATTTTTTTATGAATTTGTAGAAACAACTGTAAGTTTAAAGACTTTCTTGCTTGGAGTAATTTTTTTTCCAACTTTTGCATAAACAGAATAGTTGTATATTTGTCTTTCCTCCATTGTCTCCCTCCCATTGTATTCCACTGACAATAGCAGACGGGGAGAGCTAACAGCATGCATGGGAACAGTCTCATTATTTGTGAACTGATTGTGTGGAAAACATCTGTTTTCTGCCTAGCTTCACTTGTTTGTACACATTCACTGCTTCCAATGATGCAGTGCTGAGAAGAGAAAGGAAAATAAAACACAGCAAATCTGCCCTGCTTGTTGACTGTCTCAGTGTCTCTCAGTCCCACCTGTGCGGTAGCTCCGAGCCCAACAAGAAATGATAAGCCACTGAATTGAGCGTATTTCCACATTATCCTTTGGAAAAGGTTCTCTCATAATGCTCAGCTTTTGTAGAGGAGTCATGATAAAGAGTATGGCTTCTTCCTTAAAACAAATATCAAAGGGGAAAAAAAATCTTCCAAAATGGATTTAGAGTAAATCCTCTTCCTCCTCCATCCTCAAAAATAAAATCTGATCACCTACTCCTTCAATTCTACCATCCATGTTTTCTCCTTCGTTTATCACCTAGGAATATGTCTGTGTTCAATGTCAGTTCATGAAACTTGGTTAAAAAAGAATAAAATTCTGTCTTTTACAGTATCAATTATTCTTACAAGTGCGCAAAATACACCACTACCTGACAACCTGTTCTCAGTGTACTGTAGTTTGCTAATGTTGAGCAAAAAATAAAAAGGCAGAGAGGACACTGCTTTTGCTCACCTCTGAACCCACAGACCCACTGTGTGGAAGATCCCACAGGCCCTGTAAGCAGTGTGGGCACATTATTTTACAGGAAAAGGATCAGTAAACATCCTGGCAAAATCGATTTTGCAATTCAAGATTGCAAGTTCTCTGCAAACGTTCAATTTCTGTTGTCTATTGTTAGGCTGAGCTGTTTCCCTTACTAACAGTTCTTTCAGTTCACTTTTCTCCACTCCTCAGTCCCCTGTAAGTTACCAGTCTGTAAAAAGCTGGCATTACTTCATGGTTCTTGCAGTACAGCTTACCAGCTTTTGCCTCAAGGCACTTCTATTGTTTGTCTTGTACAATGCATGCAAACCACAGCGTCAAAGACAATTGTATCACAGAACTAATAATGTTCTGGTGTTGGAGAGGGCAATGACCTGATTGTTTGGGTTTTTTTCCCCTTGGACACCATGTTTTTGGCTTTGTCAACTTTTCTATTTAGAAGTTGGATTAGTACCCATAAAGGAGTGCCCTTGAGCTACCCTCACTTAATTACAGCTCACAACCTCTGAAAGTAATTCTACTTTGAGTTCTACAATCATGACATCCAGCTCTTACACAGTGCTTTTCTTGCATAGATCTCAGAGCACTTGATAAATGAAGTTGGGTCATTCTGCAGATGTAAAACCTAAGAAATGAGAAGGTGTAGGCACTTGCTGCATACTTATCCAGACTTGAGTAGGAAAAAACAACAAAAATTACATAGAAGAATATTAGTTCCTAGTACTCTAGACATTACAGCATAGCTATCTTGAAGGAAAAATACAGTTTCAAGTACAGGAGACAAGCAGAAATACTAAAATAAATACTAAATACAAATGAATTAAAAGCATCCCTCAGAATGTTTTTCAAACTTTAAAATGCATCTCTTCTTTCTTTTACCTATTCCCACAGGAGAAGATCAAAGTCACAGAATCACAGGATCTGCTGAGTTGGAAGGGACCCACAAGAATCATTGAGTCCAACTCTTAACCCTGCACAGGACCATCCCCAAGAGTCACATCATGTGCCCCAGAGTATCGTGTTCTGGTACAGAACCAATACTTTCTCTCCCCACAACTTTTTATAATGATGTTGTATCTTCAGACATCGCATCTTTACAAGGTTTTTAGCCAAAATGTCTCACCCTTTCGGCATGAATCCATGGTTCTGGAACATATCACTATTTTGGTCAATGTCTAGATGAATTACTCAGAGAAACACAACAAAAGATGACAACCTCCATGGAGAAAGGGAAGCTGCTTTAGCTGCTAGCAGAAAGATCTGAAGAGCTGAATGACTACCTCTCAAAACCCTGAAATCTGACCTCTAGAAATATGGTTTCCAAAGCCCATTGTGCAACACAAGTCATATGCACATTTTCAGCACAGTTTGACTTAGCCTGGCTAAAGTCAAAATTATTTCTGGGTATTAAAAAAAAATGTAACACCTGCTTTCGATTTTTAAAGGAATTATAAAGTTATGATACAGACATTTTCAAACTGCCAAACACATTTTAATTTGGATGAGATTCTCACAACTAGCTAAATATCTCTCTGCAGTTATTTATTCTAGTCTTAGCACAACTAGCATTTTCTAGAGGAGTAGCCAGATTTGTTATACAAAGTGGGTTTAGATTAAAAGATTTGTCACAGCTTTACAAGTAATATAAATGACAAACAGTTATATTAAAAGCTTTCCATCTTTGCTGTCAATGTCAGTCTGTGAACATCATGGTATACTTCAGTAAGATATTAGTAGTTTAGCATTCATGTCAAAATCATGATATCACCAGATAAATTAGGAAATCTTACCAGAAAGGTGAAAAAAATCATTAGATCCTTCTTCCTTAGGATCAGAAGACACAGGCTTACATAACCCCTCAGGAGTTAGGATTTCACAGGAAAAATATTAAAACAAAAACCCACACATTAGGTCTTCTACTGTCCATCATCCAAACACAGCCGTTCACTTTGAAAGAAGAAAGCTATGGACTCTATCTTGATAATTATTTTCTTTTCTAGTAATAATCCAAGTGTCTTATCATTTATTTCTGTGAATGTTGAAACCAAAGCTTAATCCAGGTAGATGACAGTCAACATGCTCACATGCTTTTGCAGCACAGTTTGGTTCTTGGGGCAAGAGAAGAAGCATGATAGCCTTCAGTTGCTGGTATGGGTCCAGCTGTGGGAGGGACAGGTTCCGCATTCAAGTCATCAGAAATTACCAGGGAGTGGGGCATCTACATCTGTTGGCTCCCTTTAAAAACTGTAGCTTGAATCTGTCCTTAACTTTGTTCCTTCTCTTTTAAGAGGGAGTATTCCCTCACTCTGCTTCTTTACTTAGGTGATGCATGTATGTGGGGTCAAAGATCATCTTATACTATTGAAGAATCTGAGTTTTCAACCGTACTGCAAATCTCTCTGATAACAGCAGAAATATTCTCCTCTGAAGTCTTGAACACAATGTTGCCTGTGATCCTTTAGCCTCAATACTTTAAGAGAACCAGAGCAAAGTCCCCTCCAGATTATTTTTGGTTTTCAAATTGCATTCCCTTTTCTCCTGGAGAATACAGATTTTGAAACAACGGTTGTTCTGAGTATGAATAATAACATCCTAGCTAAGAAACTTTCAGTTTGTTTTTAATTTGCAGATGAGAAGTACTGATTTGTCCCTAACAGAATATTTACATACTCCATGGAGATGTCAAGCACAGACGTGTTCATGTGGCATCTCCATTTGAATGAAGCAAGAGGGAAAGGAAGCACTTGAGGGATTAATCTAATCATTACTTTCGAGACGTTTCTTTTTGAAAGAAGCTTGAAGGTGTTTCCGTCATTCTACATGGATTAATTTATTGAGAACAACCTAAAACACAGACTGTTAAGGTCTCACCAATCATCTGAGAAGAGTCAAGGTCCAGAAAAGGCACAAAGGGCACTGATTGAGTGCAATTTCATTGAAGATTTTCATACTTAGCTGTCAGTGCCAACACCCATATCTTTTCCACCTTGATATCCTTGCCACCTTGACTGAAAAATCTCTTTTTCTTCTCCCTTACTCTTGCTTTAGCATAAATCAAGTCACTAAATTCAGCTAGTGCTTTCACTGCAACATACCTGAAAGCAGATCCCTCTTGAGCTCCCACTAAAATAATCTGTCATACATCTTTCATCTCATCTTTCATCACTACTACCTCGCTCTCCTAATCCCCACAGTGGACAAAGAAAATCTCATAAACCACTTGCTGTTTGTATCAGCTTTTACCTAGACCAGCTCCAAAAGCAATGTAGAGTCTTGACAGAGAAAAGCCTGGAACCGAACAGGTGAGCTTCATAACACAGCAATGTCCAGGTGCCACATATAAAAGGGAAAGGAAAGCCTTTCAGGAACTTTTTGAGGCTAGGGCTGGGTCTGTGGAGGTGGTGCCCTGCTACTAATGTTAGAAGGGCTTTTACACTGAAACTCTAGGGAGGGCACAGGAAGGTTATGAAAATCATCACCAGTGGTCTGGGAAAGATGGAAGTGTCCTGCTGTTCAGTGGAAGGGTGTTTTGAGAGAGTGAAGTATATGGAGAACTCTCTCTTTTTAAATACCTTTCATTCTATCATCAAAGTGGTGGATACTAATCTTTTGGAAATCCTTCCTGGTCTATATCATAGTCTCTCTACCCTCCCATACTGCCTACTTCTGCTTTTAGCATCAAATTCATTTTTTGCATCTTCATTTTCTGTTCTCTGAGCGTAACTTCTGTATGAATCTCTGTTCCACTTTCTTGTCAAACTGATTGTCCTTGCTGTATTGCTTTTCTGTCTCATTACCTTCTCTGTTTCTCTCTATTTTCTCTGTATTTCTAGCTATATCTTGAATGATCTTTCAGTTCACACCATTAGTAAAATGTCACATCTATCCTTATAGCATGTTAGTTCACACTACTTGGTTAGGCAAGGAAAAATGAACAAGAGTCTTGCAGTGTATCATATATTGGTAAATTAGCATCTCAGTATTAATACAGCACCACTAAAGGCAAATTACTTCAGAACCTCATTGCCTCTGAACTTGCATCCTTTCCTATGCTGGATTATTAAGGAAAGAAGATAGGCATCTCCTACATGTAGTATTATGTAAGAATTTGGGCATCAAAATGAACTCACATGTGCAGGGATAGTATCTTATGGTTGTCTTCAAGAACTTAGCACATTCACAGGAATGCTTCTTCTATATAAAAGGAGATGTGTTTAGGTAAAGCACAAATAGCAAACTGAAGACAGGACTTCAGATTTTACACTCTGATTGTCATTTTGTCAGTATTTCATTTGGCAAAACAACCTTTAGAAAAAACACCCAAATCCCAAAGCTCTGCTTGCTTTTATATACTCAGTATGGAATATGAGGGTGAGGTCATCAAGATGACTGAAAGAGCTATATTATAGTATATATTCTCCAGATTACTGAAATAATGCTCTCTCTTAACCTCTTTAATTTACTTTCAGAGATGAAAACTAATTGTATTAAATGTGAGAGCTACCAGACTTGAGGGACTGGTACCAGGACACTAGTGTTGTTATGGTTGCTCAAGTACAAAATGCTGCCATATTTGGAAGTCAGATTATTTCTCTGTAATATAGATACGTGTAAATTGTAGTTGTGCAGAGTGACCTTAGTGATTCACATTTATCTGTACTTGCCAAAAGTTGATGCATTGAAGGGATTTTTTTTTTTCCTACAGAAGACATCTGGAAAAATATATAGGATAGTGCCTGATATTATTTAGGTGTCCCATGTAATTTTAGCCAAAAATGAAGCTATTATTCCCTCCAAGAAAAACACACTCCCTAATTTAAAGCTTCTTTTTTATCTAACAGGCACAGCAACTTTCCTCAGAACAATAAGATGGAAATACCACTTTACTGATCTGTCTCTTCTCATTTTTTTCCCCACTATGGGCTATGTACTAAATGTACACTTTCTCTAGTGCATGTGTGACCAGGCTTTTCACTACAGTGGTTTTCTGAGAATGAATATTGAGTCTGGTAGCATGATGAACAAGACCATCTGACTAAAAGCACCAACACACAGGCAATTCTGAGTTCAGAATCTCTTCTATTTCCAGGTCCCTGGGTTTTTCACGAGAAAAGCTCTTCTGCATAATGCACATTGTGCTTTCTTTCCTTTTCTTCACCCTGTGGGATCGGGTCATCACTATCATTTCAGTCTCCCTGAAGTTTCTTATAGTTTCTGGTGTCACTAAATGGAATATTTGCTCTTTGCATTCTTGTCACATCTTGTAAGGAAACACTAAGGCTGAAATTTAGCATCCCTGTAGAGGGAGTGTAATTCCCAGACAATGTTCTACAAATTGACAAATTTCCTTTGCCTTTATCATGTGAAACCATCAGTAGTTATTGTCTTTCCCCCACTTTATTTTGTTTCATATCTGGGTTTCCACTGTGGGTTTCCTGGGGCAGGTGAGTTTACAAGATGAAAGTGCCATCAAATATTTGAAACTTCCATGAGTTTTGCCCTGCAAACACTAAGAGACTTGAAATTATAATAATTTTTTATGTTTTGAGGAACAATCAAGGTCTTGCCATACTGACTGATCCCTTGTTTTCTACTGATGTTACAGTCTCCTGTCTACATTTGCAAATAAATTATACCAACAACAAAAGGTCATGGAAAATGAATAAGGCTTACTTAGAAGAGTAGGAAATTAATTAGGGAGTTGATGATTTTAATGAAATCTGTATAGCTTGCAACTATTTTTAAGACGGAAAAATCCTGCCCTTGAAAGGGTCCACTCCATGCAAGGAAGGAGTTATATTTAAGATCCTAAAAATAAAGTCATGGAAGGAAAAGATTCACCCATAATTACCAAAATAAAATGAAATTTTCAGGTCCTTTCTGCTGATCTGAAGGGCTGTAAAACAATTTACTGTCTGAAGACTTAACTGTAGTATCTTCCTTTTCCTGGTGCAAAGACTGCAGTTTTGTGTTAGAGACATTAACAGCTCTCCCAATACCTTCATTTCTATCAACAGTAGCTATGAAATGCTTAACATTATTTTTTTTATTCTAAGACACTCATGAGGCCTGTAGACATTATGAAGTATTAAAATAAAGCATCTATCTCTATTAAGGGATTTACCATAATCTGCTCTCTGTTTTGTAAACATTTTATTGCCTACCAAAGAGACAAATATCCATACGTTGATGGTACTGGAGTACAGTGCTGTGGAAAGAAATTAGCACAAGTACAATTGAATGATATTCTATATTAAATGACACTGATTAGTTCACGTTTACCCTCTTGCCAACTCGTCCCACTAGTCTCCTCATAGAGGACTGAACAATTTTCCCTACTTACCTTATCAAAGCTAATATCTTTGTATGAGTCAGCCAATGCAGAGATGCGTTTTCTGCTTCTCACTATGCTGAAAGAACAATCTGTCGTGTGTTTCCAGCTCTGCCAGTGTAATTCTGATGGTCAAGAATTATTGAACATTGTCGTCAAATGGAGTGCAGCAGTGGCTGCTTCAAAAGCCTATTGGATATATAAATAGTAATCATGCAAAATATCATGTGGTGAGTTCATACTGAACCAGGAGCGCCCATATCCCTGAAAAACCCCACCATGCTTTCCAAGACTACCCTTAGGGATTTCCCCTGCTGGGGTACAGCCCTGAGAACAGCACAGACAGACGGGATGTTAGGCAGCCTGTCTGTAGGAATAAGCTCAGCAGTAATGATGGGGCAGTCTATCCCAAATGCCAGAAAGTGGTAAGTTGGGTTTCAAAATAGAGTCCACAATTTGTAAACTAAGAATGTTTCTAAACATGTGTTTAAACATCATTTGGGAGACACAAACGTGCATGCCTGAACATGATGCTTGGAATTTTGGGGGTCTGAACTAGCTTTGGGTTTCTCTAACAAACCGAAAATGACAATATTCAAGTATGATGTTCATGCCACAGTCAAAGGGAGTAAAAGCTAAAGTTAATTACAAATTTGAATAAAATTATTGAATTAATTTCTCAAATTTCATATCCTCAGGGTCTTTTTCACAAAATGACTGTTGATCAACAGATATTCATGGTGAGTTTTTGAAAAATACTTATATCACTATGCAACCCTTAAATATCACAGAATATTAGTGAACTGAAGAGTGGTGATGTTCACAAATGCAATCACTATAAATGTTATTAATTTAAATTTATTCACCTAATACTATGTTAGACCCTTAAGGGACTGTCTGAAACAGCTTTATCCTTTTTTCCCTGCATTTCTTGGTATTTGTTTTGTAATGAAAGTGAAAAAATAACTCTTTTGAATTGCAGGACCAAAGTTTTGGCTTATTTTAATCTTTTCATTTTTTTCCCTGTAATCTAAACCAGGTTCCTCTGTAGCCCCTCACTTCAGCCTCTTCTCTTTAGATGGTGGTAAGGTGACTTCTTTTACTCATCTTTTTTTCCTGTCCTGTCTATTTTAGTTGAAAGTAATTGAAGGACAGAATTTTATTTTTTTTCCCCCCTGTAGATGGCTTAGCCCAAAGATGCCTGATACCAGCTGGTGTCACACAAAGGTGTTACAAGACAAATAGCTCACAATCTCACCACTTTTGCTAATAATTTGCTATAATTTATAATGTACCTTTTCTTGGATGATTCTTTTTTCCCCTAATGGAATTCAGAGCAGTTCAATGTACAGAGAATAATTTCCCTGGAGGAAGCTGTGGAAGGCTCTGCAGGAAAAGGCAGTGTTAATTTCTTTTTTGTTAGCTCGGTTTTCTGCATTTAGGACTCAGCATATGCAAAAGCACCTATTGAATCCTCTATAGTGGATATCTACTAATCAATAGGCAATTGTGCTCTTGCTGAGTCCAAATGGAAAATGATGCAGCAGAAAACAAAATGTGCTAGGCAAAACCTTGAAGTCCTTAGTTGTTCTCACATTTATTTAATCACGTCTCCAAATAAGCCAGAGGAACTGCAGGATTTAGCTTTCTACATTTCTCTTACTGCTGAGTTTATACAGGAGGATATTTCACCCTCGTACCCAGAAAACAAGAGGACAGTATCAAACTAATACAACCTGTCCTAACCAGCCATTGTAAATTCTGAAATTGTTGGCAACTACATTACCCTAGAAATGTGAATATTTGGCCTTTGGTAAGAGACTTCAACAGGCATTTGGAAAATGCCTATCTTGGGTGCAGGCTCAATATATCTGAAGCAGATAATTTTCATTAGACTACATTAAAAAAGTCAAAAAGAAGTTGCAGAGGTATGAGGCAGGTCAAAGTAGTTCTGTGTTTAGCCAAGGATTTAGAAGCAAGGGTTAAGCATTGTTGCCCATCTTTTCACTCTCTTCATAAAATCTCAGCCTAAAATGTTGCAAAGCCCTCACTTTTCATGAGCTTCCTTTAGTTCCTCTGGAGCTTAGAAAAGCTTTTTCAAAAAAGGAAGATATTGAAAACCTCTTAGTTGGGGACTGAGTTGACAATATGAAATTTCCTTCATGTTCCTTTGCAAAAAAAAAAAAAGAAAAAAGCTCTATGAGGAAAACAATTCTTCTGAGCTTAGAAGGTTACCACACTGTTTCTTCATGAGATTCAGGAACCTTCTGCCTTGTAGTCCCTCCAAGTGCAGGACATACAGGATTAGCGAAGCTTTATTGTAGGAGACACAATGTGAGAGAGTAAGAGGTAAGAAAGTTCAAGCGAGACATGAAGATGATAAACCTGAGTTTCAGCGAAGACTGAGACACCTCTGACTCCAGTGGCAGGCAGTGACCTGGGTGCTTCAAGGCCATCAAAAGGAGTGGGATAAAAATACTATTTAAAGTGCCTTGATTCCTTAGAGATGTGAACTGTTCCACAACAAGTCCTGAGATCCATGTATCAAGGAGAGAACACGTGAGTTCTCTCCTCGCTGTTTGCTACTTATTAAACAGGAGCATTTTGAATAGAAAAGGAGTGCGTATTTTCATTTGGTCCATGGCAGTCCTGCAAGAGCAGCAGCTCTCCAATGGATATGGATGGTCTTGGATAGCTTCACGGAATCTTTAGAGAGCAATATGTCTTTTGGGCATCTTCCCAGACCCAGCTTCAGCTACCTGTTCGTGGTTCATTTCTAGAATATGTGATATTATAAAAAGCCAACTTTTCAAATATGGGTATATAATTAAAACCTCTGAATTTTGAATTTGTACATTCAAACCTGGTACCTGAGGCAGCTGCACATGCAAACAAAAGGAACAGTTGTGCATTTTAGCACAGCACCTGTCTCTGGCAAAGGTATCTTTGCCATGCTGAGGAGAATTATTATATATTAGCAGAGAGCATGTTTGCAATTTGGAACTTGTTTGTCTCTTTCCATCTGTCTCTAATACATAAATATCTCCACTGGTAATTCTGAGTGTGGCAGTTTGTTGATGTTGTTTATTGGTTAAAAGTCATGTTGACCCTGGCAAATGCACCCTGCAACTCAACTCTTTGGGCTGAATTTAAGATGTTTTACTCAGTTTGGGATTCACCAGTGTGAAATACTGTCTTAAAAGAAAGGTTGTTAACATTAAAAGGCTCTATCTCATCAGCAGTTAACTTTCCCATGTCATGAATCATTACACTACACATCGTCCAAAGTACCCCTGTGCAACCAGCTCTCCCAGGCAAGACAGAGGGCTTAACAAATATAAATGATCCCCCAACCTCGATTTGCTTGTCACTAAGCAATGCAGTGATCAGTGGGGTGTACAGAAGTGAAACCTCTCTTTCTCCTCCAGCAACCAGCCCCTCTCAAGTTTTTCTCCATTCCAAGCTTGAGCCATGTTTCCAGTAATAACATCAGATCAGGCTGCGGCACAAATTTGGTCAGAGCAGAATCATGCCCTGATTGGCACTACATTTTAAATAATAAATTATTCCATGATATGGTTTTCTTACAAGCACACAAGGTGTTGGTATAACTGTGACATGGAAACAGAGACAGCTGGGACAGCCCAGAGCAGTCAGGGTGTAAACTAATGCACAGCAATTTATAACTTTGTGCCTACAATTTCCATGAAGATTGGAACAGGAAGAAATTTGATATTGTTAGAGGTGACATTAGTAACTAAAGTATGTCCTGAATAATTGTCTAATTAACTTTCTTCAAGTTCATTGGCTAGACAGTGATATGACTAAAACTGACAGAAAACATCTGGAAAGGTGACAGGAAATAACTTCCAGGATTAGACTAAAACTCTTATAGATGTTTTGACATGTCAGAAAAGGTATGTGATAGAGGTAGAGTGGTTTTGTGAAGATTTGGCTGTTACTGATTGTATTATGCTTTAACTTAGGGCTGAAATGGCCTGGTTTTATGAGTAGCAAGGAAAAAAAAAAGACAAAAGAAATTACAAAGAAGAAATGTGATAAAGGAAGAGATTTAGCTAAGAGTAAAGTGGCCATTAAACAGAATCCAAGTATTTTAAATCATCTGTGTGTCAATATGAAAAATTGTCTTTATATCAATTGCCATTTTTTCTCTTTTGCTCATTACTTTCTGTTCTTCCTGCCATGGAGTGAATTCCCACACATCCCTGCAGTTCCCAGAGAAGGCAAACCTGATGCCAGCTGCACGCTGCCGTCTCCAAGGGTCTTGAGCAAAAGATGCTGCTGGCAAGGTGATGTACTGGAGGTATGCTGACCACTGTCCAGGTCTATCTGAAACTCAATTAATCTATGAGTCATTAAGTAAATGCTGTTTCCCTGTTTCTCTGAAATATCAATACATTAGTGCAGTCTGCTTAGTATCCAAGCCATTAAAATAATAGACTTAGGAGTACCCACACACTCATTTTCAGGGAATTCGGCCTCATGCCTTGCTCTTTTCATTAGAAAGAATACAAATCATATTTGCCTCTTTTTTAAGTTTCTCTCTTTTCTTTTTCCCCTCCTATTTATTTTGTCCCATCCTTCCTTCTGAAAACCTTCACAGCGTAGCCTCCCTTCTCCTTTCCTGCTTTGCTCTGGGAAGCACCTCGCTGCCAGCTGTTCTCCCAGGACAGTTCAGGCAGCCAGATTTATTACAACAAGGCAACCTGAACCATTCTCTTGTCTGGTGTGTGAGTGAACAGGAACAGCAAATTTTTCATCAGCCCTCTATGTCACAAATGCATTGGAGACTTTCTGATCACCTAATATACTGTTTAGCCACTGCAAGCCTTTTGTTTGTCAAAAATCCTGAAAATTATAATTAGCAATTAAGATACCAATTAATAGAGCATTGTCCGTGGTAGGTGCTTATGTATACTGTGTGGTTATACATCAGCAACCCACAGTCTTTCATTTACGTATGCTCAGACAATGCCTTACAATGCACTAAAAGCAGAGTCCAAAATTGGTTATTATATATTTACAGTTAAATGACTATTTCTCTCCTTTTTTTTTTTGACTATGGAATACAAAAGATGAATCTGCAAAGGAAATCTGTATATTTTGATAATTTTACAACTCATCTTAATGAAAAATGTAAGTTTTTACCTTACCCTTTTCCATCCTTTTCACACTTTCTGTCTTTGTACTGTATTGCCTCTGATGAGGGTGATGAGTAGATACTTTGCTTGTTCAAGCTCTGCCTGTAGCTTACCTCATGCTCAGATAGCAAATATCTTCTGCAGTTTTTACCCTGCATAGGAAAAGGTGATGAACAGGCATCTGTGGTGAATGATAGACATCTGTGGACTTGCAAATGTAGACTATCCAATTGAAAATGGCTTCTATTCACTTGCCAAGTCAACTAAGGTACATGGCCTCTCTGTGTCTCATTTGTTCCTCCGATAAAATGAGAGGTGTTTGTCTCCCTTGCCTGGAACAAACAAATTCCTTCTTTACCTAGTCTTGGATATTTTGATGTTTTCCTGGATCTTTTTTTCCCATGCTGTTTATAAAAACAAGTATCTGTATTCTCTAATCATGCCCCAAACACCACTGAGAAACTATATTTCCAATGATTCTGAGCCTGAAGTCAAGCTGCCTCTTGCTTCCATTGATGAAAACCCTAAACTCCAACTTATGTAAACTTTGTCATGATTCTTGCCAACCCCTCCAGGCAAGTGTTCCTGCATATTACTTACAAAATAATGCCTCTAGATGGGCTGTCCTAAACCCGTTTCTTTCAAGTCTAGTTCAAGATTTCTCATCTTTATTGGTCATTACAGGCTTCTTTTCTTGGGGTGGTTTAGCAAGCAGCTGAACTTAGTGGCTGGGCTTAAACCACAGCGGTTGTTTTTCTGATTCCTTGAGACTGCCACACTATTTCTTAGCCTTCCCCCAAGACTTAGATTCTGGTTTATAAGCTGTCTGATGACTACTCAAGCAGTAAGGAAGCCACAGGTTTGGATTATGTATTGGTAGCAGGTAGGTGAAAAGTAGTCTACCTGTAGCTATGCAAAAATTGAGAAGAATCAATACTTTTACAAGAAAAAATATTGCTTTAAAAAAACACAAAACTCCTTAGCATCAATAAGCAAGGACTCATCAGCAATAATGAAAAGAGACATGTTGTACAGTACCCTTAACCTCCAATCATGCTTCCCTTCACTGTCTCCCCTAGGGTACTTTCTCAATAAAGTTTGTTCCTTGGTTCTACTCCAGTGGTTCACTTCCTCTCACTGAATATTTGAAATCAAGTCAGATACTTGAAATACTGGCTGTGGCAAACACAAACATCTACAAAACCCAATATTTATTAGACCTTTGAAAACTACTGAGTAAACACAGCAGGGTTGCTACTTGATATTTATTTTATTTTGAATATAGTGAACAAGAATCTATGATGTTATCTTGAAGAGAAAGTGTTTGGGTGCATCAGACCTGAAGGCACTGATGGCAAAACATACATGGTTGTCAGCACATTCACAATGAGGTTATTCCTCACTTTTTCCATAGAACAGTAAGGTCTTCTTGCTGGATCACTACAGCTGGATTATGTCGAGGGATGGTAGAATTGGGACTTCCCTTCAAAAATAGCCCAATTCAAAGTCTATGCTCATACCAGCATAACTACTAAATACTCTTTGAAGGCAATGGAAATGCTTCACAGTTAATGAAGAGAGAGTGGAAGACAATTTGGTTCAAGCAGGTCCATTTGTAGCTTACTTGGTAGTTGGTGAATTTGGTGCTAGCCATTATGACTCTTATATGACTTATATGGTTGTGTATTTCCAAATACATTTTGCTATGAGTAATATTGGTCCTCAGAAATATCCACATGGAATTTTCCAGATGATGTTAATGTAAAAAACCCACTTCCCAACCCTGCTTCAGAACCTCTGACAGCAATAAACTGCAAACTCTTGAAATTCTTTTTTTTTTTTTTTTAAATTGGATTTCTGTTGGCAGGTTATACTCGCACAAGCGAAACATGGTACAGTGCCAAGTCATGGTAGTCATGTTTTATTTGAAGTGGACACCTGCACTCTAGGACCTGGCTTGCAACCAGTGATTCGTTCCTCGATTCAGTTCAATTAAAAAAGATTTAATTGGCATGATAAGCTATACAAATGTATGAAGAGGAAGATCTTACAGATATGTGTTAGAGAACGGGTCTAATCTACCCATCTAGGAGTTCTATATTTGCAAGATTTTGGTTTCTGACACACATTTAGCTACCATCAGATTAGTCCATCCTTAATCTGATATGAAGTTAATGTAAGTTTTTTCTCTACGGACTATGCAGATTTTTCCTTGGTTTGTGTATATACATATGTAAAACTAGGAGGTCATAAGTGTGAAATTTGTTTCTAACTACTTCAGCAGGAAAAATTCTTGCAGGCCATTGTGTTTCAGACATTGCAATGGAAGCCACATCTTTGTCTTCCCACCGTCACTTTGATTGCAAGGACAGTAATGGTTGGGTTCATCCTGTAGGCTGCTCTAACTCTTTGAAGAAGCCACAGTCTAATGGAATGCATACATTCAGAAGAAAGTATTTGAAACAAGTGGCTCTGTTTCCTATGAATATTTTTTGAGACAAGTGATTATTTTCTAAAAGATATGAATATCTAAATCCTAAAAAACTCCCCAAAGACATTCACCTCTGAAATACCTAACTAACTAAAAAAAAAAAAAAGGTATTTTCTCTAAAGTAAATCTTAATTGTGATGTGAGGCCAGAATTTTTTTTAACAGGGTAAAAATTCTGAAGCATTTTTGAAGTTCACAGTTCATATATGGCACAATACAGGTTAAAGGTCACTTTATTTTTCTTCTTGTACCAACTGTAATCTTGGAAGACTGTCCAGTAAATAAAAATAAGTGTACCAGGAAAGAGTATTTACATATAGGTACGCCTAATAGTTTCCCTAGTTATCTCCTTTCCAATTTTCCACCTTTACTGTGACTCCATTGTCTTCAGTGAAACTTCTTCAAACATGTCAAGTACTTTGGCTATGGTACCTGTGAATAGAACAACTCTTATTGCCGAACTTCAACCTTTTCATAGTTTTTGAAAACACCATCTCTGAAGTTTGGCCCAGGCGTCTCAACTGACTTGAGAGTGAATCTGGATAGCATAAGAAAGAATCCCTTGGAAGCAGGAAAAAACCATGCAATATTCATTGAAACTAAATGTTAGAAGTGTTGCTGCACAATTGCCTACTTGACACTTGTACCAACCATGATGACCTCTAAGAAGTGCTCTCTTAGCAAGGTTGTTGCTGAGACCACCCAGCATCCTTGTGCCCTACTTACTGTGGCCTCCCCACATGAAGCAGTGGCTGAAGTCTCTCTGAGTTGCTCTCTTCCCCGGAGGATAAACTCTAACTACATATTTCTTCTCACTCCTCTGAATGTATTCTGTAGCTTTACTTTGTGAAATTTTAAAGGCAGGGTTTTGGTTGCTAAATCATACAAGGAAGACTACTGAAAGCTGTGGTCCTTGTATTCACATTTGCATTTATATAATAGCTGCAAGAAGATAATTTATCTTTGGCTGAAACATTTAAACATTTTTGGTGTCTGTTGTGGTAGTGCCTGTAGGCTACAGTCATTAATTACAGTTCCACTCTACTATGCTCTGTGTACATGAATAAAAGAAAAAGGAAATCCTACCCCTACAGACTTAAACTTTACAGGTTTGTGGCCCTTGAAACAGCTTCTGCTTTATAAACAGGAATGATAAACTGAAGGAGAAGGAAACCGCCCTTCAGTTTGAGATCATCTGAGTGATCACTGATACCATTCAGAACAGAGTAGGAAATAATTTTTCACCAATGAATATTTTAAAATTCCTCTTTCCTAGGAAAAAAAACTAAAACTATGAAGGCTACTTGGGTTCTTGGGGTTTTTTGTTTTGTTTGTAGAAGGGAAAGGAAACAAACAACTAAACAGACTGAAAGACACCCCACAAGAACCCTATTTCACAGTAGAAAGAGGACTGGAAATCTCTGCAACTTTTTGGTGAGTGCACTGAACATTCTCCCCTCCAGGACCATTGCTCTCAGGATCTCTCCCACATACTCTTTTGCCAGAACCTTTGTCTCTGCACCCCAACACCCAAAGCATAGTCCTGAGATAAGGAACACTGGGAATTGCTGTGCTCCACAGCTTGCTGAACCAGCACTTGGACCTGAACTTGGACTGAGCTGCAATATGCCCTAGACCTGCAAAATCTTTATGAGTTCTATGAGAACAAGTAATTCCTTCCCTAAGAAAAATTCCTGCTTCAATACACAAGAGGTTTTTTTTCCAGTAAGAAATAGAAAGATTCATTAAAAATACTGAATTAATATTACCCATGACTTTTGTTGCAGAACTTAATGTGTTTCTTGGGTTTTTCACATAGTGAAGCATCTTACCTATGGAGTCAGATCTCTCCCTCTTCTAAGCAAGAGACAATCTATTTAACCAAACTGAAAAAAAATAGAAGGCTAAGTAGTGTTAGACAGAGAATGACTGGTCAAAATGAATGCAAGAATATTAATGCTACATTGAACAAAATAAAATGCACAAGTACAGTAGAGTATAATGATGTTAACTTGGAAACATTGAGACTTGAAAGAGACATCATAGGCTTAAAAGTTACCTCTCAGTCTGCTGGATGTGGAAACTCTCTGCTCTATTAACATTCTGACAACTTCTACATCTGCCACGGTAAATACTGCAGAGAGAGGGCAGGTGCAAGATCTTATTATATGCTACTAAAGGTAATGCTAATTAGTTACCTGAAGCAGCCTTCTCAGTTCCAGCTGGGGATAGTGAAAAACATTGGAAACATGTTCAATAAATTAAAAAAAAAAAAAAAGTGGGGGGGGAGAGGGAAAAAAAAAAAAAAGAAAAATCAAACACAGGACTAACTGAACAACCTTGTGTGATGAATTGTCAAAATACAGTTTCCCAGGGGTGTACTCCATCTGATGCCCAGTTCAGCTTCCTAAGTACTGGTTCTATTTCGAAAATTTCCTTCCTGCAGCAAGCTGTATTTAGCTTTATTCAGAAACAAACTAAAATTTAGATGGCACAGAGCCTTGCTTAAAGCCCCATGTGCTGGTCTCATGTTATCATTCCACAGACACAGGTATCATTTCTGTCTCCTTCTTTGAAAAACTCCATCCTCCCCTAGCCATGCGTATACATTACAGAAACATCTGTCCACCTGCAGAGATCCTAAAAACTAGTTTCAAGGGGAGTTTCTTGATTCTGTCACTTCAAAGACTGTTCAGCCCTGATGCTCTTCCTCACCTCTCATCACCAGCAGAGAGCTTAATGTGGGACTGGACTGAGGAAGGACAACCACGTCCTCAGTCTGAACTTCTGGAATTTCCTTTCCTGTTAGTTTACTTCCTTAAGAAGAAAAAGGATAGAAAAAATCTCCAGCTATCACTCATGCAATCATAGAATCATTTAGGTTAGAAAAGTCCTTCAAGATCATAAAGTTCAAACATTAACCCAGCACTGCCAAGTCTGCCACTAAACCGTGTCCCCAAGAACCACATCTAACTTTATTTTAAATATCTCCAGGGATGGTGACTCTACCACTTCCCTGGGCAGTCTATTTCAATGCTCAACAACCCTTTCAGTGAAGAAATTTTACTCATAGCCAATCTCAATATCCCCTGGCACAACCTGAGTCTGTTTCTTCTTGTCCTATCACTACCTGGAAAAAGAGACCAACCCCCTCCTCATCACAAGTAGAGAGCAACAGCAAGCCTCCTTTTCTCCAGGTTAAATAATTCCAGCTCCCTCTGCCACTCCTTATAATATTTGTAGCCAGTTCCATCACCGGGTCCATTGCCCTTCTCATCACACTCTTCAGCACCCCAATGTCTTTCCCGTAGTGAAGGGCCCAAAACTGAAGATAGGATTCAAGCTGTGGTCTAGCACGGGGTGCAGTCGCTCCCCTAGTCCTACTGGCCACACTGTTTCTGATACAGGCCAAGATGTCATAGGCTTTTTTGGTCACCTAGGCACTGCTGGCTCATGTTCACCTGCTGTCTACCAGCACTCCCAGGTCCTTTTTCACTGGGCAGCTTTCCAGACACCCTTCTCCCAAGCCTGTAGTGCTGCATGGGGTTCTTATGACCCAAGTGCAGGACCCAGCACTTCATCTTGTTGAACCTCATACAATTGTCCTTGGCCCATCAATCCAGCCTGTCCAGCTCCCTTAGCAGAGCCTTCCTGCACTCCAGCAGATCAACAACCCTGCCCAGCTTGGTGTCACCTGAAAACTGACTGAAGGAGCACTCAATTCCCTCCTCCAGGTCATAAATAAAGATATTAAACAGAACTGGCCCAAACACTGAGCCCTGGGGAACACCGCTAGTGACCAGCTGCCATCTGGGTGTAACTCCATTTTCCACACTCTCTGGGCCTGGCCATCAGCCAGTTTTTTACCCAGTGAAGAGTGTACCTGACCAAGCCATGAGCAGCCAGTTTCTCTGGGAGATTCTGTGGGAAAGGATGTCAAACCTTTTACTGAAGTCCAGGCAGACAATATCCACAGCCTTTTGCTCATTCACTAAGTGGGTCATCCTGTCGTATAAGGAGATCAGTTTAGTCAAGCAGGACGTGCCTTTCATAAGCCCATACTGGCTGGGCCTGATTCCCTCGTTGTCCATGCAATGGCAGTAATAATGATCTGCTCCATGACCTTCTGTGGCATGGAAATCTCACTGACAGGCCCGGATCCTCCTTCTGGCCCTTCTTGTAGATAAGCATCACACTAGCCGTCTTAATGGGGGACACTAACTAAAAATACATGCATAAAGATCAGAAAAACAAGTAGTGGAAGTATGAACACAGAGTCCATGACTCGCATGGGTACTGAAGTGGTTAAACTTCAAAAACATCCTCCTCATTCTTCTGCTAATGGGAACCTTTTTCCACTTTCACTTGTAGCTTTGTAGCTGGGAATCATTAAAAATGCCATCATTTAAACCTTTTAGTCATCTTCATTGATTTCACTTGTGGTATCCTCAGAAGTCTGTGGGTCAATGTATTTCTTGCTGTGATTCAAAAACCCAGTTGAAAAATTGATGTAATTTTCCCATTTTTATCTGTTACACTCACCAGATCTGTGCTGCTAGAACACCACCAAGGCCCTATTTAATAATAGGCAGCTTTTTTCACCTACTCACAAAAAAAACCTCTTAACTAGATGATTCTTATCCTTTGATGGTGGGATAGATATCTGGCATTCCTACACTGGAAAGCCCAGACCACATTCTTCTTCATTTATATTACTATAATTCCATTAGCCTGATGTTTTGCATCACTGCAGCTGAGGGAGAATAAAATTTCCAGGGATATGTATATAATCCGTATTTACCTATAAATCACTCTGTGAATTGATAGATCTATCACTACAGTAATGATTTCCAATGGCTCAAACATTTTTTTCACAGAGATACTCTTTGCATCTGTAGTGCTTTAGTAATACCTCAAGAATCCTGTTTGGCTTCCGAGGGAATTTTGCAGTTTAAAGGTGTAATATGTTATCCAGAAAGGCAGAAGTATGTGATGACTGAGACTTGGGAGATCAAGAACAACAAAGTGAATTTTTGAGAATATCAGGATGTAAGAACACATCCTGAGAGTCCCCTTTAAGTCATTCTAGGAAACAAAAAGGCTTTGGGAGTGGGCAGAGATATGGTTTTGAAAATCTTTCAGCATCTCTGAATCTACAGGGGCTGTAACTTTTGTGAGGATTTCCAGGACATGCAGGACTCCAGTGAATGGATATTCCGTGCCATCAGAAACAGGTTGATAACTTCCTGATGATGTGCTGCAGCATAATCCTCCTGCTGATTGTCCAGAAGACAACTTCTTCAACTGCATTCCTCTTCCTAGAGCATTGTGGAGACATCTGGATCATACATTACCTGCCAAAGATATGTTAGGTGGATGAAAGAATAAATCCTATTCATTGTCCCAGTACTCTCGTCATCCCAGAAGTGTCATGAAATCCAATTGGTCTGATCACTCACATCTTTGACAAAGCCCTCAGGGTACTATGAATACAGTCACAATGTAGCATCATGGGCAGAAATGTGGTGGTATCTGCCCCATGCAGGACCAGCTGCATTTCCTTCACACTCAATACAGGAAAGTTTCGGGTGGAGAGCATTGTCACGGGTGGTCAGTGCATACCCCGTGAGGCTGTGAAGCACAGCCCACACTACAGCACTCTCTTGTCATATATCAGCTTTTCTTCATCTTCCTGTGTAATGTCCTGGCTACAAATCCCTCAACATGCATAGGATTTGAATTTTGCTCATTTATACTGTCACGAAACTTAAACACTCTCCTGCAGGTGATCATATTGTGGGCACTGAATCTGTGAAAAGAACCAATCAAATCTTTGTAAAAGAAGCATCTGAACAAGAAAGCTGTTTCCTAGCTGTCTCCCTATAAACAGTAGTGCAGGATAAAAAATAATAGCAAACAAAACTGAAAGAAGACGTAAATGGCCACTCCCATTTTGGAGGCAGGAAGCCATTGTTGACCAGGATATGGGGCACTTAAAGAGATCATCAGGAGGACTCTGCTTATGTAGCACAAGTAGCTTCATCATAGAGGAGAGGAGCAAAGTGAGACATCTCCCACACTTGTGTGGATGTTGACCTCTTCTGATAACAGGCACAGCAATAGTTAGCTACACTATAAGCAGAGCTGACATCAGCCTATAGCTCCACCAGACCTTTAGTACAATCTTCAGAACTGACTTTCCCCTAGTAAGTCCTCCTTCTCCCCCTCCTCTGACCTGCTGATGATCAGGAAGGAAAACAAATATGACAGCTTCAATGATTTCCCAATTTCACCTCAGAACTGGAAGCTCACACTGATGGTTGCAAGGATTATACTCTTCAGACTAGAAAATAATAATGAATTTTTCACTATGGACATCCAAACTACCCTTAGGATACACCCTCCCAAATCTACCCCTGTTGGATCCTCATATGGTCAGGTTCCACGAGCTTCCAACACAGCAGAGCTACACAATCTTATTATAAGACACCACAGTTTCAGGACTAAACAGCCTTCTGAGAATACAGCTGCTGAACAAGGACTGGAGAAGCCAAAGGAAAGGAAAATAAGAGCCTGCAGGTGCATTCATCATCCTGTTTTCCCCTCCCAAGATCTGCTTCTGAACACACGTGTTCATGCCCTCAGGGAGACTAATTTTTCATTGGTCATAGACCTAGTGCTTTAATAAAAGATTATATTTATTATGTGAATGTTATTAACTTAGAGGATGCTTCATTTTATGCCTGCCTTCAAAACTACTGGCAATCAGCCTGTCTCAGGTGGCTCTGTGCCAGGCCCAGCAGGTTGTTGGATTTATTGCCCACAATCACCACTTTTGTCCAGATTTATCACACCTCACTGTGACCATTAGCACTCTTGATTACCTCTTCATTTTCACTGGTTTGAATCATGACTTTGATGTATAATATCTCCTCAAGCAAGGGCATTTCCCCTCCAACAGCAATTCTGAATGGTACACAAACAAATGGAAACAACCCGTCACCTTTTTCGTACGCAGAGTTTGTGACAAGGCTTTCCTTTTAAGAATATCAAGGAGCTTTTTTCTGGTGACTATTCCATTCTATCTAGTAGCCATCATGGTATGCCTCTGTTGTGCCCTTAATTTAGGATTTGCCTGAACAAACAGAGTTTGTGAAATCTAAATTACAAAATGAGAAGGGGAAAAAAAAATAATTTTAAATAGGTTTGTGAAGTGTGGATTAGAGTAATAAAAATCCACGACAACAATCTTAAATGAACACTAAAGGGATCAGAAACTTAGCTAGAAACCACAGGACCTCCTTATTGATTCTTCAGGCAAAAATCTCCTCCTTTATGATCATCTGTACTACGATGGAGCTGCCAGAAACATCTTCAAAGCTCCCCTTCAATTGTCCATTATCTTTCAAGTGAGCAATAGGAAAAATCAGACTGACTCTGGTGTATTGAGGCTACTGATTTTCCCACTGACACAAGGCTGTTTCAATTTTTCCTTGTATTCCCTTGTCTTCCTGAATTCTCCTTTTGCCTCCTGTTGCAGGCTGCAGAACTGCTTGGAGCAAAGATCAGATGCTTTTGCCCTGTATTTAGACAACATTCAGTAAAAGTTCAAGCTGGGCCATAGCTATTTATCTAATGATAGCAGTAACAAAGGGAAAAAAAAAAGAAATTCTTTTACTTAGCTTGTTTTCTCCCCCAGTGAAGTATATTCTTGTTACAGTAGGCAGCAAACCTCATGTGAAAGACTGAGGGACTGAATGCTCCTGCTTCTCTGGCTGGCATTGATGACAAGTAAGCTGTTTCGTAAGACTCCTACAGGATTTGTGTTTGAATATTTCAGTTCTTGAGAGATGTGATTCATTGCAATGTTGTCCAGGAAAGAACAGGTGGAGAGCTATGAATGCTCTTGCGTCTTGGGCCTGGCAGTACAGGGGTAGCAGATCAGCTCAGTCACATTGCCTCACACAGCTCGTCCTTCTGACTGGCACACCAAAAATAAACCCAGACTTGTGGTTGCTGAACTAGCTATGAGCACAGCCACATGCAGGCCCAGTGCTCACAGAAACCTCTGGAGACATTTCCCACCACTTTGCATTAAATCGTACCCACCAGAGGAAGAAGTGCTAACACAGCAGATACCAGCCCTGGAAATTTACCTCTGGTAAGAATCAAAACTCTAGAAGACATCATGACAGCATGACATCTAATGAACTTTGTTTCCTTCGCTCTGCCAACTTTATCTGCCTACTCTTCTTTTTGAGCTGTAGTATTACCTGCCTCTCTCCTGCATCAGTGAAGCTCATAGACGAAAAAATTCTTGTTTCAGAGCACTATTTCAATGAAACCTCATGAAAAAGGATATTGTATTTTAGAAAGGGTACCCCAATGAATAGAAATATGGCAGATTAGGCTCCACACTCCCTGGGCACCAGAGAATACAACTACAAAATGTAGTGCAATAGAAATTCAGTTGTTGGAGTGTCATTGTTTCACCATCTTCTTACAGGGAAATCTTTGTAAACCTTGTCTCATTCTACCTCCAGCATCCCAAATCATTTTATTGTACTTCTACACACATCTTCTGCTGTTGTTTTATTCCTTCTTCCCTAATCTGGCAAGTTCTTAAGCATGTGCTTTCTCCGTAACTATAAACAGTCACACAGTGGAAGTCTGTAATGGCAATTACCCTGTCAGGTGGAATAAATGTTACAACTGATGGATAAGGAAGAGGTTCAAACAGTAAACTTGTAGTAATAAGTCCACCCAGTAGCCTGTCTTTGTTTGCTTGCTACTTGGATCTCAACAGCCACCAGACCACCTACTTTCTGTCACTGCAGCTCAGCCGTGGTTCACAAATTTCAGATGTTTGTGCCAGTAATTAAATTGTGCCAACAAAGCACTATTAAATTTAGTTATTGCAGAAAGGAGCTAAAATAATTTATCAGATCTGAGTGGAACATCAATGTGTTTTTTTAATATAATGAAAATGAGAATTGGGTCAGCAGGAGGAAGAGAAGACATCAATTAAAAAATATGTCTGTACTGGAGTCTCAAAAGCCATTAACATTGATTTCAATCCAGACCATAGGGTCTGGCTGGCAAAAAGCACTGAAGAATAATTAAAGAGGGTGGGTTTGGTGTTTTTTTTCCTGTGGCAGAACGCAATAACAAAGCTTCAAGAAGTAGAAGTAAATAGGATGTAATCACTCCAGAGAGCTATAAAGGATCATGGGAAGCTGTTGATGCTACTGCTTTTTAGTCTCCTTTCATATCTTTATTTGCCTTTTTAAAGTTGAATATTTGCTTAATGGACATGAATGTAGCACTGGAATTCATTCTGCCCCTTCAGGCTGTTCTTTTCATAGGCTTATCACTGACTGAAGCATCATGAGAGCTTCTGCTGCTGAAGGTGACACAGTCAGGCAGGTTCCTCACAGCTGAATCCTGTTCAGGTAAGGGTGGTAACACAGATGGCTTAGATCAACTGTTCTTTGGTGTTTGGAATATCCCTGCCACATATAATGTAGCTGTTGTCTTCTAGAGTCAAAAATGTGTTACTTCTCAGTCAGTTCCATCCTGTGGAGACTACAGATGGCGTAGATGAACTTCTTTCATCTTCCTGCAAGTAAGCCCTTCTTTCTGCTCTTTGTTTTCTGATCTATTTGATCTGCTTTGAATGACCAAGACAGGATTGACTTCTCATTAAAAAAATTAGTCACAGGGTTGATATACAGTCATATGAACTTCACTGCAAACTGGATTCAAGAAGATTTTTGGGTCTGCTAGCAGCAATATTCTGTTTATATTTTGGAAGAATTTTCAAAATTGCAGCTATATGACTAGCAAGTACCTTTTTTGTCAGTGTGTTGTGTGAATAAGAGAAGTTACATGATAAAGAACTGAACTAAAATTCAACCTCCATAAAAATAGAAAACAGCTATTTCTTACTCCCTCCCATGCCCTCAAATGCATGGTTATAGCTCTGCTTTTGCATATTTGGTAGACTTTTTCTGATCTAATTCAACCCACTTATCCTGCAGAAAACTCTCCAGGCTTAAGTGTTTCTCTTCTTTGTTAGTTTGCAAAGGTTTTTTTTTTCTTCAGCTAATGAGTTGACTGCTCACAGAGCAGTCCAACAAGTGCCAAGCTTCCACGAAGTGAGAAATGGGGGAAAGAGGCAATACAATCCAGGAGCTAGAGTAGAATTTCTTTTTGGCAGCAGCATATAGTTACTTTTTCACAGAGATATTGAGCAACATCTCTATGAGCATTTGTGACAATATAATTTCTGACAATCTTCTTTCAAATAAACCAATTCCATGAATAGATATGCTTACTAAAAAAAAAAAGTAGAAATACCTGTCAAGAAACTTATGTCTTTATATTCAAAGTTTGCAACTTTTTCCCCAAATGTATCTTTCTTGATTTGTGATAACATTCACTTTTTTACAACTGACACCTTGGACAGTGCTTTTCAAGGGGCTTTAGACATCAGGGTGGTTGCATTATCCCTATGGGATATAGATATTCAATGGAAACACTGAGAGCAATATTGTGATTTTCTCAGCATTCTTTATGTCCTCCAAATCTTTCTCAGTGCACTAAGCTGTTATCCTAGGTACAGTGCCGGGGACCAGTTCATCACTGTGCGGGTGGAACCAAAACTCTGTATTCTACATCCTCTGTGTTATTTCTCATGAACTGTTAATAATCAATTGTTGGCAGCAGCTGCCAAGGGTACACTTGACACCTCAGGCTACAAGCTGGGTGTTTAAGAACTCTGTGAGATAGAGGAGTGTCCCTGTCTTCACACCAACGACTGCTATGATAACTCCAGAGGAAGACCAGAACAACAGGATTGTGACTGCTACTCTCGACCAGACTGTGGCCATCATCCTCACCAACATGTTTGCTTTCCTTTTACTTTACACTCATGGGGACCATGTGGTGCTCAGCACAAGGGCTAATGAGCACCATTCTGTTTGTGCTCCAGGGTGTATTCATCTGTTCTTTAGTGGGTTAGAACCAATTTTTCTTTGAATCATTGTATTTACCGTAATCTTTTTATTAAATTGTAACTCTGACCTGTAATGTCTTTTGAGTTGGGTTCATTTCTCCTCTTGGTTTACCTTTAAACCAGCACACCTGTTCTGCTTAGAAGCATTTCCATGTGTTTTCACCACTGTCACATGCTCTGTCTCCTTTTCTGGGAAGACTGAACTCAGAATATTTAATTTATACTTCTAGAAATTTAATAATCCATAATAAATAACATGTATACCACTTAAGTCTTGTTTGTACCCTACTTTAAGAGTCTAATTGAACTTTAAGCCATTAATTTCTATATTCTGGGCTGTCCTTCACAGGGAAGGAAGGTCTGTATTCTTCACAAACTTATTGTGATCAGGCTAGAAAAATTAGCACAAAGCAATTCCATGTGTCCACTGAGTACAGACTTGGTTGGCACATTATTAGCCCTGATTCCACTAATTAGTGGAAGCCAGACTGTTCAAAGGGTCAAAGAATTCTGTTCTCTGCACGAGACAATACTTGAAAACCTTTTAGTGCTATACCAGACACACAGGTTAACTAGTTTACTTTGTCCAAATCAAGTTACCCATCAGAACCATAATAGCTTTCTTTTCTGAAAATGGTGATATACTTCATTCAGAGACAAATGTATTTTAAGACCTCCCTACCACTTATGTTGAGTGTAGTTATTGGAAGACTGACACATCTTGATCAGAGATATTCTTAGTCTAAGACTTCAGAGCTGGTGGCTAAACATATTCCAGGACTCACTGTACTTTCTTGCAATTATTTTTCCCATTGGCTGTGAGAGACAAAGCCAAATAGTATTTAAGGAGCACTGCAAAACTCATAGGTCTTGCCAGATTGTTGTCTGTAGGTATGAAAAATTGATCTAATTTTTTTGTGTCTAGTTATTTCATATGAGCAGTGTAGTTAAAAAAAAATGTATATTTTTAGATACGCATTCAGGTAATACTAAAAAAGAAAAAAAGGCAGTTGAAATGCTGTTGCTGTTTTGCAATGCAAATATTCCCTGACATCTACCTGGTAGATACATTTGCACCTGTATATTACCTAAAACATTTCCCTGTACATGCAGGAATCCTGCATCAGATGCCTACTTATCAAGCTGACTTAGAAATTTTTTTTAATATTTTTTTTTAAGATATTATACTGATATTCTTCTCTTTGTTAGCTAAATATCGACTGTGATACCATTACTGTCTTCATTACATTGCAAGTCACTCCGTAGTACATTGCATGCAACTGTTAGATATTGTTCGGAAACAAAATTAATTGTCCATAAAATGGACAAGTGCAGCATGAACAGAAGAGGGAAGAAAATAGGCAGGCAGACTGATCTTGAAGAAAACACCACACTTTGACTGTCACTTTGAAAATTAATTTTACTGGGGTATGGCTACAATTTTTAGCAAAATTGCTTGACAAATAGATGGCCCTTGCTGTTTTACTATTTTAGCTGAAGTCTCATTAAACGTAAGTTCTCTGACAAAACATAGAAGCATTTTGGTGCAGATTATACCTACCTAATATCGTGCAAGGGTTCTGCAGATCAATTGGAATTCAGCTCCTTTTATTCACTTGCATCTGCTTAAAGCATATTTTGGCATGATTTTTTAACTTAATTTTACATTGGTCTGAGAAGAAGAACACAGTGATCTCTGACACCTCTGGAGAAAAGCAAATATGTTGATTAGTTAATCTTGTTTTGTTTTGCTGTCTGAAATTTTGGCAAGATCAAGATGGTATTTTATTAACAATGTCTTAAGTCTTAGTAGAATTTTTCTGTTTTGATCAAAAGCAACTGGCTTAATTTAAAGCCAGCTGGCTTCATAGTTGTTTCTTTTATACGTTCAGTGAGCACCAAAATGGCCCACAAACCAACCATTGTAGAAGTCATTTTATGTATGTAATTATTTATTTTGATAAATAAATTCACTTTTAAACTCTTCTCAAGTTGTTCTTTTGCACAGAAATGACCTCATGTGGAATTTGGGAGTAAGTCTGGAACGGAGAAAATGACATAGGAATGTTTTTCCTTCCCTGCTTCTGGAAAAAGAAAATCTCATAAAACCTCAGGCTCAAAAGTACACCATATAATAAGCCTTTGATCACAAGATTAAAATATTCTTCAGTGCTCAGATATAACCCCACCAGGATAGAACCAAGGTCAAATTAAGTATGCAACAGTCAGTGGTAGAAGACAAAAAGTACTTTCAGGGCTCATGAGTAGTCAGGGTTGTAAAATGAACATGCAAAACTTGTAACTCTCTGCTTCTACACAGACAGAACCAAGCACTGAACAAATCAGTTTGACGATATCAGTTGCAATTGTGAGCACGAGTGTCACATGCACAGCTACATTTGTAGGTTCCACATGTGTTGCCCTTAAAAATGAAGATTTCTGGAACACAAAATGTCTTGAGTATCATTTTGCCATCTGCTAGAAAGGATGCCACCACAGGAAAACCACTAGGAGTAGGTTACAGGCACAGCAGGCACAGCAACGGAATTTCAAGAGCCATACTAGATGGCTGGACTTAAAGACCTGAGGTGAATTTATTATCATTTGAACATATCTCTGTGTAAACTGTACCTGGATTTAGTAAATAATTATATCTGAAGATAGACCATTGTGGGGTTTTTTTCCCCCAGTAAATTTCCAAGTTTCTTTGACTTAATGATACAGCCTCCCCCGGGCTTTTCTGCATGTTGGCAGCAAGGAAAATACTGTCCACTGTTTTGTACTTATCACAACAAAACTACCAGTTCATAACCCCTCTGTTTCCAGAGAAATCCCTGAGCATCCCATTTGTCTCAGGCAATGGCTGCAAAATGCCTGCCTTGTTACTTCAGTTGCATTTGACTACCCCACCTTCTTCCTCCACTTGTATAACATCAACTTTCTCTGTCCCTCAGAATAATCTCTGGCCATCTGCAACAGCCTTCCAGTGTCTCTCTGCCTCATTGACTCTCTATCCCTTTTCAGATCTCATCTACAAACCTCTCTTCATTCCCCTGCCTGCACATCTTAATTTCTTCCTCTCTCTTCTCTCTGTTATTGGCCTTTATCTCTCTTTAATATGTTCTACAGGCAGCATCACTCTGCCACTGTTGGTCTGTAATTTATACAATATAATATCTATGGTCTTGCATTATTTAAACTTGTAAAGCATTTTAGGGTCACAGTTCACATCCAAAGAGCTATGAAAAATAAACTTTCATTGAATTATTGATAGACTGTTAAGCTAAGCTTGTTCTATAGCCTTCTCCTCTCCCCTCCCCTCCTCTTCTTTCCCCCCTCTCCTTTCCCCCTTTTCCACTTTTCTCTGGGAGAAATCACTTTTTAAAATACAGGCAAGCATACACACACCTACACACTCATACCATCTCTGATTTCCACTCAGTTATAAAGAATGCAAATTTCAATGACTATTTGTAAGAAACAGGCACAGGTATCCTGGTAAGACTATAGGGATTCTGCCTATTTGTGTGGGGTAGGGTCAGGAAGGCAAAGGCATAGCTGGAGTTGAACCTGGCAAGGGATGCAAAGAATAATAAGAATTTTCTATAAATGTACCAGCCAAGAAAAAGGAAGATTAAAAAAAAGTGTGGACCCCCTGATGAACATGACTGGCAATGAAGGAGGATTAAGCTGAGGCACATCACAATTTTTTTGCCTTAGCCTTCATTGTCAGCATCTCTTCCCTCACCTCTCAAATTGTTGGGCTATAAGACAGGAACTGGGGGAGCAAAGTTTCTCCCACTGTAAGAAAACAAAAGATTGGGTTTGTGACTACCTGAGGAACCCGAATGTGTGTAAGTATATGGAACCTGATGAGATGCATCCCAGAGTTCTGAGGAAATTCATTGATATAGTAGTCAAGCCACTCTCTATGATATTCAAAAAGTCATGGAAGTCAAGTGAAGTCCCAATAGACTGAAAAAAGAGAAATATTGCATACAATATTTAAGAACGTTAGAAAGCAGGACTCTGGGAATTAGCAACCTGTTAGCCTGACTTCTGTGTCTGGGAAGATCCTAGAACAGAACATCCTAGAAGCCATACTAAAGCATGTGGAGTACAGAGAGGTGATTTGAGACAACCACCATGACTTCACCAAGGGCAAGTCCTGCCTGACCAACCTAGGTGCCTGTGATGGAGTAACTATATCAGCGGTCAAGGGGAGGACTACAGCTGTGGTCTGTCTGGACCTCTATAAAGCCTTTTATGTGATCCCCCTCAACATCCTTCTCCCCAAATTGGAGAGAGATAGATTTGATGAGTGAACTGTTAAGTGGATGAGGAATTGTTTGGATTGTTGCATCCAGAAGGTAGTGGCCAACAGCTAAATATCCAGACAGAGATCAGTGATGAGTGATGTTTCTCAGGAGTCTGTACTGCAACCAGTGCTGCATAATGTCTTCATCAGTGACATGGAGAGTGGACATGGAGAGTGGGATTGAGGGCACTCTAAGTAAGAGTCAGGATTACACTGAGGTGGATGGTGTGCTTGATATGCCTGAAGGACAGGATGCCATTCAGAGGGACCTGGACAAGCTGGAGAAGTGGGTCCATGTGAGCCTCACGAGGTTCAGCAAAGCCAGGTGCAATGTCCTTTACCTGGGTCAAGGAAAACCCTGGTATCAATACAGCCTGGGGGATGAAGGGATTGAGACTAGCCCTCCCAAGAAGAACTTGAGGGTGCTGGTGGATAAAAACTGTACATGGCCTGTCCATGTCTTCACTTGCAGCTCAAAAAGCCAGCCATATTCTCGGCTGCACCAAAAGATGCATAACCAGAAGGTCAAGGGAGAAAATTCTGCCTCTCTTCTCCACTCTTGTGAGACCACACCTGGAATAGTGTGTTCAGCTCTGGGGTCCTCAGCACAGGAAATACATGGGCTGGTTGAATCAAGTCCAGATATGGGCCACAAAAATTATCAAAGGGCTGGAACATCTCTTCTATGAAAACTGGCTGAGGAGAGTTGGGATTATTCAGCCTCAAGAAGAGAAGACTCTAAGCCAACCTTATTGTCTTCAAACACTTGAAGGGGGTTTATAGGAAGGATGAGAACAGATTAACTAAGGGTAGATTTAGTTTGGACATATGGAAGAAATTTTTTACTGTGAGAGTGTTAAAACACTGGAACAGGTTGCCACGAGGTGGCAGGGGCCTTCTCCCTGGAAACCTTCAAGTGAGTGTTCAGGGGCTCTGAGACCTGTGATCTAGCTGAAGATGCCCCTGCTCGTTGCAGGGGGATTGGACCAGATGATCTTTCAGAGTCCCTTTCCTGAAAGGGAAGAAACCCAAGCCATGCTATGATTCTACGGTTCTAGTCAAGAAAACTTCATTTCTTCTTAGTCCCCTATTGCTCTTCTACTCGTTGGACTGCTAGAGCCCACCACATGGCCCAAGAATTTTATCTGAATCTAGAGTATGCACCTCCTGTTATCTCAACATTGATATCTTCACAGAATTAAATATCTGTGATAGGAAGGGTCTGAAAAAAATGCTGTCCAGGCCATCTCAAAGAAAGAATGAAGCTTTGAAACAGAGGCCACCAAAATATAATGAGAAAAATCATTTCATGTAATTCTCAGGGGTTAATGGCCTTGGAAAATAAAAGTGCATAGTCATACTACTGGACACAGGGAAAGAAGAAAGCAGCAGGAGGCTCTGACAGTAAGACCTCTTAGCTTGCAGATACACCAGCATCACAGACCTAATAAACACTAAGGGAATAAGAAGAGCACAGACCTCTTCCTCCTTCCTAAAGGTTGTGTTTGAGTAGCATGATGAAGGTGCCAATGTCTCTGTGGTACAATAGTCACCTGGCAGATTTCATGTCCAGAGTATTAGCTAAAAAATTTTGGCGTCACTTTGTTGCCCACAGCATTCTCAGGTCTTTAATAAGCTGGCAAAGGGTCTTGCAGAAAGGAAGAAGGTCCCAAGTGGAAATGAAACTTGTGGATGAATCTTGTCATTCTGGTCAACTGAACAACCCAGCTGGATAATTACAAAGTAACAGCAAAGGCAGTCAGGCAGAATAATTTTAAAATATATCTTAAATTTATTCTTTTAATTTCCTTTCCATTTCTTTCTTCATGAATTGCATAGATATGAATATAAGTCATCAATTAAAGTAGATCTTCAAAGTCTTTCATCACATTCTCACTTTGTCTCCATTTTCATTTTGCCTTTATGTTTCTCTCTCATGTGCTTGCTTTTTTTTTTCCATTTAACTTGCAATTACCTGCATGAAACTTATTTATATGTTTAATTTACTTTATGATTACAGGTACATTCTCATACTCTCTGGTAATTATCACTGAAGCAGGATGTGATTGGCATAGGTAATGATGTCTAACCTCAAAAGAAGAGTCTGCAGTTCTCCCTTCTCCCTGAGAAATAACATACAGTTTTCCTCAAAGCTTCACAATAAACGGCAGTAAGGTCATCTTAGTCTAAGGCCGGTTTTTATTGTGGGTTGTAGGTCAGGTCCTCAACTGAGGCAAGTCATTGCAATTTCAGGTAACTAGAAGAATTACAATGTCTAAGACTCTGTTCCCTTATTCTTATGTACAGCCTTTCCTGCACTGTTAATATTGCAGAATATTTTATGGCCACTTTTATGGTCTGCAGGTAAATGAGATGTTTTGAGATGCTCAGCAAAACTTAAAAACAAAAATCTCTTATCAAGGTAACATTTCTAGAAAGAATATAGGAGTAAAATATGCAAAGACTAAATTGCAGCCGACGAGAATATGTGAACAAAACACACTCTGATATTTAGTGTCTTAATGCAGAGAGGGTTAAGAGTTATCCCATTATGAAATCTGTGCCTGCGGCCAGGGGGTGGAAATAACAGCACCACTAGCTGCACCTGGTGGCTGCTAGAGAGGAGCATGAAATGAGGCAGCAGGTAGGGAAATAGAAGGCAAAAGAAGACTGGTATTAAGGAATTTAGGACCTGTGGGTCAAATTCAAACTCTGCCAAAGTAAGTGAGAGACGTGTCAGTGTCTTGGCCAGTCCTGGATTCCGATCTGGCTGAGCTGCACCATTTGCTGTAGGGGACAGGTCTCCTCACTCTACTTGGTGCTGGACTGCTGCTAAGGAGGGGCTATTCTGAATTACAGTTTAGGAGAACTGCCTTCAGTAAAAAGGTGGGGTTTCTTTCCCTGTTGGCTAATACATTTAAGGAATGAAAGAGCAGTAAGGGCAATGACCTGGTATTTGCATTCAATGATGTGTGAAATAAATCAAGAAATTCCTTGTTTATACCTCCAGACAAAGCACAGCCTAATCAGCACTACATCTTCTGAATTTGCATTTGAGGACAAAGATGAAGGATTTTTCCAACAGTCATGTAGCAGAACTTGTGATGCAACAGATTAGAAATTGGGCTTCACAATGGCTTTTTACACATGAACTGCTGTGAGGACAAATTATTAGATGACATTTAACCTATGCTGGCATTTTTGTTTGCCCTTAGAACATCACCTAATTAAATGTGGATTTATTCTGACAAGCCAGATGGTTCTGTGGTTACTGCAAGGAGTCATGACATACCGGATCTATTCCTGGCTCTGTAGGACTTATCTGTCCTACAACCTTTGCAAATCATTTAACCTCTTCACACTACCAAATTCCATTTATGATACCAGAAGAATAATGCGGGTTTTAAACTGTGCAAAGGCTTTGCCCAGTTCAGTGCATTAAGGTCACTAGCTGTTTCACTGTTAATGAGAGGACAACAGACTTACGTTTGTGGAATTACATGATCAGCTGGCATTAACTGGTCCACCTCTCTTTACTTAAATGGACACTAACCAATTCATGCTCTCTGAGGATTTGCCTGATTTGGGGCTCTTATTTAATTTGTAATCTGAATATTTTACTCGCTGTATTTTACCATAAAGGTCCCATTCTCTTATGGTGCTGTTAATAAGCTATTAGAAAAAAATTTAAAGGGTAATAAATCCGTATGAAGTCATACAAGTCAATGACTTGCTTGCTGTTGTTGCTACTAGATAGCTCACATTTCAGCCATGTTTGCTTCCATGGTTTTTTATTAAAAATAGGTATCACTATGTCAGTCTTTATCAGGAGCCTTTAAAACGTTTTAGAAAGCAAGATACATGTTTCCATTACAAGTGTTAGAGCCGGAGTTTAGTATTATTCTTTGACTAAAAAGATCAGATTAGATTAAGAAGAGAATATTGGACACTTTTTCTAGTAAATACTTTGGACTAAATTTCAGATTAAGTGTATTGGTAGATACAATGAAGAAAGTTTAGGGTTTGACCACAGAAAAAAACCAAACTGAACTGGCCCATCTTTATAAATACATGTGATATGTATAGATGAATATTTTATTTCAAATTGTTCTCTGTCCCAACCTTGAAAAAAACAGTGGTAATCTGAAAACAAGAAAGAGCTATAAAAAAATGTGTTTAGGAAGATACATTTTTAGCAATGTTTTTCACCTAAGTATATTTTTTAAAATAGTAGTTAACTTTAAATTTTGAAATTAGAAGTGATTTCATTCAGTTTGTTATGAGATACTTATATGCCTTTGAAACTTAGGATGGTTTTATGCCTTCCAAATTGGGACATTTATAAGAACTAACAAAGCATCAAAGTCTATCCTTACACTGTCCTTACACATTTTCCAAGAAATACAAAACTTATTCAGAAAATGCAACTGGTTTTTCAGGAAGGAAATCTGGACAAAAAGGGGTAGCTGTTACATGATTCAAGTAGAGCATTTGATTGCAAATTCTCTCTGTTCCTTTATACTTTGCTTTCCCTGAAAACCAGGGCTCAGGGATACTCCTTAGGCTTACATAAATGTATTCTCAATAGCATTAAATATGCAAACAAGTCAGAAAGAACTGATAGACTGGTGTCCTTCCCCACTCTTCTCGTCTACACCTCCTACATTTCTACAATTTTTACATACTTTAACATTTTAATGTACACTTACAGATGATACCTTTCATCTACAAACTTCACTAAATAACCCGGCATCACTCCAGCAATAAATAGGTCCTTCAAAATATTTTGCTAATTTCTTCGCAGTCTTTCCAGTAAAGATGCATAGGCTGCAAAGCAGAGGCAACTACTGTTTTTCATGTTTTGCTGATTTTGAAACTTTCATTTTTCAATTTTAAAAGTAATAATGTGTGTATTTAATTATTTGCTTCTATAAATTCAACTTGAAATGTTATTGTGCCTACATTTGGAACCTGAGGTCTCTGAGACATGTAATTAATTGCTAACACCTTTATCTTATACACTTTTTCTGTTGACTTATTTAGTTGTCTGAAGATGAGGGTGATATGGATGTGTCTTTTACATCCCAAACAGCAACAGAAAAGTTGACTCTCTTTCTGCAAATGCTTCCTGTCTTCCTGATGCCATGGGTACTTCTTCAACCTCTTTAATAACAGAGGCAGTTTTTAAATAAATACAAAGTGTGAGCAAAATGTATTACAGCACCACTGATGTGTATGAGATACCCCCAGGACGATGGCTCATTTTATAACATATTGGATAGTAATTGGCTACTGAAACTTAAACTAGATAGAAATTGGCAGGACCAGTACCAGATTAGATATTTCTATCAGAAATCTCAGTGATTCATCAAGTAGACAGATGGCTACATTTTTTCAGGGGCCCAAGATGTATAATGGAGTTTTAATAATATCCCCAGGAACACAGTTTTAACAGCTTGATTTAAAGCTCTTGGTAGGGAGTCATTCTATTGGCACTACTGGGCTTTCAACCAATATGTCCATACTTCTAGAAAGCCTTCATCTAGCCTGGACATACTTCTAATGAGTCACCACTAGATCACTGGCATTGAGCCCAGGCAGCAACATTTGGCTCTAGAACCAAATTTACTTCAGGCTGACGGATGTGTAGATCCGGAGTTTTGATTTGGACTCCTACTTGAAATATTACTCCTTCTTATTTCTCAACTGAGATTTCAAATTATTAAAAGAGAGAAACCGCATGGTCTCAGTGCCCTTCCTTGGCTATGCAAGTAACACACAATTCTAGCAATACTGAGATACTCCTTCTTGCATGTGACTTCTCCAACCTGACACCCACAAGGACTCTCCCATCAGTCCAGCAGTATTGGCATTGTTCAACCACAGCATTCTCTTGGCCTCTCAGAAACCTTTTTCAAAGGTTTGTCTTCTACAATCTACTTCATTAAAATGTCCATGTATTTCTGTTCCCCAACAACAGAAACCACCCCACTTTCCCATGGAAAGCTCTGACACATGAAAAAGAGGTGCTTTAGTGACCCCAGCTGTGTTTCGGCAGCTGCAAGAAGGGAGGGTCTTTCTGGTGCTCTTAACTCTGTTTTGTTAGTCTGCACAACCTTGTACTGGAACTGGTTGCAGGCTGCATAAACAGCATCCATATTATTCAATCTGTTTATTAGAGGTTTCTCGGTTAAGTCATGCTTGTCTTGTCTTTCATGCTTTTCACAAGGATGCCTGAGGCCTGGCTGTGCATCCCTCGAATACCTATCCGAACAGGAAAACTAGGATCTTTCTTTGCAAGCAAGAGTGTTCACTCTCTAGTTTCTTATTTATTACACAGTGTAATGAATGTTAACTCATTCAACTGGGGAGCAGAAACCTTGTCATGTGATTTAACTATTCACCTCCTGTGAGCAGCAAACAGTATGTAAATAAAGGCAACTATGTGTGGAGCTGCCATATGCTGGAATTTACTGCTAGAAACTACTTGGTTTCTTCCCAGAGAGATTCAGGGGTGACATCTGTACAATGAATATTTGTGACCAGATTTTCTCAGAGTATGCATGAATGTATAATGATATTTTCTAGAGAAAGTTTCTTCAGAAATCTCAAGTATGACTTAAAGTAAAAAAAAAAATCCTAAAAAATTGACATGATGCTATTTATTTTTTCTCAAAGAATGTATTCAACTAGTTTCCTGGATGGGTTTATCACTCTGAAAATATGAGTCAAATTCCATGAAAAAGTTTGCAATGTTATTTTGAATAAAGACAAAAACATGGTGAAACTTCCTGAAAAGGTTGCATAAATTTTGAATCCACCTGGTATGGGCAACATTCTGTGGGAGTATAAATAGAAAGATTGGGTTTATAATGTTCCAAACTATACCCACGCAAAACAAAGGAATAAAAATGGAAGTGAACTCATCATGGTTAGCAAAACAATGACTATTTATTTCCTGTGTTTAGAAACAAAACTGAAAGTAATGTTTTCCTGTACAACAACAACAACAACAAAAAATCAAGCATCTTTTCCATGAGTCACATTAAGAACGTGGCCCTATATAAATCAGTTCTATTTTTGCAATTCACATTGGCAAAGCCAGCATTTGACCTTCTGACCACAAAGTCATGAAATGTTGTTACAAGTTTGTCATATTGTTGTATGTAAATTTTCTGCTTGCCTGCAAAACACACACCAAAACAAAGAGAAGAAAAAAAGGGGGGGGGGCAGGAAGAAAAAAAATGTTTTATTTTTTCATTATTTCTTAGTAAAACAAGTGGAGTTTTTTTCTCTCTTTCTCTGAATAGAATACACTTTCTTCGGATTCATTTTTTTTGAAGTGTGCAGGAACCAACTCTCTTGCAAATGATTTTCTGCACTGTGGCCCCTGTTCTCCTCTCCATATAGGAAGTAATGACATGGTAGCAAGTACAAGAAGGAGTTGGTCTTCTGTTCCCTGGCACCAACAAACTGAACTATCCCTACCTGATAACATTTGAAGATGTTATCAGAATGTGTTAATCTTTTGGCAGTATATAAATTATTTCTTATTAAACCTGTGAACACTTGTTCTTCTTTACTTTTGGGGTGTAATTTACTTCACATATATAATGATGCTTTTCTTGTATACTTGAAGGAGATGAAATTTTATGATAGTGCAAGGTAAAAGAATTTTCTGAAGATAACTATAAAGGCTCATTATGCCAGGTTGCCTGCTAGTTATTATTTCCATGAATCTTTATAAAGGCATTTGGGTTTGGCAAAAACCTTCTTGCAAATTGATGTAACAGGAATATAGTTATGATGGATTTAAAATTGAACTAAAAGTATCTTATGAATTTGTTTGAACCCACACAAAATATTGCCTATGGCAAGTATCCAGCTCTTATTACAATCTTCTCATACCAAAGGTCATGGTTCTCCTTTCCCTTACATCAGCACTCACTGAGAATAATTACCTTAAAATACATGCAGATGCCCTAGTGCAAAACCAGTGTAATTGGCAGAGAAAGCAAGCTTCATAAATTTCTGTCCATTCCTTGATAATAAAATTGTTTGATCTTATTTTAATGCTGATTTCTGCTTTCAAAGCTAGAAGAAAATGACCCAACATGTTTCCTCAAACACACAGCTACAAGCTTCTTACTCATCTCTGCTTTGGCACAAGCTTCAGAAGCTTTACATTCATTCAGCAGAGAATTCTCAATGAGGCCTTGGGAACATTCAGTATCTGCCTCAAACAAATGAATCCCTTGGGAGGGAAGTATTCAACATCTTAGAGGGAATGAAAACCTTTTATAAGTGAGCAGTTTTATTGTGTATTACAGTCCTCATGTAAGTTTATTCAACAGGGAGATACCAAGAGGCCACTGACACTTTGCATTTTCTGCAGGTGCTTCAGTATTCTCTGGAATTCATAGGAAACTGCTGTGAATTTATAGAACAGTTTGTTCTGGTACATCCTAGTCATAGCTGTGCATGTTCATGTCATGAGTAATTAGGCAGGCACAAGAGGTGTCTATAGCATCTTTACTCATTTTAACAAACAGCCTCTTTTCAAATTCCCTCCTCTTGTTTCCTCAAGAGGTGGCATGGAAATTTCTGCTAGCACATCTAATTAAGTAAAGCAGAGATTAGTTAAGACCCCTCTAGCTCCACGAAATTAAAGCACATTCCTCCTAGGGAGGAGATAACGTAATTTTTTCTAGACCTGGTCATGACTGCAGTTTCTGAGTCCTAGAAACCTCCTGAAAGCCTCTGGTCTGTCTGTGCAAAAGCAAAGATTACTGGACTGGTGGGAGATGTACAGTGAGGGTCAACCACTCAAATGATGGCTGCTGATGAAATTTTCTCAAATACTGCCAAAGTATGGCTTTTCAGCACAGGTCTCAGGTGTATCCTAGCTGGAGCCATCCATTTCCGAACTGAGTCTATTGTACCTGCTCCATTACCTGGAGCTGCTCAGGGGGTTGGGGCAATAGCATACTTTCCTTGGTGGATTTGTATCCATCCAACCCTGCCAGTGGCATTCCATCCACCCAGGATGTGCTGCTGGGAGCTGCATTCCTCCAGCGGAAGTTGTAGCTGCTTAAAGTATTGTCTTTTATATTGTCTCTGGACCTCATAAATCACTCTTTATAGTTCAGCATTTTTTGACCACCTGCTAACACAGAGGAAGAAGGCAGTAGGTCGAACAGCTGTTTAATGGCATACTTTCAGCTTTGCCATGGGGAGTGAAATGAAAGCAAAGATGACACCTCACATATGGAAACCACTTTACTCTTCAGTAACACAATGCTCAGATTTTTGGCTCACCATGGAAGACCTTTGTTTTTCAGTCTGAAGCAAGAAAAGGGACAGTGGTTATTGGATACAGTTAAGCACTCTTTTAGTCCAGACACTCTAGAATGAGTATTCTATAGATTATGATTTTTTTTTTCTTTTTTTTTTTCCTCTTCTGTTTGGTCAATGAGAGATAAGCAATAGGTAATCTAAAGCAATCCAAATCCATGGATATTTCAATGACTGAGATCATTTTATCAGATAAGGTTGGCCTTCCTTAGGGTTTTCTGAGGTGACTAATAACATCAGTAGGGAGAGATGAAGCAGGAGCAGATGAAGAAGCATTGTTGTTAAGAATAGATTTCAATCTCTCTCAGTCACCCAAGCTGTTACAGTTTCTGAAGTGTAAAGCAGTAGGTTTTTAGCAGAATTGAACATAGCAAAAAGAAAATAAATCTGGAAAGACCTAGCCCAGCTATTGAGATTTACAGACAGGGAGAGCAACTGGCTTATGAGTCAGTGTGCATGTCCCACTACAGCTGCAACCACAGTCCAGTCATTACATCTTCACTGCTTCTCTTTTTTCCCCTTGAAGAGGACGTACATACTGTCTGCACTGTTTTCCCATAGATTTTTCTTTTTTTTTAATGAAACTAACAAGGGAATTTCAGACAAAGTCCAACCTCAGAAATGTCTACTGGAAAGTCAGAAGCAATTCAGAACTAAGAAAAGTACACAAGACCTTAGGCAATAAAATATATTTACTATTAGAAGTAAAAAGAACCTATCTTTCCTCATACAGACAACTGAAGTTATACATGTATGTTCATACAGAGAGAGAGACCCCACAATAATTTTATCCAGATCCCTTAATGCATACGTTTGCCTCTCTGAAGCTATTATTAAAAAAGCCTGAAGTTACTTATCTGAATTTGATTACAAATATAAACAAAAATTGAGTCTTTAATTTCTATGGAGTTGTAGGGATATTAAATCTTAAAGTGTGAACTCTTTCTAAAAAACAAATGCAAGTGATTTTTTTTTTTTTTTAATATTCAGGCATATGCGGAAATGGGAAAACTAACACTATCTTTTTCATACATCTCTTTCATCATGGCAAAGAGCCATTTTCTGAGGGTGGCATAATCACTGAATTATTTCTCAGTTGCTACTGTCACTGGTATTCTATTCAGAAATGTAAATATGAAATAATTAAATGCAAAATAATTTTATATGCTACACTGATCAACAAGTGGTGGCCTTAAAACCAGCTAGAACACCATACACATCTATGTACAAGTTCCACTGCATTTTTCTGAATTAATAGTCATGAAGAATGGTATACTTCAGCTTAAAGAGCTGAGTCCCAAAATGTATCCTGTGCTCTTTCAATGAAGAAGAATTCTGTATATTATGTTACTGTACATTTTCTACCCTGAAAAATTGAGATATGCTCCTGATAGGCTAAAAAAAGCCTGTTATATTCCTCACTCTAAAAATACTGGGTTTCTCTCTTTTTGTTGCATGTCAGACTACACCAACTCTCTTCCACAAGACATGCCTTGCTACCACATTCCTACATATATGTTGCAGAGGAGCTTTCTCAAACCTCCAAACTCTTCTGCTCAGATAAAACCTGAAATTTTGCTCGACTCTAACCTCAAGGCACAGGAAACTCATCTTTTATGTCTCTGTTTTCCAGTTGTTTGTCTACAACCCCCTGGAGATAGTTTGGCTATTTCTAGGGAAGGCAGGAAACATAGCTAAGAAAAATAAATCTGTACTCACTAGTCTTATATTTGCAGCACCATTAGGAATTGGTTTTTAGGATATATAAAACACAAAAGTTTGAAAACTTTGCTCAAGCATCTTACAGTCTAGACATTAGAAACCTGGCAGTATAGGGAAGAAAGACAACTAATAAGAAAAAAAGATGCAACTGGAAGGAGTAAAATCCAGTAATTTCTTGCATTAGAAACAAATATCTCAGTGATCCTGTCAAAGTAGTTGTGTTTTATCTCAGGAATAAATACATATATGTTTGTATTATTCTGTATCCTTTTTAAAAACAATTGTTTATAATAAGGTCAGAAAGAACTGTGATGAAGTAGACTTGGTTTTTGGTGGGGTTTCATTCTTTTTTAAGAACAACTGTGTGCTTGAATCAATGCCATTTTCCCACAGAATTAGTAGTTTTGTCTACCCCTCAAATACATGAATGAGCTCATAAATTCCTAGAAGTTTCGGGGGGGGGGGGTTGTTCTTTTTCTCATCTGTAATAGTGAGTTTTTTACTGAAATTGCAGATATTGACATGGGTAGAATTATTAATATTGCTGTTGTTGTTGTTATTAATAACCTAAAAAGCAAACCATAACACTTAAGCAGAAAAGTATCAATGCAGAGAAAAGGTTCCATGTGTCAGTGTATAAATAGATCTTGCAGAGAACATAACAATAGCTCTGCTTCTGCTCTCCCAGAGCTGGGCTCATCCTGATAAAAACGACAGGCGCCTGTGTCTTGCTGCTTTCACTGTAGATGAGAGGGACACACTGTAAAGGTATTGTCTATTAAAGAGGATGTAACTCGGTGAGGTAAACAGTAATTGAACAACAGGAAGAAAAGACTGGTAGGTTTGGACATGTTCACAAACAGGTTGTCTCTGTTGGAAAGCTGTGGTGAGTTCTGCCTCTGCCCCCCAAATACTTTCATGGAAGCACAGAGTCCTTTTTAACTGTAAGGGCTTGTTGCCCTGTACTATGCAGTAATCCCAGAATTGCCACTTGCTGTGACTAATGTTTGTAGGAATTATATCAGAGAACCATAGAATCACAGAAAGGTTTGGGTTGGAAGTGACCAGGAAGATCATCTAAATCCAATTCCCTTGTCATGGGCAGGGACACCTTCTACTGCATCAGGTTGCTCAGCCTGGCCTTGAACGCTTACAGAGATGGAGCATCTGCAACTTCTCTGGGCAACCTGTGTCAGGGTCTCACCACCCTCACGGTGAAGAATTTGTTTCTCATATCTAATCTAAGCCTACCCTCTTTCAGTTTGAAGCCATTATTCCCTGTTCTATCAGTACATAACCTTGTGAAAACTTCCTCTCCATCTTTTATGTAGGGTCCCCTAAGTACTGGAAGGTTCTCTAAAGTCTCCCCAAAGCCTTCTCTCCTCCAGCTTGAACAATCCCAACTCTCTCAGCCTGCCTTCATAGAAGAGGTGCTCTAGCCCTCTGAGCACCTTCCTGACCCTCCTCTGAACTTGCTCCAAGAGGTCAGTGTGCTTCTTATGTTGGGGGCATCCCACATCCATATTCATCACACATATATATAGTAGGAGCGGAACCTGCCCTGTGATCTCAGAAACAAAGTAGCTCAAAAGATGCCAGTTAGCTGATCACTGGAAAAATAGAGAGGACAACCCTACTTCCATTTAGTTGGAGTAATAGGTGTTTTCCCTCTCAAGGAAACAAATTATATCAACATAGAAACTGTTCCTTATTTTTTTCCTTCATTTTTTTTTCCTTTCAATGTGTTATGTGTGTGTTTGGGTCATTAATTAGCTATATCCTAGGAGTAATGAACAAAGATATTTATTTTTGTTTTGTGGTAATGACTGATTACACTATGCAAGGGACCATGCAATGGGCAGTATTGGTACACTTTAGTGAAAAAAAAATACTTGTCTTCCATGGGGGTGTTATGACTAAGCAGATCATATGTTCATTACAGAAGTCACATCTGGGATCTCTTTCTCAATTTATCATCTGTTGCAGAATTGGAGTGCCAGCTCTGAGCTGTACTTTATTACCTGTCAAAATCTGAAGTACTAACACATCTAGTTTTTTTCTATATATCTGTCTTAGGATAGAGAATTAAAAAAAATTATTACATCTCTTCACTTCTTCAACCAATATTTTTAGTCTCCATACTTTTAATTGCCAGAGTCTACCATTTAGATCTGATGGAAATATTGAATGAAGGATATATTTTTTCTGTTTCATTGAAGCACATATTTATTTGTGTGTGTTTTCAAGGCATATTGTTTTGTCAACACAAATATTTGTGGTCACTTTTCTTGACTAGGGAGAGAGAACCTTCCCCTGCCCTCCTCCTGAAAGGCAGACTTTGAAGGATCATAGGTTGATGTTTTGACAGAGGTCTTTCAGAATAAAACACTATTTTCAGTGTTCTCTTCTTTACAGTGAAGAACAACAATGAATAGTGAAACATTGATGGCTATCACCAAATAAAGCTGGTGTTCTTCAGCCAGCTATAATTTCCACACACAACTTCCTTAATCCTGTGTGAATTCCTCTATCTGAGACTCCCTAAGTAGTCGTTATTCCATGAGCTGCCACAACCTGTTAGTGTATTCTCAAGTGGCTCCAGTTGTATTTACCTTAAAAAAAATTCTGCAAAGAGAAGATAACTTGTAGTCTACATTATTTTTCCAATCAGAAATCCTGGACAAGCATCATGTCTAGTAACAACCACTTTCCCACTCATTGTCACTTGTACTGAAAAATAAATCAGATTTCCTACCAAAGGTCTTAACAGGCTGAGCCCAGAGGTCTAAAGTATATCAGCAGACTTCAAGAGATCAGAAGTTCTGCATCAGTGTGAAAACTATGCTTGGCCAGTGTTGTGGTTTAATCCTGGCAGGTAATTAGGCACTACACAGCCACTAGAGGGATGGGAGAGAGAATCAGGATAAAAGTGAGAAAATTCGTGGGTTGAGATACAGACAAACTAATAAGCAGAAAAAAAAAAAAAAAAAAGAAAAAAGAAAAAAAATAGACCAATCCAACAACCAAACCCAGTAAAAACAACAAGCCAAACAAAAAGCCAAAACCTAACAATAAAAGCAAGTGATGGGAAAAAATTCAATTGCTCACCACCAGCTAAGAGATGTCCAGTCTGCCCACAAGCAGTGGCAAGCCTGGCAGGTTTCCCTGGTCCTTGTATTTATTACTGAGCACAAGGTTACATCGTATGAAATATCCCTTTGATCAGTTGGGATCAACTGTCCAGGCTGCTCCTTTCCCAACTTCTTGCCTATCCCCAGCTCCCCCACTTGTGGGGCAGAGTGAAATGTAGAAAAGGATTTGATACTGTGTCAGCGCTGCTCAACAATAGCCAAAACATCCCTGTGTTATCAGCACTGTTGCCATCACAAATCCTAATTATAACACTTTACAAGCTACTGTCAAGATAATTAACTCTGTCACAGCCAAATGCACTGGTTACCAATAACATGGGAAGAAACCAATCAGCAAAAGTCCCATTTCCTTGCCCATAGACACACGCAAAGGCTGAAACTTAATCTGCTGGTTTATAAGTAGACAGAAAGATTGAGCACAAAGGGTCATTCTTTGTCTGCACTTACTGGTTGATTGTTGCAGTTGCCTGCTGACTGAACTATGTATGAATTTTAAGTCTTAAAGCACTACAGGAAGACTCAAGGACCTGGCTCCAGGATCTGGAGTTTGCAAGTTAATGTGGTACAGACTAATTCATTTTGCAGGACTAGATACAGCTGCTTATCCTTCAGGGACCCAGAGAATGGCTTGGGATGATGAAAGAAAGTTTTTGGTTCTGTGTCTGTTTCCCTGTATATTATTATTGCCTAGAAGTGAAAAGACTTTCATCTTTGCTCTCCAGCATGCTTTGTTTAGGCTCAGTTGGGGGAACAACTTGTACAGAAAAACTGGGGTTGATAGAGTGAATGCTATTCTAGGTATTGCCAGTTTCTTTTATAAAATCATGCCCAGTGCAGATCAGAAATGGAAATCTCTGTCAGAAACAACATGAATTCCATAAAATGTGTTGAAACAAACAAATAAACAAAACTTCAAAGCACCCTACCTGACAGATTAAAAAAAAAATTATATTTTCTGATGCATTTTTCTTTGATTTTAAAGAACAATGTAAAACACATTGTCTATATTCTGCTTACTGTTACAGTGGATGATCCCTAATTCAATGTACAGAGATGCAATATTAACATTAATAACATTATTTCATGAGTATTTACGCACATAAATTTCAAATTTGTTGAATCAGAGATGTTAGTAGGAGGAAGAAATAACGCACCTATTAAAAGAAATAGATATGTGCCTCTCTGCTGCTCTCCTAGGAATTTGTGCTGTAGCATCTTTGCCACATGTGATGTGAAAGACTTCAGTTAGTAATGTCTCACAATACTCCGTTGAGGGAGATAATCACTGTAGTGAATTCACAGATTACAAAAGGAAGCCAAAACAGATTGTTGTTTCTACTGTTGCTAAGATCTTCAGGTTTTAAACATCTAACTTGACATAGAAAAGCCCTATTTTTCAGTGGTAGCTTCTCCTCTCTGCAGCCACACATGACATGTTCTGTCAGAACAGCCTTGTCTTTGGAGCACAAGTGCTGTATTCCTGTACTTGAAGGAACTGTTCTGAAATCTGGCACTTGAGTGATTATTGAAGTTATAATCTTGACTGCTGCATTTATTCTTTATTCTGTAAGGTTCAGGTGAGAACATAACATTCATATTCAGGAAAGAGACCAAAGCTCTCTTATCCTTTAAACCAACCCTTTTGTGCTGAACACTGAACACACACTTAGGTGTTTTCATGAACTATTTTCATCAACAATCAGAATAATAACACTTATTACCTCATTTTACAAAAGTTATCAATAAACAGAGACTCTAAGTTTCTTTTCTGTATGGAAATAACAATGAAAAAGCCTTTCTAAATGTTTACAGGAGTAGCCTTTTTACTTGGGTCAGCTGTTGTGCATAAATTCAGCTTTAATGTCAGCTATAATATTTCCAAATATACTACACTGGGCTTGGCAGTTCAGGTGGTCAAGCATGGTTGTTCCCTGAAGAGACAAATCAGGTACAGGATACTAACAGTCTCGGTAGTTAATTAAGTTTGCACCAGGGATTAACCACTTCTACAGGTTCGACAAAACTTTGACATGTCAATATTCCAAGTTGCTCATAATTAAATGCAACTAGATTTACCCACCATGTTTGTCATTAATGCCTAAAGGGGTCTATGTCTAATTCGAAGGAAAACAGAAAGTTTCTTCTTACCAGAAAGCATATACAAAGTTCCACTGAATCATCTGTTGTGTCTACAAGAGATGCAATAAGGAACTTGTCTTAATAGACCCTATTCAGCTGTTGAAAATTGTGGTACAGTGAGGAAGAATACAAATTAAAATAATTTGGTATTCATGGTAGAAAAGATGGTTGGATGAAAAGATAGTGTTTCACCCAGCAGAAGCCAACACTGACAATTTGGAATGTGAAAAAACATATGAAAGCCAGTGGAACTTAGCTATTTCCCATTCTAATGGTTCACACAGGAATCACACCCCAAAGGGTACAAATCTCTGTTTCCATGTAAGAAAGCCACATGCTATGATCTATAGTCGTGCTGAATCACCAAACAGCATGAAAAGTGTGCCTGCATGACACATCCTTAAAGTTCTCCAAAGCTCATTTGGTTTGCTGACTGAGCTTGACCACATGTGATTCATTGCTCTTAATAACCACGGCAGCAAAGTGGAACTTCATCTGAGAGCTTTCTCTTTCTAATTTAAAAGTTTATTAGAAAGGCTGCTTGTGGTTGATTTAATACAAGCCTGAGCTGCAAAAACTATTGTCATGTCTCCTCAAGAGAGTCTGTTCCTTTCAACATAAAGCAATTCAACTAATAAACTAATGCATAAAAATGCAAAAACAGGTAATTTAAAGATGCACAATATGGAAATACTGCCAGAGGGTCTATACGTTCCATGTTTGTTGAGTCAAACAGAATTAGAAAATTTTGTTACTGTTTTTACTAATAATATAATTATTAAACATTAATATTATCATTATCAAATATATTCTATTGACCAGAAATAACCTAAAAATCCTAGAAAGAAGTGAAGAATGACTTCCTACTGTCATGTTTCATAGGCATATTTCACTATTTCTAGGTGGGAATAGTGCATAGTTTTCAGCAAAGTGCACAAGTAAATTTCCCAAGATGCTTAGGAACATAGTTAAGTTTTTTCTGTGTTAATAATGGAGATGAGGAAGGAAAAAATCATGGCAGGATTTTCAACATTTGTGGAAAGATACTGACTAGAGTTCAAAGCTGCACAGACAAAAAAAAATTAAAAAGGGTATTTAAGAGTAAAAAATTGAGTTATGGAATATGTGACAGTTACTTACTAATCTCAGTTTGCAAACTGAAGGTTGAGAAGCTGTAGATAGGCAGCTGAAATAAATCACTACAACTTCATTACAATTGCTAGAAATAAAAAGGAGGGGAATTCCAAGCAGCTCCGTTTGGTGGAGTTTTATCTTCTTTCAAAGAATAAGCAGATAAGGTAGGAATTATATGATGAAGGAAGTAAGAGTGAGAATTTAGCACTCAACCATTAGTAATAAACAGGTTTACAAAAAAGTTCTGAAAAAGGGACTCCAGTAGCAGTTCAGAATAGTGCAGTGAATTGAGAATGGGTTTTGTCCTGGACTGGAAAAAAATCGAAAAAATGGAGAAAGTTGAAAATTTACTGGCTGAACAACAGCACAGTGAATGAAGTTCAGTATCTAAAAATGCAAAGCTGTAGATGCTGAAGAACAAAAAAATATATGCTGCTGTATTTAAGTTTTTTCAATTAAACATACCAGTGACAGAAATCAAACCAGATTACCAAAGATGTGTTAGGAGTTCAGCTAAGTAAATAAGACCGAAGGGTGTTAAGTAACAAGGGTGTTAAGCCACAAGGTTTATGGTGATTTATGAAATATTATTAGGCAATCATATTAGAACATTATACAGACTGTCTCTATCTAAATGGTCTGATTTCATCCAGAATAGTACCTGCTATAAAATGAACTTGTCTCGAGAAAGATGTTGTAGAAGGGGGATGAGAAAGGAAAAAAAATTGTCACAGGGAAAGAAAAAAACCAGACACTTGTCTGAACCCAGAGCGAAGAAAAAAAGAAATGGAATCCCTCCCCTTAGAGAATAGAGACATAGAAAAGAATATGGAAAAATTAGATATAATGAATAATTTCAATACGGGAATTTACTGTTCCAAGACAGCAAATCACTGGTTTTGCCACTTCAGACAAAACCCAAAACATGCTGGTGGCCACCAACTGCAGTCATAAGTATCAACTTCAAACTTCATAAAGGAAAATAATTTTTTCACAAACTTTGAAGTGTGGAACATGTATTTATACTGTAGTTCTCAAAGTCAAAGATTACCTTGAGTCTGAAAACTTCACAAAGTTCAAAGAACAGGGTGTTTCTAGACATACCAGCAATATCCTAAATTATAGTATTTAATACTAAGACAAACAATGAAAGAGACCAAAAGAAAAAAAAAAAAGACACGCAGGAGAATTTATGCACCTGTAGTTCTCTGTGATTAGGAGGAGCCTTCTAGGAGGAGGCAGGTTATCTCATATCTGGGAGACATGTCTCTGCTTTGCCTTTTCTACAGAAATACCTGATTCTGGCCATTGTTGGAGAAAGGCTGCTAAATCTACCAGTCTAGGGACTGGGAATTCTTTCCTTTCCTCGTGCTGTGAACCCAAGACAAAGAAAGAAACTTCAAGAGAAATTCAGCATGTGAAGTAGAGGAAGTGAAAAATGTAGGAGAAAATGAACAAGAAACTCAGGTTAAAGAGTAAGGTGAAGAAAAAAAAAGATGTATTTCTAAGGCAATATCTATGGAGTAGACTGGATCGTAATGCAAAAACTACAAAGCTGGCAATTAGAGACCTGGCACACCATGCAGTACTCTACAATGCCTTAGGAGATACCAGTTCAGGTACTGCAAACAGAGCAGAAACAACAAAATGGAGCTTCATCTGAGTCCATAAGCTCTGATTCACAGAAGAGATAATGGAAAATACTGTGCCTAATTACAGGAACACCTCTGACTCTGACGGCTCAGGACTCCTGGCACTGTGGTGCCAAGCCTTGGTGAGTGTGTTACTCCTGTCACTGCCAGTGAAAAAAGGAAAAGGATAAAACAGTGTCATATTGTTCCTGACCATGATGAGCAATGTCTGCCCCACAACAAATGGCAAATGGAACTATTTTCACTCTGATTCAAACCAGCAATTCACCACACACTAAAGAGAAGGTGTTATCCTGCATAGATCATGGAAGATTATTGTTCATTGTGTTTAATTCTCATCCCAGCTGAGTATATGTGCGACAAACATGAAGCCAAGCCACTTAATCAGGCAATATTTTTCTTCTGCAAGCATCACTGCTCCAGTAAGTGACTATAGGCACAAAATACAGCATTTTCAGGAGGAGAAAGCCAGAGAAAATGAGTATCCCATAGAAAAAAAATGCTCTCAGGGTTCACAGTAGATGTAGTTTCCAATACCCTTCCCAAAGGGATGTTTCTCCCCAAATAAACTATTAATTTTTCTCTCTTTTTTTTTTTTTTTTTTAACAAGATGGATCTGAACTGCCTAAAGAAGAATCTTGCTAAAAAAGTGCTTCAGAACTCCTGTTTTAACAATTCTTTCTGGATTTATGGGCTTAGGATGGGCTTCAAATAATCATTCACCCCTTATGTGTGCTTGAGTGAGCAGTATCAGTATTAGAGAGATTTTGTACAAACCCTGTGGTAGAATCAGAAGTTCAAACGAAAAGTACCTACAGAGTTACACTGCAGGAGAGCTTGATATGTGGGCCTGAAGTGCTTTAAAAGCAGAGAGAGTCCTTGACTTCATGCCCAGTGAAGATGAATTCTTGAGTCTGTTTGTTTCCCACAGAACTGTGACCCTCTTTAAATCTCTTAATCAAAACAACAGTCCTAGGTGCTTCCTTGGAGTCCCTGGAGTGCACATACAGCTGCCAAGGGTCTGGCTGCTCTGCAGAAAAATTGCATTTGAAATACCTCTTGGTCTTTTCCCAGCTAATTAAAATAAAAATAAGTGAATGTCCTGTCTGACACTTGCTTTCTTATGTCCACACACCATCCCTGTGTATAACTTGAGTGAAGTGGGCAGGTTTCCAGGGACTGAGACTCTCTGCAGAAAAGTTCCACTGACACTTTTGCAACACAACTATTTACTTAAGCCTATACTAAAAGGAGCTATTCCTGGTGCTGAGTTTCGGGTTACTGTGTTTTTCAATGTATATCTGAACTTCTTCTTTTGAGATATTCAGAAAGCATCTGAACACACTCCTGGGTATCATGCTCTAAGGAACACTGAGAGGTTGGACTAAACCTCTAAGGGAACTCTGGCGGTCCCTTCCAACCTTACCCATTCTCTGATTCTGTGATTGTCAGACACTCTCAAAAACACAATGGAATCTTCCTTATTTCTAGACAGTGACGTCAACTATTGCTGCATGCAATGCACAGAAGAAGCCTTTTCCGGCTTGCTGCAGGAGTCATTGTCCAAGGAATGCAACACTAAAAACTAGAGATGTGACCTCAAAGTACATCCCACCAGACGTGCAGCTGATTATTGGCTTGCATTTGCTAAACAGGCACAAGCACAAATACGAGCAAAGGGCAAAGGGAAGTGTGTGTCCACAGGGACACATAGGCACAAGGACACAGGGACATAAGGACACCGGGATACAGGGACACGAGAAACAGGGACGGCGCCCGGCGGAGGGACGGCCGCTCTCCAGGGTGCTGCAGGCAGCGGTTCCGCACTCTTCCAGAGTGGCTCTGCGCGATTTAAGGTTTGCCAATTTTCTCCCCATCACAGAGTATAAAACCCTTCAGGGTATAAACCCTTGAGATTCAGGCCAGGGAGGCACTGTGTTTCCATGCTCAACGTCAGGTAAAACTTTTCTGTGGTAGGCGGATAACCCACTCCACATACCTGAACACAATTTAGAGGGAATTTTATTTAACTATTTGCCTTTTAAGAGCTTTGTGTCACAGCTATAAAATACATACAGTTATAAAAAAATCCATAGCACTGCTTGTCCCCTCGTTAATGTTAGTTACTGTTTTTAACTACTATACCAATATATTGGGCTCATATACTTCCTTCGTGTTTTCTTTTTCCTAAAAGTCACTCTTCTGTCTGTACTCTGAAGTATGTCTGACAGCCTTTAACATATGCTACGCCTTGATATTCAGTCACTGGCTTCCCGAATCTGGACAAAGGTGACACTGATTCTCAGCAAACGTATTTTGCAGACTGTCCTGCAACAGTTTTCAGATCTTCCCATCTATATAATTGCTCATTCCCCTGGAACACTGCAACATTTACAAAGAACAAATATTCCTACACAAAAACTCCCACAAACAAACAAAAAGAAATAAAGAACCAGCCATAAACCAAATTAAAAAAAAAATACTTCAAAATACTGTGATGATCTGGAATTGTAGGGCTTTATTGATAGGACAGCAACTTGTCTGTTTATATTAAAAGGTCCCCCATCAGCTTTGTTGTGCCTAGTAGGATATTGTGCTTACCCTTAGTAAAACAGTAGATTGAATTTTCCACTTTGCCACCTAGTAGCTCCACGAGAGAGGGGATCATTTTGGCTCTTAGAATTAGACCTTGAGCCCCATCTAAACCTGCTGGGCATTTTCACTTCATCATGTGGCATGATTTGAATAATTCCTAGTATGTCAGGTTTTGAGACTCAAAGGGAAGACAAAAATATGTGCATATTAACAGTTTATTTGCATGGAGGCTGGTTTGCCTTTGCCTCAGTTTGGATTTGTTCATTTCTTTCTTCTTGTTCTCTCACTGTTGGGATGATTTGCAGTTCCCTTGTCTCATTCTCACCAGCATTTCCCCATCATCTGTCGGACACCTGCCTCCTCCATGCAGTAAAGTCAGCAATCCGTTGCAAGGCTGGAGATAAATGAGTGTGGAAGCCCAGGAGAGAGCTAAATCTCCTCATAGCAGCGTGATGGGTGGTGGGGAGCACAACCCACAGCCGATATGCTCTGGGCAGGAGCAGGGAGCTGTAGCCACGACCCCTGCGCTGGTCCCTGCTGGAAGTGAGGCCTCCGGCTCAGCCAAGGGAGTGTGACTGCCTCTTCCTCTCACTTCACACCTCATTCAACGCCTTGCATTGCTTGCACTAAGTACCTTTTTATAGGTGTCTTCTTCCACTGAGGTATTAGGGCTTCTTCCTGCTCTTCACAGTCCTATTGGCCTAAAACTGATGGCAAAACCTCGGAGGAAAGAGGAGCTCTGAATAAACCTGGTTTTCGGAGCTGCTTCTTTCCCCTGGGGTGTGTCCCCTTCCAGCAGGGACCAGGGAGGGGACCAGACCTCCAAAGGAAAATCAAGCATTTTGGTTAGCAGAGCTGGCTGTGCCCTGGGCTTGCTGTCTCAGTCCACCAAGAAAGCTGTCTGCTGGCTGGGAAGCCAGTCACCTAAGCCAAGGCAAACATACTGGGGGGGACCTGAGCTGGATGCCCATCCACCAGGTGTCTGCACCCTCCCTGCTTCCCTCCTTCTAGGACACTGACCAAGTGGGAAACAAAAAGCAAGGGGAGCTGGACTACCCTCCTTGTCTGTTCTTTATCCATCTGGGGACGGAAAGAGGTTAAAAGGAAGGAAACTGCCCTAGCTCCAGGTGGACATGAGAACTTCTGGGAGTTAGAGGGAAGTCGCAGTGCCCTTCTCATACTCCCTCTAATGCCAGGCAACGGGCTGAAACAGGCATGGAGGGGTGCTGAGGAGCGAGGTGTAGAAACACGGTGACGACCCACCCAGAGCACTTTGTCCCCATCCCTTCGGTAGACGCCCTCGTCCCTGAGAGGATCTTGAGTTTCTGTAGATATCTCTGTGACCCCCAGGTGCAGATGAGAGCTGAATCGAAGAGGGATGGCACCCCTATGAATATGACAGAAAAGTTTCCCTTGGAAGCGGTCCCTGTGGACAGCCCTCCTCCCTCTTCCACCCAAGCTATAAAACGCTCGAGAAAGGGGACCAGTCCTGCCGGAGCACGCACACGAACAAGGCAGCTCCATGCCGGGGGAAGGAGCCGTCTGGGAGAAGTGTAGCTAAAAACAGGGATAGAGCCCGCAGCAAAGTCTCACTAGAGATCACTCGAAATCACTGGATACGGTTTCTTTAGGAAATCTCTTCGCTGAAACTTGATGTCTTTGCCTGCCCTCCCCGGGAGCGACTGCCGGTCCCTCCGCGGGCGGGGAAGATCAGCATGAGCAAACACACGCTTCTTCACGCGCTTTCCTTCTTTCTGCCAGTGCAGGGCTGAGTGCTTTGTTCTGTGGTTTTACGAAGGATTTATCTCTACAGCTCTTTAGGGCACTGGAAATGACTTGGCTCCCCCGCCCTCCCTCCTCTTGCTTGAGCCGGGGGCGGTGTGTGTGTGGGGGGGGAGGGGGGTATGGGGGGATGCATTTTAAATGTTTTAAGCTCAGGAGCGGCATTTTTTTTCCCTCAGGAGGTGTGTCTAGCACGTAATGCTCTAAAGAGAAGAGCCGGTAATAACAGATGTTCTGTCAAAGGGTGCCGCTTACCACAGAGTCACCGGGTGCCATCAAGATGTATCTGCTGAGACTGATTAAGAGCCGAGCTCCGCGGGCTCAGGAAGGCAGCGCTGCTCACATGTTTCCCTTGGGGGAATCTCCGCTCTCCCCGGGCGAGCAGCAGACACGGCACAGTGGAGGTGAGGGTCACACGGCAGGGTTTTCAGCACTGGGCTTTATTTCCGTGGGAGACCGCAGGGGGGATGCTTGCGGGGAAGGGAGATGCTCCCGGGCTTGGGCGAGGTTTGCACGGTAGAGGATGCCCCTCCAAGCGGTCCGAACTGTGCACAGTTCCACACGGCTCTGAGCAGCGTGGCATTGGGGAGCCCCCTGCAGCTGAGTATTGCCACGCCGAGCCCCAGCCCCAGCCCGGAGCCACCTCCTGCCTTCGTTCCAGCCATGCTGCTGGACGCAGAGCTTGGCCCGAGACCTCCGTCCTTCTGCAGTGGTCCCTCCCAGGGAGGGAAGGAAGGGAGTCCCCAGGTCTGCCGTGTACTGCCAGGGTCACTCCGGGGCAGGGCCGCCACCCCCTACTGCTCCCCACTGTGGGAAGCGCTGACTCGTGTTCGCACTGACTGAACTCTAATTAAATCTCCAGGAATCAACATGCACAATCAAACACTCTCGACGCCGCTGGGAGGGAAAAAATAACAATAACAATAATAAGGGGAAGAGGAGGCGGGCGTTGTCACTTCTGAGGCTGCTGATCCTCCTGATTAATGAATGTTAAAGTATGTTAAGTGCCAAGGTCCCGGAGACAGCCCGTGGGAGGTGCAGAGGGCGGCCGAGGCTGAGAGAGGATCCGTCTGGCAAGGGAAGGGGCACCCAGACTATGGAGGTGGCTGTCCCCTGCCTCGACATGGCTTCACCTGAGGCAGAGCAGTCCCACGGAGCCACAGACTGCTCATGGCATGCTTCCAACCTTCCGGCACCAAATATCATCTGAGCTGCCGGTATAGCTGTCTCCTAAATCTGCTGTGAAATCCAGGCAAAATTTTCTGTGAGGGCTGAGAAACCAAGGGGCAGAAATCAGTTCCCAGCTGCCTTGATGCTCCTAAAGAGCTACAAGTGATCCAGCCCTTAAAAGTGCTTTCAAATAGAGACCCAGCCTTGTATAACACTGAAGCAGAAATACCTCCCAAATTCAGAGCTGTCCACCTCTAAATTAGCTGTTAGAAAGGGACCTAAAAAGATCATCTAGTTTCAATCCCACTACCATAAGCAGGGACACCTTCCACTAGAGCAGGTTAATAAAAGCCCCATCCAGCCTGGCCTTGAACACTTCCAGGCAGTAGTCCTACCCTGAAGGCACATCACTGTCTTTGGAGTAAATCCACCCCTAAGATACTTCCAGGAGCAACAGTTAAATGTGTGTGAGTAGTGTAGACAGCTCTCTGTCTGGGGCAATCTCAGGCCAAAAAATACTTGCTGCAAAGTGAAGGATGTTTTTGAGTGGAGGGGAGTGTTTGGGCTGTGGGTCCTTTGGCCCTTCAAGACAAGAGACAGGGTAAAGGAGGCAGTAGACAAAAGTCAGGGTCAACTTCATGAAGTGTGCCTCTCTCTTCTTCACTTACTATTTTCCCCCTACTAGCCTTTGGACTACTGATGAGATGGGTTCCACTCTCCTGCTTCCCAGTCCGACAGCCCCTACCCCAAGGGAAAAAGCATCCCTTCAGACCACAAATCAATTCTCGTCCAGGAGAGAGGCAAACAAAAACAAAGGAAATACAAAGGCTTTTTTATATAGATAATGTCCGTAGAACTGTCAAGTTCTCTTAAACAAAGTAAATATTTAGCCTAGTGACTACTAATTAAAGAGGAATACTTTACTCCCTATGAGAATTAACTCTTGTTCTCAAAATGTGTCTGTTTCCCCGAATTTGTTTATCATTGTGCTAGGGAAGCACCTTTCCATTAATATTTCAACACAATAACCTCTTTAAAAAAATGAACTGTATTTAGTGTAAAAACATTTTTCCCACAATGTGTGGAGACTCCAGTAAGTGCAATAATCTAAAAGCAAGATCTCTTTCTCTCTTTCTCCTCTAGTACATTGCTTTAGACTTACAGCTATCATGGAACTGGGAAAAAAATCAGAAATAAAAAAGAGAGTATGAGCAGGGAAAGATGGAGAAGAGGTAATTGAAAATAAAAAAAAAGCTGTTCTGATGTGCAAATTGTAGATAAACACTTCTGATGAGAAAGAGGGGAGTGCCTGATGAGGAAGAAGGCAGAGTGTGTTGAGAGATAACAAGAACCAGTAATTTCTATTCAGCAAAGCCACCAAATCAGAGAGCAGTGCTGATCTTATTGGAGGAGAGCCTTCAACAGCAACTAATCCTGTCATATTGAAAGAAAATTGTAAATGTTCTCTGCAGAAATTGCCTGCCCATTGCAGCTAATCGAGCCCACTTCGCGCTCACACACACCACACCCCACCGGCGGGCAGCAAGCGGACCCACAGCCGCAGCACCCCAGCAAGGACATTCGCTCGAGATGCTCACTTAGGCACCCCGTTTGCCTCGCTCGCCACCACTCCAACCAAGGTGGCAGCTTGCCCCCATTTCCTCAGGAGCTCTGGGGGAAGTATGAATTATTACCAGCTCACTTGCGAGTCCCCGCTTCACCTGTTTTTAATAACTTCAGTTTTGTCTAAACCTTAAAGCCAGGTTTGATAGCACTATTGCTCTAATATTTTTTAATTTCTTTTTCTTAAAACTCAGCTTGGCTGAACTGAAGCAGAGACTCGCAAGGGTCAGAGCCACCGAGGGTGTGCGTGTGTATGTGTGTGTGGGTGTGAGAGGGAGCGAGGGAGAGACAAAAACTCCAAAAACCCGGACAATGCCCCCTCTTGTTTAAAGCTTCCAAACTGTTATTCTTTCCCCCCACTATCACGGTACCAAGTAATCTGTCTTTCCCCCACCCCAACCCCCCTCCCTCCTCCTGGAAGATATGGAAGAGGAAGATAAAGCGGCTGGCTGCGGGCGCTGACGGCGCGCAGCCCGCATGCCTCTGCCGCCACAGCCGGGCCAGCTCCGCAGCAGCCGCTTCCAGCGGGATGGGATGCAACTTCTGCTAACTGGATCACAGGTAGGGAAGCTTTGGTTTATACTGACGTTTCTTCTCCCTTTTTCTATTTTTTTCCCTTTTCCTTTCCATCTATTTTTTTTGTCTTTTTCTTTTCTTTCCTTTTCTTTCACGTCCTCTACCCTCCGCCCCTTCCTCGCCGCACCTAGGATTTCATCCGCTGCTGTCATAGGAAAGCTCCCGCCAAGGAATAATGTCTAAGAAACGAGCTTTTGCTTCCTGGTAGAAGAAAAAGAATAGACCATAGGGAAACTTTTGTTGAATAGGTCCACAGCTCTGCGGGTCACCGGGGAAAGGCAGGGAGAGGAGAGAAAACAAAGCGACTGACCCCAGCACAGAGCCCTTCTCTGTCGTGTTACAGTTGCGATATTAATCCCAGAACCGAGTCTAACGTGGTATAGTAGGGAAGGCGAGACGCAGCAGCCTGATTTAGAGAAATCCTCACATTTTTCAAGCGCTGTCCACAGGGGTTTTTTATTATAAATGCTACATTCCGACACAGGGACATCTCCCGGGCTCCCCTTCCCAAATTCCGCTGTGACATGTTTGTTGACGACTCCTGCAAAATGTCACCGGGAGCCCGGAGCGGAGCCGTCCCCGGGGAGCGGAGCCTGCCCGCGGAGCGCGCTGGCTGCCGGGCGGGCAGGCAGCGACGGGCTGCGTGGTATCCCTGCCCTGCCGGGGACCGGGAGGGATGCGGGGTGCAAGGGGAGGAGGCTGCCGCTGTGTCGGTGCGGTCCCTCGCCGCCCCCTCCCCGAATCCCTTCTCTGCCCGGATCAGCGCCCGCTTCCTTTGCCTCAGGTCTCATGCCCTGCCTCGGGGAGGGTGAACGCGGGCTGGAGGCGCCGCCGGGGGTGGGAAGGAGATGGGGTTTCCCCAGCTCATTTCCGGCCCCGCTTCCACGGATCGTTGCCCCTGGGAGCCGGTCCACGGACCAGGAAGCAGGGTGCTGGGGGAGAGGATGCTCCGGGGCCGGGGCCGCCTCGCCCCTCTGCCCCGCTCGGGCTGAGACCCTGGCAGGGCTGTATCGGTCCCGACCGTGCCTCCGGGCTCCCTTTCCTTTCGCCCGTGCCAGCGCTACGGGGTTCTTGCGGCCAGAAGGAGCGAGCTGATACTTTGAGAGCTCAGATCAAGTTGAGGGAGAAAAACTGCTTCCCAGAAACAGCTCTGGGACACCGAGCTCCTGGTGCAGCCCCAGAGTACGGCCACATCGGTGGTTCTGAAGGGGCAAAGTGCCTTCTGCTTTTTCTCGGGCAAAAGTCGATCCTGGCCCTCCGTCCAGCTAGGGCTACTCTTCGCTTCGCTCTTTCCCACCGCTCCGTGTCCCACGCCATGCTCGGCGGCTGCCCCGCAGCTGCCCTATCGCCAGGGTGATGGGGGAGCAGGCAGGCTGGGTGCTGCGAGGCCGGCTTTGCTCCTCTGCTCTTCCCCTAAGCAAGGCAGCCGGGCTAGAGGGCCCTGATGCGAGGTGCTCCAAGAGGATGCCTGTGCCAGCTGCCAGCTCCTAGGACAGGGTTTGTAACTCATTCCCACTAGTCTGTGGGTGAGCCCTTACACCTTTTCTGGCTAAAAGATGAGGGACGTTTCCTCCCGCTCCTGTAAGATTGTTTTTTCCTACTATTTACATTTGCTAAAGTTCCTTTTAGGACAAGAAGAGACTGTTTTTTTTTTTTTTTCCCTCTGAAAAAGTATTCTGGGAAAGGGGTAATTCTTATTGCAAGTCTAGCCAGAATAACATCTGTACCCGTTTCTATGCGTCAACTAGTGTATTTGCACACACTGCCTTGTCCCTGTCCCTTAAGGAAGATCTTCCCCTTGCGGGGAGAAAGGGAAAAAAAAAAGGGGGGAAAAGGGGGGGAGCTAACCTCTGCTTGACAGCCTGCTCTAGCAGATTTTGAGGGGAAATACCAAATCTACAAACCAAAAAAAATATAAAAAGACAGACCATAAGGAAGGTTAATACAGGAGATCAGAAGTATGACACTGTCTGCTTTTATGGCATTGCATTGCATCACTTGCAATCACAGTCCCTGTCTAAATACACACCAGCCTTGATTGTATGGTTTAGGACACCAGCAGCTCTTGGTGACTCATCTATAAACCTCTTTAAGCTACACAGAGCTCCCTCCTTTCCCTCCTATCCTTTAGGATCTTTTTGAGTATAAGTTTGGTTGAACTTCTTCTCTACAGGACCCTTGAACTGCAAAACCAGCCCTGTTTGCTTTTTCATCATGAGAGTGAGAAGTGCAGTGAGCTCATTGGCTTGATAAGCAGGTGCACCACTGAGCTGCCCTCTTTGCCCCTGCCCACAGCACTCTATGATGTCTGCATTGCAGTGTGCTCGGGAATGAGACCCAGGTTATGGAGAGGGGGGTCTAGGACATCTCCAAGTTGCTTTGGATGGAGGGCAAAATTATAAAAAGGAGAGGTCTTGCTTTTCTCCCATCCAAGCCTAAGATTTTAAGTAGTGTCCTCTACCCCAAAGGTTGTAACACTGCATCTGGGCCGAGATCAGGGAGATCCGGACTATTTGTGATCAAGAGTGTCCTCAGGAGGTAGAAGGAACAGCAGTCTAGCCATGCCCTGTCATTGCCCAGGATAGAGACCAAGACACAGAGAGGGAGAAACTGAGGCCATCGGTTAAAAATAGTTTATGGACAAAACTATTTTTTCCCTCTGAGTGTTCAGTCCCACTGTCATTTTGGTTGTTGCCTCTGGACTGACTCCCTGCATATGTTTCATGGTTCTTAGCTACTCAAAATGCATGTCTCTTTCAGCCCATTAGGTGTCTCATTCAATACTCTTTTGAATACATCTAGTATGAAATCCCCCATTGCTGTTAACACAGTCCCAGGAGGTTACTCTGCCCCGCTTCACTTCTATAACCCACTCACCTGTTCACCCAGACATTCTCTTCTCCGCTAATATCATGACCTACATGCAAAAGACTTATTTTCTGATCCTGTTTCCATAGCAATGCAACATGGAGAACGCAGACAAGCCAGTAATAGTAAAGCAGATTCTCCTTCTGTGAAATCAAGACCTCGTTGAAAGTTGAGTTCAGTTTAAGGGAAAGTAGGGATCCGCAGAGAGTTGGATTTCCAGCCCGAAACCCAGATCTCCGCGCCCTCTAGTGCCAGAGGCAGGCGAGCAAGAGCACCCCCAGGCACAGGGAGTGTGAGTCATCATAGCAAATTACGGGAGAGGGAGAGAAGTAAGTGGTATAAGAGCATTTCTCCCAATGTCTCTTTCCAGCCAGCAATTCCGTCTTCTAAACCCAGACCAAAAAAAACCGAAAAAAAAACAAAACAAAAAAAAAAAACACCAAACAAAACAAAAAAAAAAATCTGGTGGGGTTCAGCTGATCCTGGTTTGATCACTCAGAGATTAAAGCTGTGGTGAGTTAAACTACAGAGGAATAAGCATGCAGAAATTAGTCCTAGGAAGCCAAGACTGTATCTGACCGTTTATTCAGAAATTTTGTGTCTCTCTGGCTTTGAGTGTCACAGTTTGAAGCAACTTTCTGCTAATTCTGAGAGATTAGGAAGGCACAGAAGAGGATTACTCACTCGTGGAACTGTTGCCCCAACCTTCTACAGGCTCTTAAGGTGGGTGGATGGGTTAGGCAACAGTAATCAGGCTAAGGAAAGCTGAAGGGGCTTAGATCCAGCTCATATGAATGACAGGGATAATTTTTTCACAAACGCTTGTAGCCTTAAATCTTAAAAAGCTTAAATTGTGTGTTGGTATTTAATGTATGGCAGCATTGAATTGTATGGCAGCATTTCAAACCCTGTTCAACCCATCTTAGAGATTCCCATCTCTGAGAACCAGGCTGCACAAAGAACTACACACTAAGAACTCCTGTATCTGAATGAGACAACTGGCACATTCCCCAGACACCACCCTACCCATCTTTTCCAGTTCCTGTATTTTGGCAAAGGTGGCTTTCTTTTTTGCCAGGGTCTCCACAGCTTTTCCTGCACCAGAGCTGCCCAAAAGACAGAATTATCTACTTGCTTGTCCATGTCCCACCAGCAGATCTCCCACTACTTGTGCCTAGGATTTTGCATTCTCTAGCCCTCCATATTAAGTTGAGCAGCGATCCATTGCTGACTTATTCCACCATCTTCCTATATTTCCCTGATTGAAGTGGGCAGAAGGAAAAGTCAAGACTACCTCTGAAGTTGCCTTAAAGGGCTTTCTCCTTTTCCCATGGACCCTGAGCTTGTTTCTATGTTAGAAGTGCTTTAGGCTCTGGAGCTGCCTGTCATTTTGGACTCCCTTTAAAGCTTTATTGTCACCTATATCTAACACCATCTATTCCCCATAGAGGGGGATATATATCAGCAGGTGTTCCAAAGAGAGATCTCTTGTATAATATAATTTGAAGGCACAAGAGGATAGGACAGGGTGAAGTGAATTTCACCTCATTTCCATCAAACACTTCCTAAAGAATGCTTGCCAATGAAACTAAGGCACGCAATGGGATTTCTGTAGTCCATGTGCTTCATGGATTCATTTTTAACAATATGATAAGCATAAAATGAATCAGACATCATTTAGGGCCAGCTGCTTTGCTCGGTCTTCTGCACGTTTTCTTTTTGACGAGATGATCCCCTGATTCCCGTCATTCCTGTATCTCTTTTGACTCCATGGGCTAGATTCAGATCTTAATTACCTTCTTTCAAATCAGGGGTGCCTCCACTGATTTTAATTGCGTCTGTTTTACTCTAGTGCAATTGAGCTCAGAATTTGATTTTCACAGAAACATAGTAAGTGTTGTAATTAGAATATGCCACTGTTTAGACAACTGTTTATGGAACAGCTCTGTTTCATCAGACTCCGTTGAAAAGGAAATGCAATGTGATAATGGACATTGCGAATGACATGGGCAGTTCTCACAGTGATGGCAATAAAGATCTCTATGAGTGGCCACAACACAGATAGGCAAGAAATTCTGTAAATCAACATTTTCCAGGGTTTTCCTCGAGCTCTTAGAAAAGTACTGAGTAAACTGTGGGCAGGTGTGGGGTTTTTCAGTTTTTTGGTTGATTGGTTTTTAGCTGTGGTTCTGTTTTTGAAAAAGGTGTCTTGAGACAAAAATAACCACAGAGATTTTTCTTCTGAATCATTGTCAAATCAGTGTTGGAAACCAAGGTGATAAAATAAACCTAGTAATTTAAAAGAATTCTCTTGCTTAATGATTTCTCTGGCTCAGGATTTTCAGGTAGTCTGAATACGTAAAAATCTCTTTATATGGTGCAGATAGGATGAGCTGGAAGCACTGACGATTAGACCCTTCATTTTTATAATCCATTCCAGCATGTGAGAAACAAAAACTAGCAAAATCTGTGCATGGGAAAAATTAAGTTTCTGATACAGCCCATAGCATTTTCATAAATTCCTGAGAAATTTTCTCCCAGCTTTGCAATGAATTACTGATGTCTATTTTAAAACTCATCTATCTCATGTATAGTCAGTTATAAAGCAGAGCAGTCATATATTGAAAATTATTCACAAATTTGTTCATGAATAATGGCAACAATCTTATTGCACTGTTATTTCTGAAGTCATTTAGTGCAAGCTGGTGGCCAATGATTTATTCATGAAAATATTCATACAGTTGAAAAGTTTCATAAATGTTAGCTTGAATAATTAAGAGAATTTGTGTTATTTGTTATCATTACTCATTATTTTCCTATGCAAAAAAGGCATTAGTCATCCCATTAAAGAACATTAAAATATAATGATTGCAACATTGGATCGGACAGGTGTCTTGTCTTGTCCTGTATAATATTTCTATCAGTGCCAGTTACCAAAGAAGCAGATGCAGGCAATGCTGCCCTAGGTATCTGCACTGCCATCAGGTAAAATGTTTTTATACGCAGAAGCTCATGTTTGCTCACTGCCCAGTGATCATTTCCACATGAAAAAAAAAGATACCTCCGTCACCAGAGGGAAACCTCTAGCGATTGTAGACAAGCTGAAGGTATACTCACTGGCCGGATAAGCAGCTAAGGCAGTTTTGCCTCCCAGTAAGTTCACTGTGATAGCATGTAACAGTGAATTGGGTCGGTTAATTAAATATTTTCTTGAGCAAATTACATGCCAAACAACCTTTGATCTATTTAAATTAGTTGCCTTTTGATGTTATTGTTACCTCTCTGTTATATGGCACCAAAAAACCAATGGGAGCAGCCAGTTCATTGTATAGATGTCATTTATTTACTCGCCCACAAACCGTCTTGTTCTTTTCTTGTCTCAGATAGCCTTGAGGTTCCCAGTCACTTTGCATGACTTAAAAACTACTAATTCTATCTTCTGTTTTGGTGATGTGGACACTGTTTTCCAGGCAAGGACTATTGACTTACACAGAATAGTTTTCTCTTTAACACCTATTACTCCTCCTGTGTCCACAGTATTGCCAATATCCTTTTTTGAGTGGCTACAGCTGGCTTAGAACCCAAAAGGCTTCTAAGTATTTCACACCACCTGGGATTGTTCTGCTTTGGGCAATGCTTATTTCCATTTGTAATCCATTTGCTTCACCCAACTTAATTAGCACACTATTAAATACTTTAATCCTTATTCTTTTTTTCTAACAGCCATAATTTCAGTAAAGAAGTTCAAAGTTCCTGGACAATCCAACTTTTAATTTTTTACAGTAAAAAGGATCCTTCATGTGTAGTTTCTGTTTTCTCTTTCTTAGCTTCCCGCTTGTAATGATAAGCCATGTATTTTATCACTACTTAAATTTGTCAAAGAATCTAAGATGATAAATATATATATATAGATGATACCTATATAGAGACACTTATCAGGTTGTTTTTCTTAGTCTTTTAGCTTGATCTTTCAAAGAAAATATAGAAGAGACAACATTTCTCTGAAAGACACTATGATTTTTTTTTTTTTCTTTCCTCTATGTAATTCTATTTTTCATTAGTTTCAATCAATTTAGCTGGAAGTGAAACAAGTTTTTCAGTATATAGTACTTAGGATTCATCTGGTGCCTGTCCTAAAGACAGGTATGCTAGCTGCTGCCCTCCTGTCCTTCTGTAGCGCATCTGACTTTAGAAACACCTTGCATATTTTTGCTATCAGTGCAACCACTTCATTTTGAACTGCTTTCCAAACCCTTGCATATATAAGCATGATGTCCTTGTGATACGCTGCTGCTTAGTTTATCAGTTTTTTCCAATGCTCCCCCTTTCAGTGTTTCACATTCTAACAGCTCATGTGCTTTACTCGTCTTGAAAAAAAAAATAGGTCTAACATGGTTTTTTCATTTATAGAGAAGGTAAAACCAAACAATTCAGAACCTATGCAAAGTCCTTTTGCTCATTAATTATCCCCAATATTTACTGGTTGTGCACTGCTCCCTTCCTAAACTAGGTGAATTTGAGACCTTTCAGAAATGTCCTACAGTTCTCCCCTCTGCACACACCCTCACACCCCCATGAGCTCTTGTCAGTTTGTGCATCCTTGGCCCTCTTCATTTACAGCTGACATTTTGTTTGTGTTTTATTATAATTTCCCTCCCTTAGCCATTGGCTTCACCAGAGATGAAGTGTCATTTCCTGAAACCTGGTTGTTTGGCTCAAACAACCTCTTGGACCTTAACATTTCGCAATACCTTTTTTTCCTATCTTGCTTTTAGTTTGCTTTCTGCATGACTTCACTGAATCAGAAACTGTCTGTTAATATACTTGTTCTGAATCCAGGGATTTTACTTTCTTCCTCTTTCATTCTTTGTTTTCCTTTTTTATTTTTTTTTATTTTATTTCTGCCTTCAGTACTTTTAAAGCAGTTCACTAATTATGAGCAATTATAACCTCATGCTCTTAATGCAGTAATAAGTTTATTACTTTTTGGTGGTTTGACTGTATCATATCTTCAGCTACTTAGTAAAGAGCACATACTGTTATGTTCTCCAGTTATCCTAGAAATCACATTGAAATTGTTGGGGGTTTTTTCATCTCTTTGTACCCTTTGACCTACCTATATACAGGTGGGTAAACTCACCCATAGTTACCAATTTATTAGACTTAGATACCTGCTTGATCTCTCTCCATATAACTAATTGAATATCCCAGACATTTCCTGTACTAAGGGTCTAAATGCTTTGTGCAAGCATCAGGATTTAATTAAAGAAGGATATTTTTTCACTTAGCACACTGGACTGAGATCAAGGAGATCATTGATAAGCTCCTGACCATGCCACCAACCTGCTGCCTGATCTTTGACACATTCCTATGGCCTGACACAAAGCCTGCTGAGGTTGGAGACCAATTTTTATTGCCTTGGGTAGGCTTTGGCTCAACATCTAGAGGCAGGGACAATAATTCTTCCTGATCTCATAACAGTGTTCTAAGGATTCACTTGCTGCAGGTTGTCAGGTATTGAGGTTCAAGTGTGGTGTTGCTATATGAAATTAGGAGCAGAAAAACTCTATCCACATGGTCTGTCTTTGCACTGGAGAGCTGGCAAATTGATCCTTTAGGAGATGCTTAGTAAGGAAAGCTTCTGTTCAGAATGAAAGATAAGCTGAAATGGTCAGCATACCTCAGAAAAAAAAAATTGCTCCAGACCTTGGTGAGAAGCAAAAGAATTAGAAATGTTTTTCCTGCTGTTGCTTTTCCACGCTTAGGCTAAGCTCAAACTGATCTCCTGATCCATTACTGGCATCTTTCACCCACACTATTTTCACTTTTCTAGCAGTGTATTTTCAGCTGATGAAAGCTGTCAGAACACAAGTGACATGAAAGGAGAGGCCATCACTAAACAAAGTGCTATATTTAACCTGGCAATGTCAAGCCTTCTCACTTATGACCTTCAGCCCTAGAAGTGAGAATTTAAATAGGGCATCTTGCTTGTAAAGTTCTGCCTTTAGCCAGATGTAGATGGCTCTTAAACATGACAAAAGGGAAGAAGGAAGGCAAAGTAAGTTACTCTTCTGCTTTTGACATTTGTGATAGCCAGCACACTTAGCTGGCACTAGAAGGAAAGAATACATGAAGGCTTACTGTTAAGTTCTCATTAAAAATGTCTGTTTGATGTCTGCTAGTCCTTTTCACAAACTGATCCACTGGGAGTAAATGTAGGGATCTTTACTGAAAGGTTTTGACATCAGAAGCAGCTTCCTGCAAGGAATATACTACTGGTATTAATTATTTTGCTGTGTGATTCAGTAAAGGGAAAAAAAATCCCCAAAAATATACAACTAGGAAAAAAAAAAAAACCAAGGAAAGCAAAAGAAAGATGATGAAGAAAACCATTTGGTATGTTTAGTCTGAAGAAAGCTAAGTCTCTTCCTTGCACAGGGGAATGCAAAATATCTGGTTTAAAAAAACCCAGATAACTCAAGCATTGCTATTTTTTCTGAATGACAAATTTGACAATTAATAGTCCACATTACAGTCTTTAATGCCTCTTAAGAATCAAAGTGAGGTGTGGAAATGACACATAGTTAAAAAGATGAGGAGCAATTTTCTTGTTACCGCTTTCAGAAAGTAGTGACAAGAGCTTAAATCCTAATTTCACCACTGATTGCTTATGTGGCCTTGGACAAACTCAGTAACCTCTTGTACCTTAGCTTCTAACATGCAAATTGTATAAAATACTATTTTCATTCTCATAAGCTGTGTCTGCTCTTCCTGTTTAGATTTTGGAGTGTTTGGCCGCACCTCTGCAACAGTCGGCACCAAACTTAACCTTACCTAAATATGAGCACGCATAGAAAGAAATGAATGATACATTATCTTTCAAACATTCAGTTGCATTTCATTCCATATGAAAATTACCTAATAACGTGGCCTCAATCTTTCTCTTGTTTAGAGAGTAAGAGCATTTCCATTTACCCCGGCTCTTACTGGTATAGGCAGGTGTACATGGGACATGTCTCAGCAGGCTCTGTCTGAAGCAGGTCCATGATAGATTTCTTTAAACCCCATGAGCAGTTCTGCACATGTTAGTGCTGCAAGGGTACAGAGGAAGGTGACAAAGATAGTGAGAATTACCTGTCTTCCAGAGAGATGTCCAATAGACTAGGAGTCATCATACAAGAAATCATACGAGTTCTGAGGGATACATGTAGCCCATTCCCTTTGCTCTCTCATTGCTGCCACACACTTCTGACAGAGAACTGTGACCACAGTGGCTTAGGGAGAGTTGTTCTTGCACTCAGGCCCTCACGCAGAGCCATCAGTGTGATCTTCTCTGGACAATGCATTTCACTTTTTCTGCTCATCAGAAAATTTTTGTCCTTCTTGGATAGGCTTTTATCAAAACAACTTCAACAAAACTTTGGAAACTTTGAAAAATTGTTTAATTTATCCCCAATTCTCCAGAAAGACCTCCTACAAATAAATTCAAAGATTTTGTTTTATTTGTTCACTGGAGCTGTTGGAGAATTTTAATACACACCTGGTTTCCAGGCTGATCTTGATACCAACGACAGAGTGTGCTTTCCTGCCCCACTACCTGTAACTCTAACATAAGATCCTGAGATAACCTTCTTGCAGACACACTTCTCTTTCAGCTTAAGGTCTTTGCGTTCCCATTATAGGCACTCTCTTTACAGAGGAACAGTGAGCTGAGAATGGTAAAATGTGGTCACAGCTCTGTCTTTAGCATTGCTTCTCTATTTTCTACTCCCAGCAACAAACTGGAACAAACAGCCCGTGCAGGACAGAAATGAGGAAGGATGTGGCTGCCTCTGAGAAAGATCTTTGCATCTCTATAAATGTGACAGGAGAAAATATCCCTCAGTAGTTGCATGTATACAATTTCTTACCTTATTAGAGAAGACCAGCTACTCTCAAATGGCAAAAGAGAGATGATTCCTTCTTCTTGCTTTTCATTTGAGAGTTCAAAAATCATTTACTTCTCAAATCTCTGTATCATTTCATATGCTGTATCAGAATTTAGACAATAACCTTTAAACTAAGGAGTTTTAGAAGAAAAACAAACCAAATCCAATCCTAACTAAACAACTGAAGAAACCCAAGACTTAACGAAACAAAAAAACTAAAACTGAATTTAGAATGAAGGAGATACTTTCTGAAAATGATCTGTGCTTTGCTAGGTGTCTTTTACGTGTACAAGTTGTGGGTCATGAGTTCACTGGAAAGCTCTCTAGGTCAGAGTTTTTGTGTTACGATCATGGTCCTGATGGAATCACCGCATTGTTAATTCACCCATGCAGAATTGTTCTGTACTGCGTGTCAATTTAAAGGCATGAACTTAAAGGTGAGCTGAAAACCTTTGAAATCTGCAGAAGACAAGACTTCTGTTTGTTAAGAAATCCACACAACAACAGTGTTAAAGTTACATTTCCAAGGTCATAATAGCTGAGGCCCCCATACTTTCTACTGAATAATTGTAAAAATGATTTCTGGATGCTTTCCTTGCTGAAAAATCAAACTGCTAGTGTGTATCCTTGTCTATGGCTTTAGAAATCCAAGTTTAGGTACTGTATTTTTAACTTCAAGCTAAAATCTTTAACAAGCAAAGCAAAATAGATTTCAAGGAAAACATGGGATATCTGAAACCTAATTTCGCTCCTTGCTTGGACTCCACTTCAAAGCTATTTTATGTACATACAGATGACTGCAAAATACTGGAGGCAAAGGAGAGCCAGGCCTATACCACAGAAATTAGCAATACATTTTTTTTCTGGAGGCAGTGTTTGTGGGGTTTAAAAACCAGAGGATAATTTTGGAGGTAAGTGATATAACATTATGGCAGGCCTTGGTGTGTTAGAGTTTTCCTCTTGACAAATATTTCAGTGTCATTCTCCAAGTTACTCTGAAAAGAGTGCAAGGGAAAGAGGTTAAGTTTAGGAACATGTGTCCCTGCTTTGGCTCGATTGTTTAATAATTTAGCATTGCCTTTCACCTAAAAGTTATCAGTTCCCATGAGCAATCACCAGATCTGCATTTTTTACTTTTTCCCAACCTGGTTTTGGTGATATTGTTGTTGTACTTGGAGATATGGATGTCAACCAAATAAACAATGCAAACCAATACATGATATTGTTAAAAATGTTAGTGTAACAGAAATTCCCTCTCATTATGGCCAGCTTGCACAAGCAATGTTGAAACAGGTTCATGTATATGAAGATTTATTAGTGGAGTCTGTAGCTGATGGCATACATTGCCTATAGCTGTGAAAAATTTGAGATAACATTAAAAAAAGAGGAGAGACAGAAGAGAAAAGGAAAGTTCTCCTTGAGCCACTCAGCTGTGAAGAGAAGCAGCAAGGGTTCCCAGACCCCTCCTGCATGTCCTCTGCTGTTCCACCCCGTAATATTCTTCCCACAGTCACTATATAGTTTCCAGCAGAACATGCTAGAACTCTGAGCTGGCTGTCCCTGCTCACCATTAGTGTTGCATGCACTGGCCAGGGCAGGGACTGCATGGCCCATCTTTTGTGCACATGAGCGTTATTGTGTGTCCCTTGCATAAACCAGAAGCTACTACCAAAATGTAGTGGAAGTCGGGGGAAAGAAAATCTGTTTGTCTCACAGGTGGAAATCACTGCCCGTGAGAACCACACCCCACCCTAAAAGACTGTGCAGGTGCGAGGTTATAAGGACAGCAGCATGAGAATAACAGTGTGGGAAGAGTGAGAGGAAAACACTGCTCCAGGGACTCTGAAAACATTGCCCCAGCAACCTGCTTGGGAGGCTTCAGAGCTATGAGGGAAAGGCATGCTGCAAAGTTGCAGAGAGAAAGCACTTAGCCACACAAACCAGTGACGGCAGAATGTACCTAGCATGGGAGGATGTGACAAGGTGACATAGTGGCACCCTAGAAATCAAATATGCTGCTGTTCAGGGACAGTCATTGGATCCGGCTGCTTTGCACAAAATATGCAATTTCTGACAGGAGACTGAATCCCCTTTTCCTTGTATGGTCTGGGGCACAAGCTGGCTGGTCACTTCCTCTCTAGAGGTGATCAAGCATATTCTATGATCCTATGACTTGAATGAGAACCAACTCCTTGCCCTCCCTAAGCCTTCTTTTTTCTCCACCATTTATGTAACAGTAAAATTAAGTTTCCCCACTGCAGGTCAGCAGACAAAACCAGCTGAGGATGTGTAACATATGGGTAACAGCATAACAAATGATTACAGCAGAACAGCAAAGGAGAAATTTATCCTCTGCATTTTCTGGTATGCTTTAGATGCTATGTTCAGTTTGAATGGGCTGGAAGGATCAGAGAGTTCTGATTGCATGTCTTAGCAGGTGAAAAGCTCTCAATTTAACTTTTATTCCAGTTTGAGTAGATGGAGCAAACAAAAAGGTCTTCAGCCCTTTCCTTCAAGTCATGAGTAAGCTGAGGTTTAGCTTATTTCTTAACCCTGTGGCAGTGGTGTTAATGCAACACAACAATAAGAACAAGGAGAAAAGCCCAGGAGAGTTCTCTCTCTTTCTTTTCTTTTTTTTTTAAATTTATTTGTTTTTTTTTTTTATTTATTTCACAAGAATAGCTCTGGATCAAGATTTTATTTCTTGTACATTATTGCTTCATAAACGAAGGAACAAAACTAAAATCTCAACAGCCAGGAAGGAAGAAGTTTTTTGCAGCTGAGCACGTAGACAGAGATGTGAAAATAACTAAATAAAGATGAATTATTTGCTGATTTTGAAGGTCTACTAAGACCTCTTTGATAGGGATCACACTAACTTATTTTTGTTGCATGGACACTCTCGAGCCTTCAACCTGCCGTGCTCGACCATGAAGCCTGTTCCTTCCCTGCAGCATTAAGAGGTAATTATTAGCCTTTCCTGTGTAATGATTAGTTATTATACAGGCCATGCAGAATACTTCTGCAATCGTCATGCCAACTGTCCTCTACCCTGATTTAACCTGCTCTACTCTGTTGCAATGATCAGTCACAGGTGGTTGGGGGGGGACATTTAGGCTGCACACAACCCATTCTGATTTCACTGCATTCTGGATGTTAAAAGGGCACATAGTCTGTCCTAGTGTGTGCAGACACAGGGATTTTAAAGACTGTTGTCTCTTGCTCAGCCCGTGTTTCCCTGCCATGATATGAGAGGATTAATACATATCCTGAGTGCCAGACCTCTTGCTGCTCTGCAGTGAACCCCTCTGGGTGCTTTAAGTGCAGCCTCAGAAGGAGGCTAATCCAGTTCTTGTCAGCTGGCAGCAGTTCTCTCTGATACCAGGGCTTGACAAGGTGTGGCTTGATGGGTGTTTATGAGACATGCATGAAAGCAGGAGGAGAGGTGCTAAAACAAGACAGCATCTCACGGAGAACTCAGATGCACTTGTTTGCTCTGGTAGGAGCCAAGGTGTATTTCCAGTTACCTCTCAGTGCTGCTGTGCTAAAATGTCAGTCCGTTTTGGGGGTAGAATTGCTCAGCCAGAAAGTGAGAACATCACTGTCTTTGTTTTAAAGTGGTGGATATGTCCCACTGGGGAAAAAGGAGAAGGGCTGCGTTGTCTGCTCTCTCACTGTTCCTTAAACTCTGAATTGAATTGCACAGTGAGGAAAATGAGAGCTGGTCTTTGCTTAGATAAGCATTCTTCAAGCAAATTTACAAAACAATGACATAGCTCTTTGCGCTCCTGTAGGGAATTACATACGTCATCGCAGCTATGGGTGCAGTCCTGCATGCTGCATGCTGCAGGACCAGACCTTTTGTAGCTAGCTTAGCTCAGGAATAAAGGGGATTTGATACAAGATTTATATTTTTCCCTTTTGCTTCTTGCTGAAATGACTACCTACATCTCTCCAAGGGCAAAAGCAAAAAAGGGTGTGCAAAATACTCCACATTCTCCACAACAGAGCAGATGTTGTTGCTCTTATTGCTATTTACACATAGAAGATTATGCTATCTGTCGCACAGGAAGGAATGAAATGATTAACTGGAGAAATAATCTGAAAATCAAATACTTCTTTTCTTGATGTTTCTTCAAAGAATAGATTTTACCAATGTTGCTCCACGTTTTTGTTTTTGTTTTTTTTTTCAAAAAATAACTATCTAATTATATTCTATAATTAAACATCTAACCAAAGAGAGCAACATTTCTATGAAAACAAGTACAAGATTTATTATTATGTGGAAAACAGCACTCTGTTAACCAGAGCTGATGGGAGATTTGAACAAAGCATGGAGAGGAGAAGAAAGTTTCTCTCTTCAGTTTACATTCAATAGACTGAAAACAGAGAACTCTTCCGTTCACATTTTTGCTATTCTGCCCTTCATACTCCTTTCTACGATACACTTTTCATCACTCTTTGAAAAGACGCAGCCTAGTCAGCCATCAAATGACTTCATCTTCAGGTTAAGCCTTTGAGTCAACGAGTTATGATCACCTAACAAGCCCCATTCACACACAGAGCTGCCGTTTTGCTTGGTTTTGCACATTCATTGTAGGAGCACTGCTGTTTGTCACTGTTTGTCACTTCTGCGGGGGTTAGCTGTGTCCTCTCAGTCTAAGGAAGAGAGGGCAGGACACAAAAAGTTGTCAGGTTGTAGGTAAAGAATAGATGTGGGACAAAAACATACACTCCCCTTATATTCCCATGTGCCACCCTCCCCACTCAGCCTTGCTCATATGGTCATTATAAACTTGTGCCATCCTCTGGGGTGATAGTGATGAAATTTGTTTGCAAGCAAGCCATCTGATCAGGCTGGTGTGCTGGAGTGTAATGCCAACACAAATGGTTATTATGGGTACATAATTAGTAGGCTTCTATACAGGAAAATGGCTGTAAATGATTGAGTGCCATTAACCTGAAAGCCATGAGAAAAAATTTGGCTTCCCAATAGCCTCAGGCTGTGTGAAGATGGGCTTTTCTGATAACAGATATTCCCTCAGCCCTGAGTCTCATCAGTCACTGGTGTCATCAGACAGCTGATGCCCTCTTTTGCTTTCAGATCACTGAAAAAAAAAAATGACCTATGCTGAACTATCTGTTATTTGTCATTAATTTGTCCACTGGATATTTCCTCCCTATATTTTGAATTGTACATCTGCAAGTGTGCTGGCTAAGCTTCACAGTCTGATTAATAGTTTCAATGATTATGTCAAGGCCAAGGGATTCTTTTAAGCTTTGCACATTCAACATCGAGAATTTAGTACTTTTTGTATATGGCTGCTTGCTTAACTCATGTGACACAGCTTCCCACCTCTCATTTAATGACTTGGTTTTATAAGCAGAAGATGAAAGTGTTCTAGATGGTGGGACGGGCTGCATAACTACTGTTCCCTTTTGCTCTAAGAAGGGCTCAAGAGCAGCATAGTGGAGGGTTCAGATACTGAACCAGAAATATCTTGGAGAAAAGACAAAGCCAAAGGTGCAGACTGTTTAGCAGGGTCTGTATTTATTGCTTTTTTCCCACATCAGATAATTACTGCAAATCACTGGTGGCTGACTTCACACCTCAGTTTGTTCTCGATCAAGTCTTGCAGCAGGACCTTTTGGTTCAATGCATGTGAACACAATGCTGATATTTTTTGCATAATTTTGCATCATCCACTTGTCCTTTTAAAGGGAAAGGCAAGCACCTTTAAAGAGACATTAAGGTCAAGAGCAGGTCTACAGTGTAGGTCTTTGGGGTAGTGATAGACAGTACTGGAAACTACCTTTGGGGACGTTTTCCTTGCATACACCAAGACTGCTGCCACCCAAGACGGAAACTACACTGCATCTCCTTCATCCTGGAAATGGCACAGAGTTCAGTCCACTCCAAAAGTACAAATCTGGTTGCTGTGTGTGTTCCAGGAGAAAATGTGTGATCCCAAGACAGACATGGCTTCCCTGGGAAGTTAATTTCTATCTTGGGGTTTCCTTCACTGCAACATCTGGCTCCTCTGTCATCTCCTTTCCTGAATATTTCGGACCTGTAAAGCCAACAAAGGGATTCCTGTCTTACATCATTTCTCCTGGTTTAGCACTGCCTTTTTTTATACTATCTACTGTCTCTTCAGCTCATTATAGGACAGATACAACTGCTTTTTTGTTCACTTTGTACATCACTGCTGAACAAACACCCTAGAAATGTTTGCCACATCAGCTGCTACGTACTGTGAGTGATGGTCCCCAAATCTGGCACAAAATATTAAAGGAAAGAAATGGTATCCAGTCTGAGCAAAGACTGCAATGTCTTTCATGATATTTTCACCCATATTTTTGCCATGCCCTTTCTCACACTTGCCAGGTGTTCACACATCCTGAAAATACAGGGCAGCACATTTGAAAATGTTTGCAAGGTGTATTTTACTCGGTGATTTTCATGCTCTCAGGCAGCAGACTACAGACAGTTACTGAACCAAGCAATGTAATGCACTTTCAAGAAGCATTGTTCAATCACATGGAAATAAACATCACCCTAAGGTATACTTAATGTTATGCTTTCTATGATTAAAATTACTAGTAGTATCAGTTCTTATGTGCCTGGTTTTACATTGATTACTAAGTTAGAGTTCAAAAAGGTCTCCTTCCTCTTAATAAAAGTCTGTTCATTAATGAGCAAAGTGCATGATTTTTCCTTAGAGAATGAAATATAAATCATTACGATATGTAAACATGTGATTGCTGTACTCTTGGGTAGGGGCATCAGTAATCTCTGCCTACATGGAGATTCTCATGTTTCAAAAAAGTCTCAGGCCTATAAAACAATGACCAAAAAAACATGGGAGACACACAATAATGTGTCTGTAAATAGACAAATGTCATAACTGGCAGGGTTAGATAAATTCTATTTGAGACATCACTTCTAAAGAGTTTGTTCCTCATTTGTTGCAGTTTGATAGCAAAGCAGAACTTCTGAATATCCATTTCTATGCATCAGACTCTAAATTCATCATGCTCTTATTATTGGACTATCATTTTACATGGAGACTTTTTTCTTTTCCATTTTTTTTTGTGTTTGTGTGTGTGTGGAGAGAGTGATTGGGAGAAGGGTTGGGGGATCATTGTGCATGGTATTTGTTCACATCAACCAATACTGAAGGAAAAATATTAAGTATAATTACAGAGCAAGGCAGGCTAATAAATTCCCCATCAGCATCATCTAATCATTGGTATTATTCTCTGTTCTTACTCACCTTCATCTCTGTGCTGCCTCTCTTTCCACCTCAAATCCTTAAGTCCTCCTTCCTCTGACAGGATGTACAATAGCCAGAGCAATATAAATCAAAGCCTAGAATCAGGCAAATTAGAATAGATTGGAAGTGCCAGTTCCTCAAGAAGGAAAAGAAAGAAACAAGACAGCAGGAGATCAGAAGAGTGATTGCAGCTTCATTACAAGGGCCGTTGTACCATCAGAACAGGTTATTGCCTGTCATAAACTGTTTTTATTTTCCAGCTCCTGACTGATGCAGAGCTTGATCTGAAGTAAATGCCAGCTACCCACTTATTTTATAAATCTCCTTGCTGTGCTCACATTTAATGTTTATGGGCCTTCACATTTTTCAAATAAAATACAATTTTATACTTTTTGTATCTTCATTGAAAAGCAGAAACAGAGAGGTTGAGAACTAGTGGAGCTCTTATAGGTCCATGCTTCAGTGGGACTGAGAGGGAATGAACTCAAACAGGTCAAAAGGCAGGATAAACCATGGTGGGGCTTCCATGCAGTGCACTCTCAATATCAACTGCTTCCTTAATCTGTTTCACATTCAGACACTACTCATAGGAGTGGTCAAAATACTGCAGTGCCGAATTTTTAAAGCTTTCTTCCATAAGTTTACTTATCAGTTGAAAAAAAAACAACCAACCAGAACCCAACAAACTTATTCCCAGCAATTGTATAATACCAAGTTGAAACCCAAGGGTTTCAACAGCATGTCATTGGGATTTTCAGATTTTGAGAGATCAGTAAAAAACCACCTTTGTTGAGAGAAGATCTCCACACCAACTTTTCTGTGGGGGAAGTGAAAAAAAAAACAAAACAGGAAAAAAACAAAACCAAACCAACCAACCCACCAACCCACCCAAAATAAAAACAAACAAACAAACAAAAAAATTAAAAAAAAAAAAAACATAGAAAGTAAAGAAAAGAGAGAGAAAGTAAAGGAAGGGAGGAAGGGAGAAAGGAAGGAAGAAAGGAAGGGAGGAAGGGAAGGAGGGAGGGGAAGGAAGGAAGGAAGGAAGAGAGGGAGGGAGGGAGGGAGGAAGGAAGGAAAGAAGGGAGGAAGAGAGGAAGGGAGGGAGGAAAGAAGGGAGGAAGGGAGGAAAGAAGGGAGGAAGGGAGGAAAGAAGGGAGGAAGGGAGGAAGAGAGGAAGGAAGGGAGGGAGGGAGGGAGGGAGGAATTTGGAAGAGAGAAAGAGAGAAAGAGAGAGAGAAAGAGAGAAAGAGAGAAAGAGAGAGAGAGAGAGAGAGAGAGAAAGAAAGAAAGAAAGAAAGAAAGAAAGAAAGAAAGAAAGAAAGAAAGAAAGA
>JAWWMP010000041.1:59708563-59781473 GCA_035047865.1 Dendrocincla tyrannina | reverse complement strand
AGAAAGAAAGAAAGAAAGAAAGAAAGAAAGAAAGAAAGAAAGAAAGAAAGAAAGAAAGAAAGAAAGAAAGAAAGAAATCTCTTTAAAGAGAGATAATCTCTTTAAAGAGGATAAAGAATTTCTTTTTATTTTAAGATCTCTATGGAGAACAATAACTTATCTTTCTATTAGCAACATCTGTAATTGTTAGACCTTCTACTTACACAGCCAGCACAGTATATCAGGGCATATTATACAGAAGTTGCATTTGCAGGTAACTTGAGCAACATCTGTGGTATTGCTCACACACTGGTGGGAAGGCTCATCCTCCCTATGCTCAGCAAACAGCAAAGTGCTTCAGGTTATACTTTTTGAGTATCTGCCGTCTTTGAAGCAGCCTCTGTGTCCTTAGCCTGAGGTAGAGTGGGTGTTTTTCTCCTGCTGACAGTTTTGAAACTGTCACTCTCACAAGCAGTCCCTCGGAGGGAGGTAGGAGATCGGGATGAGTAACAGTGATTTGTTTAAGTAAGGACTGCTGAACTGGAGTCCTTAACTGGGAATGAGGAGCTCTCAATGCTTGAGGAACGACTATCTCAGTGAGGGAGTGATCCCGCTCTGATTTCCTGCCTGTGTGCTGTAACTCTGTGGAGGAACGCTGCTAATGACATGGCACAGGAATTGTTATTTTTAGAAAATGCAGAAGGTAAGTGTACACGTACAGGCATGAGAAAGTCTGTTAGTGTTGAGTAGCAGCTCACTGGAAAAGCTGACAATGAGCAAACGCGTTAGGTCAGTAGTTATGCAGAGACACTGTGCTTCACTGCTCAAGTTTGGTTCCCTGGTCCACTAATCAGAATGTTTTTAATGCACAGCCAGTTTGGGGAGACAAAATGTTCACTCCATGTTTTACAATAGGTTGTTTGAGACCGAAATGATCTGAGCTTGGTACTTTAATAAAGTGTCACAGTGTTGCTTTAGTTTAACATGTCATTGACTGGATAGTCGTCCTGATGAGATCCAGCTAAGTTGAAATCTCATGGCAACAACAGGAGCAAAAAAGTCACCAGGTTTGCTTCATGGGCCTGTTCCTCACCTGAGAAATGTTTCCACTCTCTGCATGGAACTGAGGAGTAAGGGCTTACCTTTGCTGAATGCTCAGATTTAGATAAAGTGTTACGACTTCAGTGACTTTTTCACCATTTCTCTTTACATTCCCTGATTAATTTTTTAAGACTCTGAGCTGACACCACAGTTGAAAAGAGCTTTTCATTCCAGATTCAGGGTTTTTTTTTTAAAAGTCTTACCCTTTCATTTTCAGTCATTACAGTGTGTCTTTATATCTTAAACTTACTTATTATTACATACTATAGAATTACTGCTGTATTTAATGAAAGATAGTATTTTATAGCAGAGAGGATTTATTTCTTTTCTGATACAGTAATTTCCTATGCTTAAGAACAAGAAAGCACTTAATAGGAGAGGAAGGTTAAAAAAAAGTCACCCAGTTCAAACTGCCAATAACTGTCATTTATTTGTATTAAAAAGCAAGGAATGCCAAAAATATAGAAACTCAAGAAAGTTATTGCTTTAATATATTTATTAAAGATTTATCCTCAGTAAAATATTTGATCCTCTATTAGCTAAAAGTTCTAGTGAAAAATATCTGCCTAGTTTAAAAACAAACAAAAATATATTCACGGCTTCATTAGAAATGCAAAGCAGTGCATCTTCTCAGTTGTCAACAGCTCATTGAAACTGATTACTTTTAATTTCTTTCATTTTTAAACAACTTTTTAGAAACCTTGCTGAACTTTTTTGCTGGTTATTTTTTTTGAAGGATCAAAGTGCCAGCTCAGCAGTGTACAAGATGCATTTGAAAAAAAAAAAATACAGTGACAAATCAAATAACTGGAGGCAAAGAGAGGAGAATAAGGAGATATATGCCTCGTGAGATAATTTCTTTCAGATTGTCACGTGGTTCAGTTTCTTTTACCACATGAAAACTTGGAGGAGTGGGGGCAGGACAGACCACAGAACTGGAGAATAATGTTGAGATAACAATTTTTCAGCTAGACAAAAGCCAAAGCCTTTCCCATGGTGTTGGGAGCTTGACATCGTTAGTTTATGTTAATGATATTTTTGGTTTATGTTTCTGCTATGTCACTGGCTCTGGAGTATAATAGGTAGGAGGCCAGACAGGAGGGAGAGAACATGGAGCAATAAAGTCTGCTTCTTAGGAAATAATTCTGTCTTGAAATCTACTTTCTGCTTGCAGCTGAAGGAAAGCCATAATAGGATGTAGAGAAAATCACCCATATATATATATATATATATATATGCAATATATAAATTTTTTCTCCATAAAAATTATCTCACACAATTTTTTAAATGGGATTCCAAACTAATTAATGATACCTCTCTGTTCTGAGTTAAAATGAGTACTAATATCTGTCTTATTTTTATTGCATGAAAAAAAATGTACAGTAAAATAAATAAAACCATCAAAATGCTTTGTAATATCTGGCCATAGAGAATGCAATTTAAAGATGAAAGAATGGATTCAGAAGACAATTTGAAATAACCTCTGTATCCTTCCAGCAAAACACAGAGAAACCAGTTGACTGGAAACAAATGATGTTAGCAAACGATGCTAGTGGGTTTAGATAAATAGATTAGAGATGGATACATCCCACTGTTTTGAGCCAAACTGATTTGTCTTTTAAACTCTGTTTAGCTGTCAGTCATTTTTTCTCCAGATGTCTTCCTCCTTATCCCATTTTTCTTTAAACCAAACTAGATTTCTGGCTGGGGTTCACAAAGGCTTTGAATATGTTACCTAATTTACTGGAGTTTGTGCTCTTTTTTTTCCCTTTTTCTTTTCTTTTTTTTCTATTACATTTGTGGTTTATGTTTCTTTTCCATCCTTACTTTTCATTTTTCAGGAGTTTGTTTTGATACACACAGGAGTTTTCCCACCTTTATCCTTCCTCTGCTTTTTCTTCTCAGTCTTCCTACCTGATAGCTTATTCCCCATAGATATATATTCATTTGAAGAGGTTTTTGCAGAGTGAATGAGATGACACAATTCTATCCTTCAATCTCTTGCAGGGTCACAGAGGGAATTCCAAAGCCAAGTAAAGTAGCTAGAATTTGGTTCACAAATGCAGGACTTGATTTTTATTTTACTTTTAAAGTATTCTCTTGAAAATATGATACAAACTTAATTTTCATTTTCTGCCTTCTTTTTTTTTTCTACCACCATAGGGGGTTTTGGTATTCCAGCTCCTGTCACACAGAGTGACTGAAACAGACCTATCCCAGGATTATTTATAATTTCCTTGCCAGCAAAGCTACACCAGCTTGGTGCATTTTACTGTGCCCTTCCATCATATCCACAGGTAGATGCCAACAAAAAGAGTGCAGGCTCAAACCCACTGCCATTACAAACCTCCACAGGGCTTGGAGCGGGCTCACCCCAGCATTTGTACAGCAGAAGTCGTGCTGCTGCGGCAGTTACTGCCAGAGCACTGGCATTTGTATTTCTCTTTAAAATATCTGGATATGACAAGAGGGTAAAAGCAATGTCTTCTTCACACTGTCACCTACCAGTAGCAGCAATTATTTCAGAGACATCAGATAAACACGAGTTGAACAGCCTCTTCCTGCTTGCTCCCACCACCCCTACACCTGCACAGAATTACCTACCAGCAGTGGCCACAGTTGTAATAACATAATGAACACTAAATTAAGAGAGACTGGCAATGGCAGGCCAAAGAGACTTCAAAGGTCTCCTATATTATGCACTTAATAAGGAGCCCTGAAGAGCAGTTTGTGCCTGGAACAGAAGTTGAGAGCTTACACGTATCTGGCTCATTTGTGCCATATTACCTTAGCAGAGCTTTTGAGTCCAGAGTATTTCCAGACTCCCTGGACTGCCAGGATACATTGCACCCACCTGATGCTGCCTCTGGGAGTGTCTCTATGTTGGCCTGCAGAGATCAATGACCTCACTGCTCAGAATGAGCCACAGCAGAGCTGGCAGAGGGTGATTTCATCCTGGTCACAGTCCCCTGAGGTGAAAAGAAGCATCTTTCAGCTGTAAAGCCAGGAGAGAAATAATTCTCAAACCCCAGGTTGTTCTGGAAACAAAAGAGAACACAGTTCTATTCTTTATAGTTTTCTCAATTGTAATTTTATTTTCTTTTCTACATTAAAAGATAATTAAGCTTTGTGTTTATAGGCAGATTTCAAAACAAAACAAACAAAAAAAATGCACAAAGAAACCTAGCTCCTTATTCTTTTTTCTTTCTCCCTTTCCCTTCTCATTTTTATTCTACATATCTGTGTGGATTTTCTTGAAGTGTTACTGAAGAAGCTCCTAAAAGGCTTAGAAGAAGTAAAAAACTTAATCTTCAAGCCCTCCTTGCTGTTCACTCAGCAGCATTCTTCTGAAGGAGACTTTTCCTTGTTAATTTTAATGTTTGAATAAAAATCTATTTGTCATTCATGGCTGCTTGCAGCCAGGCTCCTTTTATCCAGTAACAGTGGGAACAAGTCTTACACTTTACCCTGAATCTATTTAGGAAGTAGTTTGGTCTTTTGATTAGAGAAGGAAAAGAGTTCACAAGATAACTGGAGCTTGTGGGTGATATGGAAACCTACATAGTTTTACAGAAAGCCTTTTACTGAGGAGAATAGCTTTGTGGTATGTTGGGAAATTACCAGACAGCTGGTAAATAACACTTCTCTGTTATTCTGCTTTTATTAAAGCTAAAAGTTGAGAAAATAATTTAAAGCCTGGCATAGCAAAAAGCTCCACAAAAGCAAGGATAATCAAAATACCTTTAAAGAGTCTCTTGTTCTAGGATTTTACCATGAGGATACTCCCTGTCCATTACCTGCTTTCTGACAAGATGCAAAGTATTTCATGGTATTGCTTAACTCTGTGCAGTGCAGTTCTTTTAAGAATTAACATGAAAGTAGCAGGAGCAATGAACACCTGCTCTGGATTTTATGTTAGTGCACACTGAGCTGAGTTGCATTCAAAATTTCTCCGTGATACTGTGTACTTCAGCAGGCTGTTCTACCCAGTTACCCCTGATATTCACGGCAACCTGTTTCAAAAATACCATGTTTCTCGCGAGTTTCCGTAGTCAGAGAGAAAATCAAATTTCCATCCATTTAACTGGCGAAAACCAGTTCTTCTAAAACAGTGTTTCAACTGGTAGGAAGAACAATCATCGTTTTCTGAAAGCAAAAAGTAATAAACTGCTCATCTTCCAGGGTTTTTTTTCTGTTGCTGGTTTTTTTCTTTTTGTCCTGCAACACATCACAGACCTTTAATATAATTTTGTTTTCTTCATTTTAATCAGCTTATCCTCTAACTATAAGATTTCTCTGCCTGCCTGTCTTTTCCCTTTAGCTTTTAGAGAAAATTGTGACAAACTAGGAAAACCAGAAGAAAAACAGATCAAACCAAAGCTGGATTTCCAATTAAGTCTCCTAACAAGACCATTTCTAAATGAGAACATCCTGCTGGAGATATTTCTGTTTTGCAAGACCAACTTTCCCTTCAGATAAATGTCTGCTTTTTTGGAAGTGTCATTTACAAGAAAAAAGACCACCATTTACTATATATATCCACTTTTCATTTAGTGTACTGTATTGTAAGCAGCATTTGAGTTTTTCTGCTGCCCCTGGGATTGTTCTTTCTGCTTTAGTAGGTGTTCTTACTCTTTGCAATCTGTCATGAATGAGGTGTAGCAGGCTTACAGAATTTAGGAGCTTTCAGACACCAGCAAATCAAATTAATCTCATTTCCTCAGGTGGGCATTACAGAGGAAACACAAGAGTGAGATGTGCTCTCTTACCTTTCATTTTCACCCATTTCCTTCTGGCATCACGAGTTTTGCAAAGTTACACAAACAAGCAAACAAACAAACACCAAAAGTATAAGAAACAAAGCTCCAAAACCTTATTAAAACCCCTTTCTTTTCAAGCAGGAGCATACCTTTCTATAAAAGGTTTCAGTTCTTACTAGATCAGAACCCTTGTGAAAATCCTAGTTGTTCTGACACCACAGAATACCAGAGAATTCTTCCTGTGAAAAATTGTCCTCTACTTGTGAGGATTGATGCCTTACTTAAAACACAGTTATGAAACAAACTATTTCTATAACAGCCCTATGAAACTTCTTCCAGTTTAAATTTTTTAAGTGTAATAGGGCACAATTAATTAAAATACCACGTGACTATCTGGAATTGAAGTTCTGTCTTTTAGTGCAAAAATGGTTTGTGATGCGCTTGAGAATTTTTAGTACTTAGATGGCTCATTCTTCAGTATTAAGCAAATGGGTAGCACACTGAAAAGTGAGCTGGAAAGGAGTCAAAAATCTGAATGTGAAAGATAATCTCTCTTGAAAATGCCAGGGACATCAAGGTGTTCCTTGTTCCATTTGATCAAGATTAAACATCCCGTGTTTCTCACAGCCGAAGCTAAACTCATCAAAGAGGCAGGGTTTTGTAGCCAACCCTCAGCAGGCTATTTGTTTTCAATATATAATGGTACAGCTGGTAGGAATCTTTTTCAAAGAGTTGTCTAATTTAAAATTTGGAAGGCAATGACCACCCATGGACTGGGGTAGGATTGTGTCTTAGGTGAAAAAAGGTCGTCTTTTATTTTTCAAGCAAATTCCTCAGAAGACTCTGATTTTACTGTGGAAAACTATAAGCATGGTCATATTTTAGAATACTGTCCTGTGAGAAACTCTTCAGGACTCAAATTCTCTACTCTCTTTTTATGGATATATCTGATGATGTTTCCCAGTGATGATGTCTTTAATTACACATCCAGAGTGAAATGAAATTATTTCTGACATGTTTTCTCTTGGTTTCTGACACAGTGCTATCACAGAATCATGCAATCATAGAATATGCTGAGTTAGAGGGGACCCATAGGGATCATTGAGGTCCTCCTGGCCCTGCACAGCCCCAAGGATTATATCACATGCCTGAGAGCACTGTCCAAACACCTCTTGAATTCTTGTAAGACTTGATGCTGTGACTTCCCTGGGTGAAGAACCTTTTCCTAATATCCAACCTAAACCTCCTATGACACAGCTTTATGCTGTCCCCTCAAGGGGCCCCTGTCTCTGGTCACCACAGAGAAGAGATCAGAACTTCCCCTCACGAGGAAGTTGTAACTGCAGGGAGGTCTCCCCTCAGTCTTTTCTGCTCCAGGCTGAACACACCAAGTGCCCTCAGCTGCTCCTCATACAGCTTCCCCTCAAGGCCCTTCACCATCTTCATTGCCCTCCTTTGGACACTCTCTAATAGCTTAGTGTCTTTTTTACGTTGTGGCACCCAAAACTGCGCAGCATTCAAGGTGAGGCTGCACCAGTGTGGAGCAGAGCAGGACAATCACCTCCTCTGCTTATCAGATAGCTGCTTGGCTTTATAAGACAATTACAGCAATTATAGCAAACCATTCATCCTTTCAGTATTGGTTATAACTCCTGGATAGAAGAGGACATGTGGCAGTATTTGGGGACAGGCAGTTTGCATGGTCAGTTGCTAAGATGTTGGATAATGTCAAAATCATGTCTGAAATAATGGATTGTGCTGTCCCTTAAAAAGATTATAGCTGCATGTTGGTCTTTATTTGTCTTCAGAAAAGTGCTGGCCCTTAGAAGAATCATTTCATTTTTGACACACTGCAAAAACTATATGACTCAGCAGAGTGAAATGCCCTCCGGATACCATATCCATCTGCAACTATTCATTAGTTCAATAGTACCCAATACACAGTTCACTTCAAATTAATTCTGCCCATTAGGTAGAAATCTTAGGTCACAAAGAGCTGGCATGGGAGAAATCTTGTTTCTGCAGGGGTCAAAGTAGGTCTTCTTTCCCTCTTGGTTGTCAGAAAGCTTCATTTTATACCACTGTGGACAGGTTGTATTAGACACTATCTTATTCCAAAGTAAAATGGACTGATACAGACACACCTCCACCAGAGCGCCTAACTGATAGGAGATTTTTTAAATCTTGTGAGAAAGCTGTATCTTTATAAAATAAGTATCTGTCTTGATCAACTTCTCCACAGAAATTAGTGGAAATTTTTAAATTCAAATTCAATCAGACAAAATTCTACCCTTGTATAAATTTTAAATAAATACTAATCAATTTCTCTGACATTCCCCTTGAACTAGTAATTTTACATAGGCAGTAAAAGCATTGACTTGGCAGGACTTTCATCTTATATGTATAACTTCCACCCAAGAACTTTCACTTCTATGATTATTATAAACATTACCATCCAGAGCTTTCATCTTGTCTCTGTTGCATTCCCTCATGTTACTAGCAATAATTACAAGAAAGTCTTCAGCACCATTTTAGGGAAGCCCATGGGGCTGGTTTACTGAGATTTTGGGAATCTCTTTGCTTTCATAGCCTTCAGCTGGAGCTGCTATTGCTCAACATTTCCAAAAATCATGCTAGAGTCTCCATAGTCAAATGCTACTGGAAATGGTTTATATTTTCATATTATCTATCACCTTAAGGGAGTAATAAAATATGTTACCAACTGATTCAGCTGAAAACTCTCCACTGCATCATATTCAGTGCACTTCTGGGCTGAAACATGCCTTCTAGTCCAGAGTATTTAGCAGAATTACATGTTATCAAAGGGTATGAAATAGAGTATGGTATCCCATTGCAATGCCAGATAGAATTTTACGTACTGGAATTTAATTACCCAAGTTGTATTAGGGCAGCAGTTCTCTATCTGCTTTAATCCAGCTCATTATCATTTAAGAGAAGAGCACAATTGCTGGTAATTTACTGCTGATGATACAAGTGGTCTCTAGAGGTAGCTTTATCCAGCCTTTGTAATGTTAAAAGGGAAAGGCCCAAACCCAGAACCATTTAAAGAAAAAAGTGAGGAATAGATAGTCTGCTTTGAGGAATGTCTTTCACATAACTTCTAATCAATCACTGAAAGACTTTGCAATAACATACAGCTAAGATCTACTATTTTACAGATGATAATATCTTGTAGCATTATAATGGTAAGTCTGAACTCCCTACTCCAAGCCAAAAACCTCTAACAGAATTCATGGCTTCTGGAAGGAATAGACACTCTTAAAACTCCTCTTTGTCTTCTGAGGACAGAAGAAATCATATAGGTTATTTTTTGAGATCTGCAAAAGATCTTTGTCCCCTTCTCCATAGAATCAAATTCTCTTTGATATTGGAGATGGACACTGATCAATCAGCAGGTGCTACCTATAATCAGGCATGTTAAAGCAATCCTGAAGCAGATAACCAGTCAGGAAGATTTATACCAGCAGAAACAAAAGCTAGATATTTTCTGTGCCAGGAAAGAACACTTCAAGCTTTTTATTAGCACATTTATCTGTTGTTGACAGTCAGGAAGCTGTTAAGAAACTTTCTCTGGTGGTGCACTGGAATTTGCTGTTCCAGTGACAATATCATAAGGAAGACTAACTGAATGCAACATCAATTATCTTTCCTCAGTACACTGGTATCATTGCTGGCAGTCATCATTGCACATATTTGAAGTATAGGTTTATAGTCCTACAAGAGCAGTGAAGGAGGCAGAAGAGGTAAGTGAAAATGAAAAGCGAATTGGAAGTTAGGACTGGAAATTTCGTTGGTCTCTCACCTTCCCTAGTGCCTTTTGGCAGCTCCCTAACCCTATTCTTTAAAGATCTTCTCCTGCAAACTGCTTTAGTAAAACTTTTTTAAGGTTCATGTTTGTTGGAAATGGAACGGGGAACAGTAAATCTGCAGTACCATTACACAGTAAAATGATCTGATATTGTAGAAAACTTGCAGTCTTGTAATTTAGTTATCTATCAGATATTGTGGCTTTTATATATTTCTTTCTTACAGTTAGATCCTGGCACATTACTTCTTTCTGAGAAGAGTTAGTCTTCCTGTCAGTCTTGCGCATTTCTGTGGCTTTACTCAGAAGCATTTCATATATTCCACCTGGATTGTTTGAAGAATAATGTCTTACTAAGCAGAAATCCCATGTATTTCAATACAACAACTCAAGAAGTAATGCACTATTCACCATAAACTGAGTATGTGTCATCAAAAAAAATTGAATTACTATGCATATGTTTTCTTGAAAGGATTATTGGCAAATGCATGAAAGCAAAGAATAAGAGTTTGTTCTTTCTGCTTATATTCATTATTTGCCCCTGCCATTGCATCATAAGCATCTGTGCTGCAACTAGAGTTAATGGCACAAACTGCCTTGTAATTTCAAATAAAGAATAAGCAGCAAGAACAGATGCACATCCCTAAAACCATTCAGCTCTAGCACATGTATTTTATCTCTGGGCAAATAATTGTACCAATACATTGCAGAAGAAAACAAACACCAAACATATCCCTTGTAGAAAACAAGAATTTCTTTAACTCAAAAACTTTAGAGACAATTATGTGAGACATCTTTATAGGGATGAACTGCAAAATGTGGCACTAATTTCTTTGTCTGAAGGAGTACTTTCTTGATACAATGTCATTTTCAAAACTGAATTGTCACTAGCATCTCATAGATTTTTAGAAACATGTATCATATATATCAATGCTAAATGTTACATCCTGCTTTCTTGTAATTCTCAGTTGCCTTTCTATACTTCTAGAAACAGAGAAGATTAGAGAGTAACTTTTACTGTGCTGTTGAACAGAAGCCTGAATGGGTGCAAGGTCTCTTCTTAAGCTTTTCCCGAGTTATCCCGGTTTTACAGGGTAATGTGGCTCTATGTGTTCCTTCCCTGTGACAGGGTGGTGGGGCATGTGTGAGTCTTCTCTCTCTGTCTTCTCTACCTGTCAGAAAATGTTGTGTATTGTTATTGTATATCAGTAGAGAATAATTACATCCAACTCCCCCCCAAAAAAATATAAGAAAGATGATTTTGGTGACAGAAAAAAGATGATTTTGGTGGCAAACCTACCTGCCAAGTATCAGGATTTTCTGCTTTTCTGTGTGTAGCTCATTTATTTGTGTACAGCTGTGAAATTTATCTTAAGTCTACCTCTCAAGCTTTACTTCTCTATTCATGTATCCATAAACTCAGAAGATATCTATGTGCTATGAAACGTCCAGCAATTATCAGTCTTAATGATTTTTTCCTTTTTTTCCATTTTCATTATCTTTCAGTCATTAAAAATATTAAATAAATAAATAAATGCACAGCTTAAACAGATTGCCTTTGCACAGGAACTGAACAATTAAAAAACTTGGGCTGCAAATCAGTAGGGGAGATGAGTTTCAATTGCCAAGAGTATAGCACCACACAATTTAATCACCACGTTGGTCAGCTCTTTGCATAAAATAGTAATGTGGCATTTAGTCTTTCTGTGGACCTCAGCATACCTATCTATAAAATGCATAGGGTGTTGTAAAATTCATATAACACCTTGCAGGGGTTTTGTAAAGCTAGGCTAATTAATGTCAAGCAGCCAGCTGAAATTTGCTCTTTAAGCAAAATTAATTTCTATAAACCTTCACAGAAAGAATTTTTTTAATACTTTTTTCCAAAAACTCATATAGCCATCATGCTGACCATTTATTATTTATACATCAAAACCAGACTGTAGGATAATAATGGGCTGGCCAGAAAGCTTGAAAATAATAGCCATAGGTTGTAAGAGAGTCTCATTAGGGACACCAAAGTGAAGTAGAGTTGGTGCTACTAAAGTTCATGACGCTGTGCTTGCATATATGGCAGTAGTAGGAAATTATATAAGATCCCCATGCTTGGTGTTTCCTTGGACATAAGCATATGATTTGAGGCTGGATAGACAATCTAGTTTCTGACCATCTTTGAGAAACACTGGGGGACCTTCTTCTTTTTATAAATCTTTCTTGGCCAAACAGAATATCTTTCTCTCATAATTTGTTACTTTCTTCACCATCCCTGTAAAACAGAGCAGCTTTCTAACAAACTTATTCAGAGATGGTTAAGACAAGAAAGGAATCAGATTTTGTAATTCATAATGTGGTTCTCTGTCTTGATACTTTCATGGATACAGAAGGTACTGAGTATGGAAGGAATAGAGTGACTGCTGTTTATCAAATGCTGAAAGGAAAGGTATGTGTCTATGTGTACTAAACCATGTAATGCTGGAAAAGGGGTAGTAAAGAAACAAAGGAACTTGCCCATCATAGAAGAAATGGTGCAGGATTCAGCAATTCACTGCTCAACGCACTGAGGATGAAGAGGAACACTGGAAGCAGTGCTATCTTCATGAGTTCATGGTTCGACACCATGGATCTCCAGGTGGGTCAAGATTATAGAGATACACCAACCTGGAGGACTCCATGCTGTTGAGCTGTTCATAAGCAGCGGAAGTCAATAAACTCTTCTCAGCTACCAGGTTATTTTCCCTGTCTGCCTCTGGAGTTCTTCTGACTGCATTGTTTGTGCTCACTTTGGAGGAAATTACCCATGGAGAAAACCCAAAACCTTCCACAACTGATGAGACGGAGCAAACCATCTCTCTGTTGGGGACTAAAGCACAATCAATGCTGATATACAGCTAAGGAGATTTCCAGGTTGTTACCATGTGAGTGCATGTGCCTGCCCATGTCTGCAGTGGATTTTCTTACATCTTTCTGTGAATGCTGCAAGTTTCCATTCCTTGTCAGAGGGAGAGGTGAATGGGCAGATGATGCCGTCTGTGAAAAATTAAGATAGTAAGTGGATAGCTATTTGAAGCAAAGAAATCAGGCATGTTCTCAAAGGGTATGCCTACACTGTCAAAAATTTATGGGTATGAGCCCATTCTCAAACTCATGTAGATAGATGCCTTCCATCCACAGTGAATAACCACAGCAGTGTTAACTGTTCTGAATTCAGGTTATTTATGATTTTCCTAAGAGAGGAGAGCCTGAGCCCATTCCCAGCCTCTGCATGGACCCAAATTTTGGTTTAAGTGTTACAGAGTAGATTATGGCTGGGCAGAGCATGTTACTCTCTCACTACATCAGCAGATATATGAGGTACAGCTTTTTCCTTGTATAGTGTGGACATTTGAGGTATAAATACTAGTGTGGATGGAAAGTTTTGAGGTGATGAGGCAGTCTTGCATACATGTCTGAGCTCTCTTTACACCTGGAAGTGTAGACATACCTATAGAGGATCATGTCTTCTGCATGATAGTAAGTAATTATTTGCATTTGTGACATTCAATGTTGAATTCTCTATTGGTCATTCGAGTAAAGGCAAGTCTTATTGCTCTGGAAGAGGATAATTACCTTGGAGAAGAAGAAGCTGCTCAGGTTGAAGTCCTTGTGGCTGATGGGTCACCCATTGAACCTGAGAGCTCTAAGGCTCTTCAAGAAGATTGACAGTGAATCATTGCAAATCAGGAATTTTTTTCTCTCACAAATTGCCTGGGGTAAAGCTTAGGCCATTGCTTACTGGCCTTATTTACATTTTCTGTTTACTATAGCAGATTTCTGTTTGAGGGTTGGAATAGGAGGTTGGAAGAGAATAAACATGAGCAAGAACTCTATAAAGCAAGATGCATTTTTCTGCATGCTGCACTGAACTGTGATTTGAATATATTTCACTGCCACTGATGAGCAATCTAAAAGTAGCAGAATTTTCAGAGAGCTCTTTTGCTTTCCATAAGGCTTTTCTCTTTCCTTTAGGGGAAAAAAAAAATACACAAAGAGTGAAAGAATTATTTGGGGGATAAAACTAATTTCAGAGACAAACAATGCACTTGTATTATACAGTATTGATTATGACATGGCTGCAATTTACATGGAATTACAAACTCCCTTGCTCTCTGCTTCACCAGGGCTCTTTTGTGTGTTATGAATTTATATGGGATTCATAGCTGAGTGGCTATTTGTTTTATTCTTTTACCTAAGCCCTTAAAGCTGTTGGTAATTATTGGGAGATTGGGAAAATGGGGGAACTGATAACCAGAGAGAGTGGACACAAGCATTACAGATTTTGAAGTGCTCTATTAACATACTGCTGAGCTGAAACGGGGGTAACAGCCCTCTCCAAAGCAAGCTGCAGTAGAGCCAGTTGCCAGCAGCAGAGAGCAAGAAAGTACACGGGGGGGAACTTTTTTTATTGGTTACCTAATGTCATAGAAGAAACTTATTGGATTCCAAAGTGGCCAGAATTCATTGTTACTAAGCTAAAACAGATTTAACCAAGAACAAATGAATGCTCCCTCTTATTCAAATGGGCTTTGTGGTGTAGTTAAATGTTGACGGGGTGAGTAGATTGTACTCAAGCAGATCACTGCTGTTTTTGAAAATAATGTTCACAGAGTAACGTATCTTTCATTGTCCTCAAACAACTCTCGGATCAGAGTGGGACCTTGTTGAGGCTGAGGGGCTCCAAACTGTCTGTATTCATCTGCCTGGACATGCCTGGAGGGAGTAGGGTATAATCATTGTCTCTGTTTTCCTCTGGTCTCCTGCAAAAGAGAATATATTGCTACTCCCTCAGGTTCTCTTAAGCAGCTCTGAACTAACTTCTATGGGTTTAGGGCTTTTCTCCCTGTATTTATGGCTTTTATTTTTAGACTGTGATTGGTACTGAATTACAATATACCATGACAGCTGCTTATTCACATGTTATAGCTGTAACTTTGACTTCAGTTGCTCTCTGTCTCGTTGTAAGAATCTTTTAAAAATGCAAACATGCTTAAAAAGTAGATTACACTTTGAACCAAAGTGAAAAAAACTTACTGTTTTCATTGTTTATGAAATTTCATGGCATATGGATATTTGTTAACAGTCTAAGTAGTTCCAGCTGGTGTGTTTAGTTTGCAAAGTGTAAAGCGTACTGCAAACTGGCTAATCAAGTTGCCCTTTTCAACCTGCTGATTTCATAAGAGTTATAAATATATCCTTTCCATTCTGCTGTGGCTGGATAAACAATGTAGCAACTGCTTGACTCCGGGTACAACAAGCTGCAAAACTGATTATCACATTAATGCAGTTTAATATGGCAAGCAGGGTGCTTCTAAATCTATTCAGCATAGTGCACCTTAATAGAAGTTAGAATTTGTGTCTTCCCTTCTCCCTTTCCATCCTTCACACAAAGAAAAAGGGGTAGAGGCAAGTGAAGGAATCCTCACCCTCTAGCATGTAAGCTAATAGAGTATAGGATTGAAGTTATGTCATCAGCACAGTAAGGGTTGCTGTCTTTTCCCACTAGTAGCACAAGCCATTTCGCATATAGGACACTAGACAGCAACAGAGAAACCTTTACACATCGTTAAAGTTTCCTCAGGCATTAGATGGCTCCTTTGTGATTCCTTTCTACAAACATCAGATACGGATTCAGCCTCACCTCAGCCCTGTGAATCTCCCCAGGTGAGTCTTACTGAAGATCATTCCTCACCAAGCATCTAGTAGAATAAAACATCTTGGTTGCTTCAATTCCTTCCAGATGCTGAAATGTTTTGTTAGAGCAAAACAAGGACTGGGAATTTACTTTCTTTCAACATATTAGATGCTATCATAACCTGATTCACTGAACTGGGATTTTAAGGGGAAAAAACGAAAATAACAAACATACCATACGAGTCATATTAAAATTACAGGATCTGGCAGTACTAGATTTTGAATCTGATTTATAGGGGCTTTTAGTTTTTTTGGGTATTCTGTGGTTTTTTTCCCCAGTGGATTATTATCATTTTCCAAAAACCAAAGCAAACCAAATCAAAAAAAAAAGGAAAAAAAAAAAAAACCCAAGCAACAACTAATTTTTTTTTGTTCTTTGACATTATTTTACTGGATAAGGAAATTAACACTTTATGGAAAGATTTCAGTAAGATGAAAGCCAGTTTTAAAGAGGGATAGAACCTATTCACAAGATGGATTACTGCTCTTCCTTTCTTTCTATAGTTGCTTGAAGGATGTAGCCATCTCATTACTCTGTTTTGTGCTCATAGAAACTGTGCCCATTATGCATGTACCTCCCTACTCCTAATTACATCTGTGACACAGGTTTCTTCCTTGAGGGTTGGGTGACAGGAGACATCCTGCACTAAATTCCCAGCCTGAGCTAATATCCGGCCACTCTTAACACTGCTTTCTGCCTTCTGGAAGACAAGAGGATGAGCTTTCTTTTTTTCTGCATCAAAATCTTTATTCGAGGTACTCCTCGGTGAGTGCTTTAGATGGGCTGTGGTGGAACAATGCCATTAACAATGCTGTAAAGGAACAACAGAGCACAAATCTACATAGTTTGTAGCCTCAGTTTAAAGTGTGAAAAAGGCATTTCTTGATCCACATTACGTATGTGCCCTTGAAGGTTTCTGCTTAGTTTAATGACCAAACTAAGATTTTCTATTGTTAGCAATGCAGAGCTATTACAATCTGAAAGAGTGAGCCGAGTTCTGCTCTGATGTATGCACCATCAGCAAAATTGTCTGCTGTGACTTAGTCACTGCTCTTTTATTATGAGACACTTTAGACATGAGGCTGGGTTTGCAGGGCTTGTAGACACCCACAATGACTTTTTATTTGTGCACTGAGTAAATGTGACATAGAAGTCTACATAAGCCAACAAACATGGACTAGAACCCTACATGATACTTTTACATCATGGTTTTTGTAGTTATTGCTGGTCTTTGGAGTGAGGGTAAAAAAATTCCATTATTCCTCTGTTTTATTTTCAGAACTCCCTTCCATCTCATTTCCACCATCTGTCTCACACACATAATGGAAAGAAGGAAATAATACCTTTAGCTTGAAAGCTTTCTAATCACAGGCTAGAGGATTGACATTTTACCTAACAATAGCCAAAAGAATCTATGTGCTGTAAGAGACCTTGCTAATGTCAAAGAAAATGAATAATAGCTTTATTACTTAGTAAGCACCAACAGTTTCCTAACACAGTTTGGATGGTGTCTCCTTTTTGGAGTAGGAAATTTCACAAGTGAAATTTACTCAGTCCAGTGAGTCCCTCCAGTACTATGGAGGTGGGATTGTACCCAATTAGCCATCAAAGACTACTTATAAATTGGACTTCTAGTCTACAAGATCTGGCTAGGGTTTCTCTATAGTAAAGCAACATCCACTGCTGGCACTTCATTTTATGCTATGGTGAGGCTAAGGAAGAAGGGATGGATTCCTATCTGGAGGCATTTTTGTGTTGTTATTTATGGTAGAGGGACCACTGATGGCTTTGTGAGCTATGTAACTTTCAGAACACTAAAATCAGACAAACTAATAATGGCAGCTCTGAAATGTGATTCAAATGGCACCCATTTGTTTTGTACACCTTCAAAAGGCCTGGCATAGGGTCAGGGTCCAGATGACAACATGACTGCTTGGAGCTACACAGGGTGAGAATATAATAGAGCAGGCTTCCCTGCAACTTGGTTAGAAACTGCTGTTTCTAATACACTGTCCCAGCTGGTATCTGAAGCAATGGATTTTGATCGGAGTGGAGAAGATAACTGGTCCATCTCCAGAAAACTCTTCTGCTTTTAAGATGTTTGTTCTTGCCTGCCCAGTTTGCCTAGCAAACTGTTTTGTTTGGACCTAAATATAGATTGAAATAAGGGTGGTCTTGGCAAGCGGCTGTGAGGAGTTGATTGAGTCTGGTTATTAACGGGCAGTGTTACCCTTTTAGGTGATGAGTATCGTTTCTGAGGAATACTTGTGCGTAACTGCTTAGATGCTGAGCAGGACCTGGCTTCTAGAAAGAAAAAGAGGATGGTCAGCTGAAGCTACTCTATATTCAGACATGTTTGAGTGCTCCCACAGGACATTGCCACAGAGACAGAGATATTCTGGTGGTCTACAGAATAGGTCTCTTTCCCTTACTATTTGAAAGGAGAGATTCTGCTTGCTCCTTTCCATAGCCATCTAGTTTGTTGGGACTTTAGATTTTTCTGTGGAAGTTATTGGGAGCAGATGCATTGATTTCAGGAGGATTTTTATCAACTGGGCAAGGTGTGTCTGTGAAGAATTTGTTATGCATTTGCAGAGTGTCAAGCGTTTCTGTAGCCTGTTTTTGAACTTATGATCTGGGACCTTGAGCCTGAAACATACCCTAAGCCCCAGCACAGTATTTGCTGATACTCTGTCTTAGTTTTAAGGTGCAGAACAAGCAACTTCTGTAGATTACTTTTTTCCTAACAAATGAAGGTATGCCCAAAATTACCATACCTAATTCCTATTTAAGTAATGGTGTCACTAGGGGATGATTCAAAGTTCCCAAGAAAATTCCCCTTGCACTAGATGCTGAATAAACAGTCGGTTCTAGCTTAGTACTTCTTTCCAGACAGCTTAATTCTTAAAGATTCATAAATAAATTATTATCAGAAATAAGCAGATAACCAATGCTCCACTAGGATATTGTTAGTCAATGATCTTTGTCTTCCTTTCTAACTTTATATACTCTATGTCTTTGTGATATTTTAATACAAAAACTGAACTTTTGGAGAGGGAAAAAGGAATTTTTGGGTTTGTTTGTTTGGTTGGTTGGTCTAGATTTTTGGCTTTTTTTTTTTGCTCTCTTTTATAACTCATATTACTTCCTAAAACTAATACATGTTGCAGTTGTAAATTGTACTGTTTATCAACTACAATTATATTTGCCTATGTATAAAACTCTTTGATATGTTAAAGGATTTCTTTTCCCAGCAGAGAAACTAAATTTCAAACTCGTGAATGTCATATGAGAACTTTTTTTTGGTCACATATTAATTTAAAAATAAATCCATCCAAGCAAGATTTCAGTCAATGAAGTTTGCATTTCCAGCTTTTTTTTTTTGGTTGTTTTTTTTTTCCCCAATGCCAGGCAACAAAACCAGTGAATAAGTAATGGTCTCCCTCTTGCAGTGCACAGTTTTCAAAATGCCATTGAATTGGACCAGTAGTATGTATAGTTCCGTATCTATCTATCTATCTATCTATCTATCTATCTATCTATCTATCTATCTATCTATCCTTTTTCTTGAATCAGCTAAAACTTGGTTCAGTGTTAAAATTTCAGGCTGCCTTTTCTCTGTGTTGTTTTAGGCTATCCCAAAATTAAATTGTTGTAGTATAAAATATTGCAGAATTACTAATGCCTACAAAATTACTTCTTCTGCATACCCCTCAACAGGTGAGTTCCATGTTACAAAGCCAGACAGATTTAAACTTATAGTGTAGTTAAGTTCCACCCCTATCTTAATGTATGCATGCTGACAATTACTGGGGCTTGCAGTTTTTCTCCTTCTGTGAAGGATTTCTTTGAACTCTTAATTCTCCTGATAGCCTTTCTAAAATGGACATCTATTTGAAAGTAATGCCCAGCTGAATATGTTTTCAGATGTTCTACCAGTGAAGAACTGAATCTTAAAAGATGAAAGTACCTGGGGGCTTAGCTTTGCTCTAAGGTCACTTGTCTTTGTTGCCACGTCCTGTGGCATTTTGCAAGTATTGGAACTGGAACTTGGTTTCAGATTCCAGAGATCTATCCAAGAAGTTTTACTTCATTTCTTTTTACTCTTTGACTTTTTTAATTCTTTATTTGATCAAGGTAAAAGTATTAAAGGAGCCCAGTAGAGGTATGAAGTGACATGATTTAGAAAACATACATAGATAAATACTTGTATTTTAGATTGTATATAAAAATAAATGACTGAAAATAGAGATCACATTAAGTCAAAAGACATTATATCTCCAGTAAGTTCTAATGTTTGAGTCTCAGCAACTGTTACAACTTCATTACAGTCAGTAGAAGGACAATTTGCTGTAGCCATAATATTTCCAGCAACTCAGATACTACAGGGAGCCCTGTAGCCTGCCATTTAAATGCAAATCATTTAGGTTACCTTTCAGAAAGTGTATGCAAGTGACTTCCTCAAATTACGTCAATATGGACAACAAACTCAACCTTTATTCACATTTTTTTTTGAATTCTCCTCACTTTTACAGCCACTATCACCACATCTGTAGGTCTTCTACCACTCGTTGCTCCAATTTATCCTTTCTGAGGTCATTGCAGGATTTTCAAGGAAGAGAAATGCATGCAGGTTGTATTGCATAGCTACACTGAAACTGTGAAAGTGATCTCTTTGCTTCTTCCCATACATCCACGTGCTGTGTGAGAGAACCCCCTTCCTACGGAAGAATTGCTTATTTTATATAAATTAGCTGTTCTGATAGAGAATGGTGCTGTTGTTCTGAGCACTCACAAACATTCACTTCACTGAATTCATGTGTGAATTCACTAGGCATCCTTAAGAATGCCAAACGAGCTCAATAAGGCAAAGTTGATAATAACAGGTACAAAAAATGGAAAAGAGCTATTAAATCACCCACTGGTGCATGCCTCCTTTACAGGGTTCTCCTGCAAGCATTGTAATGGTGTCATGATTAGATCTTCTAGAAGTTATACCAGTAGGTGCTAGAAGGGAACCGGTGATGTTTTTATTCCTCCTTCCTCGAAGAAGTATCAGGGACATCTTGATTATCCTTGACAGGTGTTTTTATACCCTTATTATAAAGACCTTCATGGAACAGAGATGCTACAAAATTCTTTTGGTACACTGATCCAGTGTTTAACTCTCCTTTTAGTTAGAACCTTTCCCTAAGTAGGAACCAAAATCTCTTTTGCTGCAGGTCAAAGTAATTATTCCTTGTGCTATTGCTTTTGAGTGTAGAGAACAGTTTCTCAACCTTTGAAACAGCCTTCTGAAATTCAAGTTTTCTGGAACAATAAAAATCCAGCTCTCCCAAATTTCCCTCTATTGCATTATTTCTTGACCTATGATCAGTTTAATTCTACTGCCCTGGACCCCTGATAATACATTGGGAACATCTGAAAGTGGTGTGCTAACTAGAATGTAGCATTCCAGCTGAGTACTTATTCTTGTAAGGTACTGGAATAATTATTTTCCTCAACTTGCAGATTGGCACATTCCATAATCATATTTATCTTTTCATAGCAACGCTGCGTAATACTTCTTACTGATATTCTTATCTTTTCCACAAGCACTTTATTCTCCATTTTGTGTTTGTCGATCTAATTTTCACTTCCTTCATGTAAGACTTCCTTCTTGCCTTTATTAAATTTTAATCTCTGATTTATTTTTTTTTTCCAGTGTACTGGATTATTTGAAATTCTGATCCTTATGATAGTTGCCTATCATTCTTACCCACTTATTAGCATTGGCAAAGTTGGCGAGTGATCAGGTTTCTTTGGGGAAAGGTTTGTGGAACTCCCTGTAGTTTGTCGCCACCTGGTCCATTGAAGGAAATATGCTCATCCATGTTCTGGTATCATCACAGTGGGGTGTGAGGGCAAGTGCTGCTTTTTCTTTGATAAATTATCCTTCCAAGGCAAGTGTTAATCAAAAATGTTCCTTGGTATCTGTCTCAGTGTAATATGCTATCTCATTATTTTTCTATATTACTCAAACCTCTCTAAATATATTTCTTTTTTCCTCATTTTCATCGTAAATTTGTATACTGACTAATTTTGCTTTAACTTCACAATTGTTATGCTCCTGCTCTGGTTCCAGATCTCTTGAGAACTCAATTCACAAAAATATCTCTTTGAAGAAAATGTTTAAAAATATGTTTAAGGCTAATCATGAGTTTTAAGTCAAAATTGCAGCATCATATTTCACAGCTAAGGGGAAAATCAATCCTCCCCTCCTCTTACTCCTGCACTCACAATGACATATGATCAAAAGAGGTGTCATTGTGCAGTGTCTTCCATCAACATTCTGGCCACCACCAGCAATACAAATATATTCTTAAAATTTGACATTTAATTCTGAGCATTTTCCTGAATAAGTGACTGCTTAAGTATTTTCCCAAATCAGAGCTCAAGTCAATTTGTATTATTTTTCCATCTGCTCCATTATTTCCTATAATATATTCACATTGTTTCATTTCTAAGCTGTTTATTTTCTTGAATTAATGAATATGTTAAATAAAATTAAATCAAACTACTGTCCCAGTAGCCACATTAGAGGATATGACTCCCCAGATCAGACATATCACAGAACTGTTATCTTTATTTGCAGTCTTTTGGTTTTGCTTAGTTCACAGACAGTAGTGTTCCTATTTAAGTCAGATTGGTTTTCTGGGGGCAACATTTCATGGAAATTTAGATTAGATAGTTTAATATAATATGCCTTCATTCTAGAAAACAATTTGATATTCTGTCTCCTAGAATATTATTTGCAAAATTAATATGCAGATAGAGCATATGATATCAATGCAAGTATCTGTAGTTATTGAAATGAGAGTTCTGATACTCATTAAACACACTGCGATCTTTCAATGAGACTAAGAGATGTTGATGCACTTAGTCCAGAGCTGGGTTAAAGCTTCTCAATTCCAACAAAAGTTTGCTCCCTCTAACAAAGGGGTCAGGAGAATGTGGAGAGAACAGAAATAATTAGGAGAGGGAGCCAGAGGGTGAGAGCCTGCGGGAAGCAGTCAGCATCTACTGCTTCTGTCGGGAGCCATCACTGCAGCACTCCCTGCTTTGGGATGCCCAGCGGCAGCAATGGGGTGTTTCCAGAGCTGTGGCACTGCAAAAGCAGGAGGCAAGACCTGAGCCCAGTTACTGCTCTGCTGCTCTGACACTGCACCCAATGGGGGGTTCTGCCCATCAGGAGACCTGTCCCTAAGAGCACTGTGACCAAATACTTGTTAGACCTCTACTGAGCTGGTTAAGACAATACCACTCTTTAGTATAGAGAGGATCCAGCCCGCTTCCACACAGGTGCCCAGCACTGCTGTGACATGCTCTGGCAGGCTGGGAATATGCAGTCAATCCGGTTCCATTGCAAACACCGGCCATCACCCCCCTCAGCTCACGTTATGGAGGTGATAAGGCAGTGTACCAGCTCTATTTATAATAGTAACCTTTAGAGAGTTTATTTTCAGGACCAAGTTCAACAACATGATAACACCATGGGGCTGCATCTCAGTGTGCTGGTGGCGGTGTAACAGTGTCACAGTGACACGGTATAATGTGGTGCTTTCATGTCATATACCAGCTCATATCACTTACAGAAAGAGAGCACAATACTGCCAAGTGCTCGGGGGGCAGGATGCAATCTCCTCTTATGAGTTACTATCTGATACTAACATGGTACTACACTCAATTTTACTTAAAAGCATCAGGATGAGCAGAAGCATCCTGAAGCACAGTGAGAAAGCAAATTTTTAATGGTATTTCATTTTTCCTTCAATATGCCCTATCAAGGTTGCCTGTTTACTTTTCCTGAGGTAGAATTTATGGTGATCTGATGAAGGTAGATAGGTGAAGGAGATCCACTATCTAATGAAGTGCCTGCAACAGCAATTTTTGTCTTTAATTTTGATAGCTTAAAAAAGCATAAGGAAAAAGTCATTAGTCTTTCTCTAGTAAGAGGCTCAAGCTTTTGTTCTCACAAACATTTTTTTCTTGGATAAAACAAGGATATTAACTAATTTTAGGCTGTTTCTGGCTATTGTATGGCCAGAAACCAACTGAAACTTCTGAAGCTTGAAACATGGTGTGATTTATCAACTACAACCCCTGTACAAATCCTCCAGGGAAAACCTGCTGTGTGTTTGTAAAAGCTTCAGAATATCTCATTTTCCCTAATGGGGAACCAGCAAGGTACAGTCAGTGATCTTAGGAGATTGCTATGAGGTTTTGCTGATCAATATACACAGAAACTTCCATAGATGTAAATGCAAAGTAAAGCCCCACTTACTGCAGGAGAGGAAACCTATGTTCAAACCCACTAGGGTCTGCAGAAGGCTTTCAATAGGAATGTTTTCACTTTGCAAGATTTTTATTCATGAGGTAACCTCTCGGACCACTGGTCCACTTTAATAAGTGTTCTGATAAAAAACATCCTGTCCCCAAAGAATGTCTGATTGGGACATGTCATTTCTCCTGTAAAAGACGATTACAATAGTCAGACACTGATTGTCTTCTAACATCCTTAAGGTGACTAAAGAAATGACACTTCTCCTTCAAAGTTGTGCAGTGCTGATAAAAGTTATCAGAATGATGACTCTGAGAAACAAAGTCTTCTGCTTCCTAGCATAGGCACTGTCAGTGCAACAAAATTTCAAACTTGCATACAGGGACAATCCTCAAAGTCAAGACTTTCAATTCTTGTCTTCCAGCTGGAATAGGAACCAGGGCTATATATGCTGCTTATGCTTAAGTCCATAACCTCCATATAGCCCTTTGGGTAAGGCATGACCATTACAACAGCTAACCCAGATAAGTCTGCAGCTTAGTCCTAAGAGGTTTCAGAAATGGGCATGGAGTGAGTTGGGAGACAGCTAAAACATTTCTGTAATCACCCTCTTCACTGCACTCTCTCCCCATATTACCAGACTATAAGAGGCCCTCTTGTCTCCTCCCTGGATATTGTTCATGTCACGTAATCAAGATATCATAGGATCAGGCACGAGACTGGTGCATGAGGAGGGTGCCTGCACTGTGGATTTCCAGGGGCTTGTACGCTTTTGCTGGGGGCTGTGGTGTTTCCACACTCTTTTCACAAGATGAAAGCTTTTTCAGATGTACCCTCAGAAATAAAGGAGCCAAATGTGGAATCAGGGTGTTATTAAGTGGCGGAGAGTTGGGAAAAAGGTCTTGAAAGCAGAGGAGGCATATTCTTTACTGATCCTTTCACAGAAGACTGAACTCAGTAAAACACAGCTCAACTGAAAATAGCAAGTATATGTAAAGAAAATTGCTCCAAATAGTTCCTCCTCATCCAACTGCTTGTTCATGGAATACACTGCAATGTCAAAATTTAACTACATCAAGCCAAAAAGGACAGTAAGTAGTCAGCTATACTTTCTTTTGTAATTTTTTGGTTTTTGTTTGTTTGTTTGTTTCTATTGTCCAGCAAGGTTTTCATTATTCAGTTTTCAGGAGTGTGATAGGATGAATTAATTCATCTTCTGGTGAGGCTGGGAACTATTCAGATAAGAATGACAGAGACTGCACAAAACAGACACCCCTCTTTCTTCTGCCTCTTCTCATTTGTAACTTTCTCCTATTTCCAGTTAATGACTTTCAGTGCTGGAATCCTAAATTCAGGTCTACCCTCTCTGTTCAGTTACTGGAATTTAGTGTTTTAGTACTTTCCAAATCTACATGCTTTTTACTACACCATACTACTAGTGCAAATAACAGGGACAAAATAGAGTCTGATGGCCTACAGAATCATCTTCCTTTCATTCTTTTTCTGTGATGATTTTATTTATTTCCTAGTACTTCATCATTTTGAAACATATCTGGACACTAACCTGTAACAACATAGAATCATAGAATGGTTCAGGCTGGAAGGGATATTATGGGGGAGTCAGCAGGCTGATGCAAGATACCGTGCCATTTAATGACACTAGGAGGGTCTCATCACAGTCCTGCTGCCAGTGCTTTCAAAGAGGTTCAGACAAGTCCAAATACATCTGCATCAAAACCTTGGCTCCACATTTGCAGATATAGCTAAAATAAAATGCTTATTCCCATTACTGTCCTTTCAGATATTACAGAAGAGAAAGATGGAACAAGAAGAACTTGGAACGTATTTTGCTTTCTGTTGTCTCCTCAGACTTACAGATCCCCAACATATAATTTATTGAACTTTAATTTTGAAAACAGTCATACAGCTAAATGAGACATTTTCTACCTGGTGGAGCAGAAACAATTGCTGGCATTTCAGGTTAAGTTAACACCAAATTCTGTACTTCAACATGTGTGGACCTTCTGGAAGGACATCTTTCTCAGACACCACTCTTCTGTTCTCAAGAGGGGTAATTCACAGTTCCATTAACAAGAGGTAACATTTCCCTCCCTCTCCCTGTCTAAACTAAAAGGGACAGTCCTTTTAGTTTCATGAAATTGCACAAGACAAGGAGACCTTGCACAATTTCATGAAACTGAAAGGATTGTCCCTTTTTGCTCCTGAATTTCAAATACCTACTTATTTATCCACTCCTACTAGGTTTAACTGCACAAAAGATATTAAAAGTCCTATCTAAAATAGCTACACTATTTCTAGTGTCGTAATTTTTATAACCATCCTCATCTTTAGCACACCTCAGCAAGTGCAATTACATTTTTTTATGACTGGATATTATGAGCCAAGAATCCTTCTCTATAACCAATGGATTTCCCCAGTTGCACAGTGGAATTTTGCCAAGAGATTTGGCAGAGAGCCAGGCTACCACAACTGGCAGGGAAATCATAATGGAATTTAACAGAATTTCATTGTGTTTGTGGCCAACTACAATATCACTCGCAATCTCTCAGACAGAAACATAAACTTTTTGATGAGATTCAATTTCTCAGAAAAACACCATTCAAATTCTGTTATCAATTCTTCCTTAGTGACATTCTCCCTTGAATTCCATGCAGCCTTGAAACACTGGCATTTGCTGGTGCAGAGGTAGCAATCGGGTTGTCAATCACATGACATTTACCTGCCTCTGGTAAGAAGAGAGAAACGATGTTTTCTTTGAAAAATTTCTACTGCAGTGTTGCCAAATATAAATTAGCTGGGACTGGCATCTTTCATTTGCTTAAATAAATTACACTTCTAAACTCAGGTCAGGGCATATGACTAAGAAGGGGGAAAACAAGGTAATTAAGTCTTTAATCACACAGCTTTCCAGAGAAAAGAGTGTGACCAGAAACACTAGGCTCAGTTATGATTCGGCACCACACATCCTCCGAGGACATGGCTAAAAGCTGCCTCTTCCATGCATCACTGCTTATTGAAAAGGAAATTCTTTGCCATCCTTAGGGCTGGTGTTTGTTGCAGCCACATTTTCTTTGATGACTTTTAGGGACACATAAAGAGACAAAGGAATAGGCAGTTTGCTTATAATGAAGCCCTACCTCTATAGGGTCATTTCCCTATCTTTGTATAAGGTATGATCCCTTTGTGCAAATACTGTTGTCTCACCTGACCCCAAAGTGCAGGGCTTTGTGCAGAGGTGGCCTTCAGGCTCATGCGTGCAGGCAGCAAGGCTCCTCTCTGGATGAAGCTGCTCTGTATCATTAATATTTAGTATGTAGCTCCTCTCTGGTTGACCAACACACGTGCCTAAATTATGGCAGTTGAGAATACTGGAAAAACAGGCTTCACGGGGAGCGTTGTTTCCCACAGGGAATATGTTGTTTTCTCACTGTTCTCTGTTATCATTATATTGTCTGGAAGGGGACTTGAAAGACTAAGGCCTAACACCATAATTTGAATTATCAAAGCCCTAAATTCTGCAGCTTGGCAAAGATTTTTAAAGAAAAAGAAACAGGAGAATTTTCAATCCAAATCAGTGGTGTATTTTCCTCCTAAGTTTTGGGTTGTATGGTCAATTATTTTTTCAAATATATTTTAAAACAAAAATGTATTTTTTCCCCTTGTAAACAAGGAATTTATATTACAATTTTGTAAATTCTTATATACATCTAACCCTTTAAAATAAACCCTCCAATAACTCTTAACTGAAAATAAATTTAAAATACTTTCTGAATGTATAAGATAATTTTGTCATGGCAATATCTAAGGTCCTTGTCCCTTCTTACATTCTTGAGTTCCTCATAATCAATGAATATGTCAAAGACAGCCATTTATTGCAATATAAAAGTTCTTCTAATATGAATATCAATTATGCAGAAATGTGAATACTAAAATTTATTTTTCTGAAGACAAGATAACTTCCAAAATACATCTTAACTGGTTATAGAGTATAAATTACAAATGCTTAAACCTTCATAAACCAGAACTGAATTTGACAATTGCTGTAAACAGTGGAATTAACAAGGATACCTCTGTGAAATAGAGTACATTAATCTTCTGTTTCCCTAACATTGTCAAGGATCCAGCTAGTATATTCACCCTTCTTGACCAGATGCATTATCTGGCCTTGTACCAAATTTTATAATTCAAGAAACTTTTGGAAGTATGGTTTGTATTTTGCCTGACAAATATGAAATCGGCCATAAAGAATTATATCAAATTGTCTTCAAGAAATCAAACAGTCTGGAAGAGTAGTTCAATCTTTTACATCTTTAATGATCAGTGTAATGATACAGAAACAGTTTTGACTCGTGAAACACGTCAGGTTCTACAGAGTCTCTTACATATAAAGATATGCTCGAGGGTACTTTGAAATGCAAACTTCATGTAGGAGATGGTGTGCTGTTCTCCTTACACTCTATTATCATCATGGTTTCATTAGTACTGTGTGGCAATGTAAAATATAATATTTTGGTATTGAATATATGATACAGCGAGTTTGATCTTTCATTCTTTCTCCCTGATTACACTCTACAGTTTCTCCATTTCTGAAGAACAGATAGATGCCTGTGGAAGGGAGGATTTGCTATGGACAAGCCATGCAGATGATTAACCTTGGCACTGTCCCATGTCTCTCAGTGTAAAATTTTCACTGAGCAGATTTGAAGTAAATCATCCAGCCCACTTCACTTAATAATACCTCTTTAACATGCTCTGTAATTATACCATTTGTGCTCTTGAGCTTGGCCATTTTCCTTCTTAGCTATTTGTTTCTCCCCAAGGAATGGCAGTTTAACAGATATTTCCAGTGATAGAGGTAGTTAAATGAGGTAGTGAGTTATCCTCCTGACCACAGGATTTATCTCTCGTGGCAACCACTGCAGTCTGATGTCATGTTCTTTTCAGGAAGAATTTGTCTTCCAGCATGGGCCACCTGGGAAGACTTGATAAAGCTGGTCCCTTCCCTGCAAATATGAAACAGAAGGCTGGACAGAGAGGTTCATGGTTTATGCCCTATTCTGTGATTCCTGTGGTGTATCCATCCAGCCTTCAGACAGCATCAACACTGCTCAACAGCTGGCAGAAGGCACCAGAGGGATGATGCTCCAGCTTATGCAGAAGCATCAGCTATCCATGGTTTCCCACTGGGCTTTGGGTTTACATTTTCCAAATGCCTGACAACAGATTGCAGAGAATGCCACAATTCTAAGCCTCAGTTTTTATGAGGTACCTGCACATTTCCTTTTCCTGTAACAGGAACTGCCAACATAAGGCGGAAAACTTAAGTCCATTCAAAATCAGGCCCATCTCCTGACAATTGCGGGTCGCTGCCAGGGCCATAGTTTTTCATTCATGTGCTGAACTGGTCTTAGTTTTCTGTGGAAAAGAGACTGTTGTTCCATTCTCCTCTTCTCCTTCTTCTCCTTTGCTCTATTAAATGATGTGGTCTTTTAAAAAGTGAGTTTCTTATGCAACATGGATATTCAAGGAGCTGTGATGCTCTCAAACCAATGAAAACTGACTAGGTTTCTCCTTAAATTCTGGTTCATTTTTGCAATGAACAGATTCAAAATATTTTGAAATTTACTGATAAGACTGCCTACTGTTTGTAACAAGTGAAACTACCTTTTTGGACAAGCAAGAGTGCTGATGGGGATCTTGTTGCCAGTATTTTCCATGCAAACTGCAGTGAGGGTCTCTGGTAGGATGGTTCTCACACCTGTCCACATTTGAAAAGGAATAATACCTTGTGGTTCACTATGCATTTTTTCTGTGACTCCCCAGAGTCTCATAAGAGCCCCATAATGTCAGGACCCAGAATTATAAAGGGAAAATAGTTAATATACTTAGCAGGCTTCCTGAATCAAAGTCATCCTGGCCTGTTAATGGCTATTTTGGCACAGTTTCACTTCTGTAGGAGCTTTTGTAGAGCCCTAATTCTGTTTCAGCACAGAATAAAAACCAGTACAAAGGCTATCAAAGCTGCCTGTTTTCCTTTGAAGGGGTGGGAAATAAGAGGCCAGGCGCAGACCTTGTGTGCAAGAAATGGATGCAAACAAACTGAAATTCCCAAAGTGTTATCCCCTTTGATATGAGTTTTCATACATTTAAGCACATGATCAAGCGCGTACAGAAGTGGGATGGCCAAAATATGTGTCAGTTCTAGAGGTGTTTCAGACAGCTATAAAGATTGCATTTATCAGTATATAACATGACTGGTAACAGGGTCAGTGACTGGAAGTAGAGGGTAAAACAGAAGTCAATAAGAACTTTAAAAGAGTTTAAGTAGATATAAACAGAACAAATATCAATAGGAAACGTACGTGACAGAGATTAAAATCTGTGTTCCTGTGATCTAAAGAGAAGGAGTGTTACATTGACACAAATACAGGGGAGGGTTTTAACTGCCTAAAAATGTTGACAAGGTACTCCCATAACCAGAAACAAAGCTAGAAATTTAATAAAATGATGAAGAAGGGCAATTCATGAAATGAAAATATAGAAACATACTCAAAACTTGGTTCCAAAATGTACTGTATGATCAATTTTTTTCGTATGGGAAGAAGTTCTGAGCACAGTTTTCTTTTTTTTTTTTTTTTTTAATTCCCACCACTTGTGAAAAAGGTTGGAGTCCTCACTGCTTATACTCAAAGGGAATTTCTAAATGCAAATTAACTGTAATGGGAGTCTGCATCTGTCACCTTTCTTCTCCGTTTCAAGGAGGAAGCACAAACAACAAATCTCTTTTATACCAGCCTTCAAGCCATGGAAAGGCCTTTTAGGGGACACCAAGCACAAGATCTATTCTAAAACACCACTTGTCTCTGACTGACCGTGTAAATTAAGGTGCTGCTGCCACAATCCTGATGTCTTTCCTTACTCTGCTGCAGTGATTTCTTGGTGAAGAAGAAAATGTAGCACTCTATGATTTTATCCCTTAACTACTTGCCTGTAATACATTAAGTTTCATTACAGACAGTGATACTTGCTTTCTTTCATCCTATCTATCTAGTTGATAAACTCATTGAGAGGGAAGAGTTTCCTTCTCCAACTATTCAAGGGCAAGATGCTCAGGGACTGGTATAATTGAATTAAAGCCACAATGGAGTTATACTGATTTATCTGAGCTGGTGATTCTGCCTTGAAAATTTTAAAGGAACATACCTCATGCCTGCTAGAACTCTAATCCCAAAGAGAGGAGGAAATCTCTTCTGCCCTGAGACACATTTAAGAAGTACTGCCATCAGCTCAGGCAGGCAGCAAGCTGAAAACTCTACACTCTTCACACCACTGATGTGTTTAATATAATCCTCTGCAGAAACCCTGCACCTCCTCACCTTGTTGCGTTCCATTAGATTCTGAAACATTAATAACACTGTCAAGACAATCATGCAGTCATTAGACACGGTCGGTTCCTATGCCTTCCCTACCCTGTTTTACTTTAGGAGCAAGTGTACTGTCTATATACATTGGAGACTTAGATTAATTTCTCTATTAGAATCCCTGTTTGGCCATGAGCTGTGTTACCTGAAAGTAATTGAAACTTGAAGAAAGTTGTGATTGTGAATACAGAAGAACAGTAATGAACTGCAACTCCTTCTCCATCCATAAGCTCCTAGAAAAGTTAGTTGCGTTGAGGTAAAACTCGCATTCAGATTAGGTTTTGGCTGCAGCTAAGATTGTTATTTGGTTAGTGGGAATAAACGGTTTATCTAAAATGAGAAATGACCCCAGTATTAACCCAAAGCTTGAAGTAAATCCACTTTCAATTACAAAAAGATTTGTTTCATGTGTGCATTTGTGCTTTTGTTATTTATCCAGACATGAAAATACCAACAGAGCAAAATAAAAACTGTTCTCATCAATTTAGTTCAAAGAACAGAAGAAATAGAAACTCTCAGAAATATCAAATAAAGAAGTGATCAATATCTCAATGAATGGGGCCAGACACATTTCAGATTCTGCTAAAGAAAGCGGAGATCTATTCAGTAAATTAATTTCTACTGCATTTTGTTTCATCGTGACAAAATAGCTGATTTTAATGAGATTTTTCTGTAGTATTTGTTTACCGAGTATCACAGAAAGTCAATTTCTCTTCAGACAAAATTCTGAGCTCTTGGATGCTTATCTAAATTTAGTTAAGTACTTGAAGGGTCACCACAGCAAATTCAACCAAAAACCTTAAAAAAAACAAGTCGACTGAATGTTCAAACAGTTTACCTATTCCACTTTACCCTGCTTGAGTGGGAAGGTAGAAAAGATGACCTCCAGAAGTCCCTTCCAACCTCAACCATTCTGTGATCCTATGATTGTATTTTTTAATCCTAGTATCTTAATCTCACTTTGGTCTTTAAATAAGAGTGCAGTATTTACTCTTTTCTTATTCATGTATCAATGCTCAAAAATAGACTGTAATCCAGTTATCTGGCACCTTCACTGGGGATGCATTAATATGCCTCATGATTTTGAAGGTTAAGCTGCTATGTCCATTTGTGTGTTTCTAATTTTGAGTGTAAAGTTGTCAAAGCACCTATGGAATGTCAAGGCATCTATTCAGTTCTGAGGTGGCAGAACAGCAGGACTGTAGAGCAGCTTTGGAGCTGCTGTCACATCCCTTCTTCGAATGAAACACCATGAAGGACAGCAGCAGCTGTAGTACCACCCTGCTCCCCACAGCCCCTGTGGGTAATGTAGCTATGCAATAACTGTGTGGACTGGCACCCCAGACTCTGGTGCTATTTGGCAGTCATTAGTAATTCAGAAGTACTTCAGAGACCACGAACTTAGTGGCAGGGGCACATGGGTCTTAAGAAAGAACAAAACAGACTTCTCTCTCCTTTCTTTGATAGATTTCAATCATTTTAAGCTACAGCCCCAGGATTTCTGTATTTAGAAATCCCTCATCCTGACTACACATCAAAATTGCCTTTCAAGCACAGGCAAAACACAACTAACTCATTTAGGTTTACTGTGTGTTCATAGAGGTTGAGTCCAGCTGTATTCACCTGCAGAGCTGAACGGTGAATACCCGAAGGCTTGAATTCATGTTATCCCTTAACACAGCTCTAAGTATGTCGTGTTTGCACTGTGAGTGGGGAGATACAGCCACACATGTAACGCTTCAAATGCATCTTCTACCACAGACCTGGAAAGCCAAAGCTCAATAGACAAAACATGTCTTAAGCAGGCATGAAACAAGGTGCAGTGTGTGTTATTGATAAAAACCTTCACTGTTGTGATATAAGCAAATGGAGCACAGAATTTGGATATTAAGTGCTTTCTTACAGGATCAATTAGAATGGTGTGTCTTTTTCCACTCTCATGACTACTCCTAGGCATGGATTGATAGATGTGCTCATTCATGCCTCATTTCCATGCAAAAGTGTCTGAATTCCCTTGTATGATAGTACTAGTTGCAAATGCACTACTTTCCACTCTTAGAAAGCTGACAGCATTGGCTAATTGAAACAAAGGCAAATAAGCAGAGAGATTTCAGCAGTCAAAACATTAGTAACAAGTGTCCAAGAACCCATCTGTGCAATGAATTTACAGAGAAACAGTGGCTTCCACAGGATAATTTAGCTGACATCTACCTGATCTTTTCTGTTAAACATTTTCTTGAGCTTTGTCTATGAATTTTATTATAACTGACAGTCTCTAGTGTTCCCACTAAGTTCTTGTTTTAAGAGTTCCTTGAAACTGTCATATATTAACAAAAGGCCTCTCATCCTAAGCCGGAGGGAAAGTGGGGGGAAAGGATAATGGGCTGAGCTCAAACAAGTGGATGCACAGAAGAAACATAAATATTCATGTTTTGTAATGAGATTGTCCTAAATTTAACTGATCAAATATGCAAACTAGAAAAGAATATAAGTATATATATATATATAAGTATATATATATTCTGAGCCAAATTCACAGACATACAGATCACTGGAACCATGATTCCCATGAGAGTACTCATGGCACTGACAGGTACCCAGAACAGAGCAGCAATTAGTGCTAGGACCTAGGCGTCACCTTAGTCATAGGCTGTGACCATGAGAGCAGCAGACATTTGTTTCCAGTATGGTCTCTGACAGAAGACAGTTCAATTGCTGAAGTGTGTTCGTCAGAAAAAGGGTTCTGGATTGGTCTCTGTATCAGCAAGTTGAGGAAGGAACCACTTCTCTAGGGACTCCAGCGTTTTCCTTTCTCTTAATATCCCCTACTATTTACACAACTGAAAACTCTGGAGCTTAAGAGCAAATTTTAATCAAACTGTTTAATCTGAATAACTGCTGAAGAGAAACTGCAGTAATAGAGAATAGAATTGCTGCCAGGGAAATGAAAACAATTAAAAAAGAGAAGCACTAGGAGCGGAAAAACAGCTTTGGTGGGAATTATGTTGCATTGACCAGCCTTCCCTTGTGTGATTTTAGCAATTCAATTAGAAGTCGTTACAGGTTTAGCACCTGATTGTTGGAAACACACCTCCAACCTACAATATCTGCTGTTCACACATAATATCTGGTTCAGTGCAACCTGTGACTCAGAGGGCAAGTGAGCTGGAGGCTTTCCAGCTGCTGAGAAGCATTCCAGGTTTTAAAAGCAAAACAAGGATAACCCCTGGAGAGGCACAACAAACACCCATATCTAGTCCCAGTATAGGAGAAGAGATGGGAAACAAGCATACATGGGAATTAGAAATAAAGGAGCTTACCCTCAGAGGAGAAGTTATCTCCTCAGGACGTGCTGTTTGGTTTCTGGTGTTGCTTTTTTAGCCTTTGAAATGTGCTGCATTGAACTGCAGGAAGATGGGTGAGAAGGAGACAATGAGGGAAGCTGGGGTCTGGGATTGAAGTGGTTGTCTAATCCAGCAGATGGCCAGTGTGCAAGGTTTTCCTCAAGCTAACTCCCATAGAGGAGTATTCATCTTGAGTTTGAATCTTAATAAAAAGAGATTTATGAATTCAGCTTCGATTTTTGGTGAAGAGGGCCATTACTGTTTCTTAAGTATCTGTAGTTTTTATCGAATTCTGATAAAACTGGCATTTCTCAAGTGGCAAAGCATTCAGAGATGTGTTTGCTTTTTACATAGAGACAGCAAGAAGTGAGGAACCAGGACTTGAACAGTGAACGTGTGAGTTTTTCATTTGTGAATTACAGCAGACTTCTTCATGTCTATTTATCATTACTTTCATTTAGAACATAGCAGTTAAATATCTCAGAAAACCAAAATGGAACCTTATGTTTCACCCAGTTTTCACTGGGATGTCTAGTTTGTTTGTAAAAGGCTCCATATTTCTAGAAACAGAATATGAGATACAATGAGTAGGAATCAAACATTGAATCTGTTTTGAAAGATAGAGCCAGAATCAGGTTGCTCACGTAGAGCTTAGCAAAGAACTGCTTACGCTGCTGTTGCTAAAATTTCTATAACCCATTAGGGGTTACCATAGCCTTCACCAGTTCCCTCAGCTTGGCTGCAAAATGTGCAAATTTAAACCCTTCTACCCTGTGCTGTTACAGAAGAACTATCAAAAGTGGTATTTGTTAAAGGCCTTTGTACACAAGTGATTTTCTAAACTGCAATATATGGTGACATCCTACACAGTTGTCAGGAAGAGCAACTAAAACCAAACAACAGAAGTGCAATTGTACTGACTTTTTCCAATTACACAGCCAATGAAGGGGGATAGAAGCAAGGCAGATCAGCACTTCTAATAGGAACTTGGGTAACCCAAGTGGATTGAAAGGTGAATGAAAGGTCAACGTGAATTTATAATATAAAGTGGTTTCTTGATGCTATTTCTCTGCACAGTTTGGTAACGTCTGAAAGTACAGAAGCTGCAGCCTGCAGGTGGAGTAAAGAAAACAGCTTACTCTGTGGCAAATTCTTCAGTCACTCCTGATCTGCTTTGCCCAATCTGATGTCCTCATATTTCATCACTAAAATGGCAAAATCCATTTCCACTCCCTCAGATGGCTCTGCTAGAGGGCAGCACTGTGGTTCCAGTATCCTTGCACTTCATCTGGTGCCATTCATTTCCCCTGCTGACAACCAGCTCAAACCTGCCACTTCTAGGATGAGTGCAAAGTTGCCTGCCTGCATGAAAAAATTCTGGGTTTTGTACAAACCAAGTTTAGGCACAAAAAAAATTGAGGGAGAGGTAATTTTTTTTTTAATTAAAATATCAAATTTTGTTATATGCAAAAGGTCAACACAATTACAGCAAAAACTGCAAATGCATACTTATGTAGCCTCTGCTGGAACCAGACACCAGCTAGTGGGGGATAAACCTGTTGTTTGCTGGCAGATAAAACACATATGGCAACGTCTTTCAAAACTCCATTTTCCATTTCATGTAATCACAAAGCCCCAAAGAAGCATTTGTGCCTAAAATAGCTGACTGTTCTTCCTAGGGACTTTTAAGATCAGTGCAGAGAAGTAGGTTCTTCTAGAGAGAGACTGACGAAATGGATAATTTCTGTGCTCAAAGCCACCTCTCGGAGGTTCCTCTTTCCTTTGGCTCTAGAAAAGACCTCAGAGACATCTCAGCTAACTCATGTGACTGAAAGAGGCGGTGATAAATCCCCATCCTCCCCATTCATGTCCTTCTGCTCATATGTTACTGTAGTTTCTCCGGGAACATTGCTAGTGCAGTGTTAACTCTGGTTACAAAAGATAGAGACGTGCAATTAAAAGCAATGAAATCTCTGTGTCCTCTTGAGTTACAGCTCATCAGATGATTAGAGGACCTCAGTTGCTTCCAGTTGTGTGCATGTACCCTGAGAGACAGCTTGCTTCCTTTGGGGCTGGCCTCCCTTGGTCAAACATGCTCGTGCAGCAAACAGGGAAGCCGCGTGGAGTGACACGCTCCGTCCGGGAATTGACAGGGAATGGTTGTGCTCCCCCTTGCTGCTTTGAAAATAAACATTACTTAGCCTTTGGCCTGTAACAAACCAGCTAATTCGGGTCTGGTGCAGCATTGCAGACCACACACCAGCTGCTAGCAAGCGTCCACACCCAGAAAAGCAAGACAACAGGCACTTCAGCTCATCCACCAGCATGGAAACAAAATAGAGCAAAGGTGTATAAATCATCATGTAATTCCAGTTAGGGACTGCTCTGTGCATGCAGTTCAGCCAGGAACGGTGCTGGAGTTATACCTTATGCTAACACTCCACTGAGGACAAGCCCTCCTCAGAGAAAGATTAACTGCAATGACATACAGCCTCTTAACACTTGAAAGAGAACACCTGCAGGACTTTTAACGCACTTTAATTCACACCATTAACTGATTCATTTTGCCTTTGTTGCATGGCCCCGGGTAGTCAAGACTGCAGTGAGGGTTAGCACACCATGAGCTACTTGCCTGTGTAGTGGCAGAGATGAGATGGAACCCCCTTGAAATCTGAAAAGTGGTATGTATTTTGACACAGAACTCTCTCATCAAAATAAGCCAAGGTAATTTGAATATTTAGTTTCATCATCTTTCTCTTTTTGTGACTATTGTAAAAAAAGATAAACCAGTTGCATAGATAGTTGCATACCTTGAATCAAAACCAAGAGTTTCATTCCCCTTTTTCAGGGTATTAGGCTCCATTTCCACATTGAAACAAGATTTTCTCCTCTACTTCCCACAGTATTAAATTAACAACAGCAAATAAAGAGAGAGCTACCATAATTTACTGAAAGTTTTTTAATGAAAGTGAAAACTAGAAACAGTTAAGAAAATGTTTTAATCACTGTGTCAGCAGCAATCCTCAGCCCGAGATTATTAAGTGGAAACTAGTGAATTTCTGAGTTCATGCAGAAGGATATGGAGTCTTTCTAAAATGTACATCTCTTCAAATTGCCACTTCTCTGGCACCCTCTAGGAAGGGCATTTACATGGATGCTTCTGCATGAGAGTTCTCTGTATGTTCAGTGAACCAAGAGAGAGCCAGCTCAAAGATGTTGCTTCCTTTTTCTTTTTTTTTTTTTTTTTGATAGAAAATGGAGAATAGGAAAGAAAACATCTAAAATGTTTTGACTGAATCTTTTCCTTATAAAGTAGAATATCAAAGAACAAAAAGGATTAAAACAAAAAATCACCACAAAACAAAATGGGGTGTTTTTCCTAGAACAGTAGTTATGGAATATTTCAAGTAGAACATTTAAAAAAGCTTCTTTTCAATCTAAACCAAAACCCAACACTGATATTTCCAGTTGTCAGAAGTATTGCAAAAATTCTTGAATACTAAATACATCAGCCTTTTGAGATTAATAATCCTCTATTCGATCAAGAAAGTAAACATTTTGCAGTCCAGTATTTCCACAATGAGATTGTTTTCCATTTTCTTTTATGTGCAAATAGTTGAGATGTCAAAATTTCATCAGTGTGGGTTGAAAACAAATTATGAATATTTCCTACAGGGAGACAGTTCAATTTTCTACATTTCCCTGACTGAAAAGCTATTCAGACCAATGTGTGTTTTTATAGCATGCAGGCTTTGAAGTACCTGAATACCCTCATGTCCTATTAAGACTTGGTTTATGTTCTGTATAAGCAAAGACTCTTCACCTCCATACCTTCAGCGCTCCTCAGAGCCCACACTCTCAAGGAAAAAGCTTTCTCAAAAATATAGTAAGCCAACAGAAATAATATAATGTCAAACCCCAGTATAAGACCAAACAGATAAATGGACTACTATCTGAATTAGTTGCCCTTAATTAGCTGCAATTATTACCAGCCTAATGAAGTCAATAATGAAGGGAAACGTAGAGTTGGCAAAATTAGCTGGTGGAAGTTGTTATGTTAGCCAAGATAAAATAAGCAGGGTTCCAAAGTATTCCTAAGTAACTACATTATATATGGAAGTGGTAAACTTAATGGTCAGTCTCAGATTTGTCCATGTACATTCATCAGCTTTAAAATCAAAGTAACCTTTCTAGGAAAAGCAAGAAAGAATTAAGGGCCCCTAGTGAATCAGAAACGTAAAACTGAAGAGGGTGGAAGTGAATAAAATGAAGTGTGAAGTGTTTCATCTACAGGGGTTTCAGTCCTCTTGTCTTTGTTGTCAATTGTCTTTAAGAAAGAAAAGACAAAAATGTGAAGGGCTAAAGTTGCTGAGGGAACATATCAGTCAGGGTAAGAAGGAATTGAAAAGGCTAGGAAAGTTTTCTCAGCAAAGAAAAGAGTTATATCAATCATGACAGAGTTATAAAAAACAAATTAATTGCATTGAGAAAGCTGAATAGAGATGTCTGTTTACCTTGAGTTGAATAACACAGAATGCATTAATAGGCAACAAATGTACAGCAGGGGAAAAGAAATAGTTTCATGCAACATTTAATTAAATTGGAGTTTCTCACTGCAGGGAAATTTTACTGACACTAAAAGCTTGGCAGGGTTTTTAAAAAAAAAAAATTGTGTTTGTATGAATTACATGGAGGATACATGCTTATGTTTCGGAAATTGGTTGATTACAGAAGACTTGTTACTGCTGAATGAGGTACACTGCTGGAAACCTGTGGCTCGATCTCATTACCAGTGCAGTATGTGTAGAGCTTTTAGGATGGGAAGAATTTCAGTCCCCTGTCCTGCTATGACACCACCACTATGAATGTCAAGTGTAGTTTGTTACTGACTTTAAATGGTAATAGAATAAAGCAAATCTTAGACACTTTTTGGAAATCCCTTCCTTAGTTCTTGCTCTGAGACACAGTGCCAACCAAGGTGACGGAAAAACTTTTGACCTTTTTCAACATGCACCAAAGGTCAGGTAAATATTTTACTCCTCCTCTTTAGTCCTTCAGTACAGAATCACAGAATATTCCAAGTTGGAAGGGACCCACAAGGACCATCAAGTCCAGCCCTTAGCCCTGCACAGGACCATCCCCAAGAGCCACAGCATGTGCCTGAAAGTATCATTCAGTATCAACCAACTCTATCAGGCTTGGTGCTGTGGCCACTTCCCTGTGGAGCCTGTTCCAGAGCCCAACCACCCTTTGGTCGTGAGGAATCTTCTTCTAATACCCAACCTAAACCTCCCCTGACACAATTCCAGGCCATTCCCTCAGGTCCTGTCAGATAATATAATCTGCCTTGGCAATATGGGGACTCTGTAGCCTATGATTCTATGAAAACACCAACAAGAAAGAAAATGGAATTGTTTATATGGTTTACCCTAGTTATCTTTGATTCTCTCATATATTTCCTATTATGACATGTTAGAAAATAAGCCACCAGTAACAAAAGAGCAGTCACACATAAAAGCAATACTACATTTGCACTGGAGACAAAATAATTTTAACAACCCTTGTCAAATGTTGTTTTATATGACATAAAAATAATAATATTCACATAAGTGGAAGCTGAGCAGTATAATGATCAACAACCCTATTTTGCAATATGTCATGTTTTATCTTGCACAGTTTCACAAGGGCTCAATCACAAAACTATTGAAACATAGCAGAAAAAAACTCCCTCTGGCTTTAGTAAGCTTGTATTCAGCTCCATAAAAAAAATTCAATTTATGACATAATCTTTTTATTTCATCATAAAGCCAGTTTTCTATCTTCCTTATCAACCCCAGATGCCATTTATTTGCATTTCTAGATACTTATACATTATAAATACAGTTTGGGAAACTAGGGAGACATGTCTGGAGAACATCTACCAGTGGGAAGGCTTTCTGCAGTGAGTTAACCCCACTGATATGTGTCCAGTGGTGCTGCTCAGTACTGTACCATATTAAATTTGCATAAAGAGAAGAGTTAATGGAACATGATATTTGTCCTATTATTTTTTTCATAACACACCCTGTTTTGTAGGAAGTTTTTTCTTTTCCAAGCTTGGCCTCAAGCAAGAAATTGCTCTCCTAAAGTTCTATGGTGTTGTGCTCCTTTTCATTCTTATGTTTGTTCTTATCTTGTCTCTATTCTTGCTCTCTGGAAATATAGTCTTTGAATCAAAGTGCAATTTTTAATAGCAAAAAATTTTAGACTTGGACAAATTCCCCAAATGAAACTGGTGAAGGAAAAGCACTCTTATCTCCTGTGATATACTTTTGACAAAGTATAATTAAAATATTGTCATGCTGGCTTGCCTGCTCTGTCTGCCTTTCATGAATGATGAAGTCTATCAAGTTATTATTTGTCTACACATTGTGTGAGGAAGCATTAAACCACTGAAGTGCTCAATATTGGTAAATGATCTGGAACCCCATAAAAACATCAATTATTGTGCAGTGAAAGACATCTTAGTACTCTCTCAGGAAGCTGGCGTTTTGTCTTCATTCCTCTGGTGATGGAGTGTGAGGATGACCATCTCCAGAGAGAGAGCGTGTACAACTGAAATGTAAGCTACAGGACTGTGCACAGGAGAGGGGCTTTTCTCAGTTATTTGTTCAGATATACTGGAAGAAAAACGGAACCTAAGTGAGTGCAGAAAATGTGCCCCACTGATATCTCGGAAAAGATGGGCTCCTCTGCCTAAGCCCCTCCATTTCAGGCTGACACAATGTAATGGTACCATGTCCCAAGGTCACATAATCTTTGAGGTTTTTTTGATGAAACAGTCAAAAAGAATTGTAAATAATTTGAATGTATTTGTGTCTGGCTGAGTGGTAGGTAGACTGGAAACCTATTGACTGGGGAATAGAGCCCTGATCAAAGGCACTTTGGTGATTTTTGGATTTTTTTTATTTTTTTTTCAGCTGGTAGGGCTCTGCTACCTTCCATGTAGCTCTGCCTATTTACAGCCAAAGAGGATCTGAAACAAGCAGGTAGATGTATCACTAATTACTCTCACAGCCTGTCTCAGCATCATGGCTTGCAGACCTAGAAACAGAGGAATGAAGCTTCATACACAGCTGGGGAGATTCCACTGGCTTTGCCTTTAAGACACTCTATCAATCACAAAGTCTTTCCTCTTAGTATAAAAAAGTTTGAATTCAAGCAAATAATAGATTTACATCTGATGGGAATTGCATATAAGCCTCAATGTAATTATGACACACAAAAAAATAAAGCGGGTGACTTTAAATTACACATCAAAATAACAGAGGACATCTAAAAATTAATTATAACTCTTTAAAAGCATTACTCACTTAATGAATGATTCATGATTCATATTGCTCAAGTTGCCAAACATTACCTCAAATTATAGATTGGGCACATCCTTTCAGCAGTATTAACAATTGCAATTATGTTAGCGTAAGTACCTTCAAGTACAAAAGCCAATACATTATCTTCTCCAAGCCTTCCTGTCTCATCCTCAGAGGAGGACTAAGCTAAGGTCCCTGGAGCACATACGAGTGCAGAGAGGGACTATATTTTTTCAAGAAAACACCATATTTGGCAGATCTAAAGGTCTAACAAAGGCTAAAAGATGTGCATGGTCAGGGTTGCTTTCAGCATACCTTGTGCTAGCCAAATAGTGTTGGATCATAAGAACACCGAACTTGCCCAGTGAGTTTCTAATCCTCCCTCTGCAAGTGTCCATTAGTGCTTCGAATACTCTTATCACCTATTTTGGAAGCTCCTAAACAAACAGCAGGAGAAATAGGTGTCACTATGAAACAAACAAACAAAACAAAACAAAAACCACACAACACTCCATGTAGGTCATACTACTTAGAAACTGTCTTTACCTTAAATCCAGCCTCAGGTAAGAACCAGCATGCCATCTCCCTCTGCACCTTGCAGACCTGTATTATGAACATTTTACATGTGCTTGCCATGAGCATGTATGTTCAATCCTGTTGAAATGCTGGTGAGACCACAAGCCTGTCTTGTGGCAGTGAGCTCAGCAGCCCTACATGCAGTATGTGAAAATCCATCTCCCTGTAGCAGGTTCATATTTGTGGAGTTTCAATCTTCTCTAAAGTCCCCCTGTTTGAGAGGAATGGGGCAAAGTAAGTATGCAGTTCAACCTCTATCTGACACAGAGTGCATTTCATGCAATCACTGCATCCTCTCCTTTTTCTCTCCTAGCTAGACAGTCTCTCTTGTCTCAGTAGGTCAGCTAAATAAGCCTTGGTAGAGAGAGAAGAGATGAAACACATTTCTATCTGAAAAGCTCAGAAAGAAGAAACTCAACTCAGTGTAGCGATTATGCAGCTTGGAAACAGTTGCTTGGAGTATTTAGTGATAAATACAGGAATTAAGCTTTTCTTCCCCTTGTAGTTAAATTGTTTCTTTATTTACTTACTTGTTGGACAAGAGGGAACATTTAAGCTAACTTTTGGGGTAATGAAAACCATAATTGGACCACGACATGAAAAAAAAAAAAACAAACAACAAACCAGATGTAAATTGCATTTTGACCTTTTCTAGCAGAGAATTTTTCATGACTCAACAGAAAAGCAAGAAGCAGGAAAGCTGCTTCTATAGCAAAGCACAAAGAGTCTCTGCCTGCTGTAGTGCTGGGATTAGAAGATGTAAATATTGTGGAGCTGTAGAAGCATTTGCTTTGGGATTTCGGATTAACTCGATGGTTTGAGTTCCTGAAATATATTAACCAGGAAAGTTTATTGACCTTTCTAGAGGTGTACGTGATTTAGTTTCATTAAGTGCAAAAAAAACCAAGGCACTCTTTCTTCATGTTGAAAGATTGTAGAGGGGAAAGTCACTTTGGTGCTTATTGAAATAGATACTGAACTGCCACCACTGTGTTCACTGACCTTTTGCCTCAGTTTGACTCAAGGTGAGAAATTGAGCAACTGTTTTCGTAGAAATTACCACTGTAATCTTCTGCAACATGCTTGAATTTTTCTCTTTTGTTTGTGCCCCCTCACCTCACAAAACAATGCAAATACACCACACTAGTGGAGCACCAGCAAATTTACTCTGCTCAGTCTACTAGTAGGCAACTCCATTTTCCAGCATCTACCCTCAATTATAGTACCACTATGTGCTGTTTAGACTGGACCATATCTTTTATTTCCCACCCCAAATCCCTCTGATGTTGCTGTGACATCTCATAAACAATTCTTAGCTGTCTGACATGCCATGGAATTAACTTGTGGACTCTCCAGTTGCAATCATCTATTAAGCAACAAAACAAAAAGTGAGGAGAAAAAATTATGGGGGAACCTTTGTGTTTTTATGGCACAGTTTATTTGCCATGAGCTGGCCACAGCTGGATCTCTCCAGCCCCAAGAGAGCATCAGTGCAGGCAGGTTTGACTTGTAACCCAGCACAAGATGAATGGGCAGCATTAGGGGAATGACACTTGCAGCTGAACACAATAAAAAGCATCTTGCAAGGGGGGCTGGCTGGTCAACTTTATTGCTGTGCTGTACCCTTATTTCTAGGTATTTGTAGCATACTTGTTTGACTGTCATTTTCTCTAGGTGAGGTTGCACGATACTTGGTGGAGGGAAGTGAGACAAAAAGGAGATATTGAAAGACTCCCTAGGAATAAACTGGATTATAGAGACTAAATGGCACTCTTCACTCTTTGGCATGATGAGGGTTCATGCTCCACTCAGCTCCAAGCTGAGATGTTTGGGCTAGGAGACTAAGAGCAGAGAGAAAGATTTCAGGAACCTAATTCAGAGGTCTGAAAAGCCAAATGACTGTGACAGAACCTTCCCATCTTCATTCACTGAAGAGCTGAAGATGAGGTTGCAAACTTACAGGTACCACTGTTATACATCAGCTGCTATAGGTATGAAAACTCCTCCATACATTCTTTGCTTTGCAGTAATTAATCAGTAAATCCATAACCCCCACTGGCAGCCAGGTATTGAACTGCATGCTGGCATATGAAAAGGCCCTTATCATGATACCATGATTCCTGCATGGCTTTTATTCCTATCCAGTGTTGTTAATAGTTACTGAAATATTTTTTGCAGAAAACTGCTCAGGTTTCTACTGAATTTCATCAGATATGCCAGAAAATAAGAAAGTAATAATTTAAAAATTAAACTACTCTTGGCACCCATACTTTGACTTCTTTCACAAGATTCAAGTTACTTACTGAAATGTACAATTTCATGCAAAGAATGTGATAACCTCGGCTTTCTTTGAAGCTATAAGCTTTGCCATTTAAAATACACTTTAAAGTGGTATTTCAAGTATTTATGATGTTGTAAAGGAATGGAATAATCCAAGTGTCATAAAGGAGATATTTAGACCGTGTGTTTAGGAAGTTTTCTGGGAACAATAAAATATTTTTTAGAATATGTAATAGGAGGTTATGATCATCTGGAGCATTTCTTGAGACACGGAAATGTATCAAATAAGTGACTACTCACAGAAATAATTGGATCTGTGGTAGCCATATACTGTTCAACTTAAAGACTACTTCAACAAGGCAATCTGCTTCAAGTCCTGACATATCAAGTAGTAGAAAGTGTGAATGCTAGACAATCAAATTTTTGATGAATCTCAGCTGATGGAGTGCTAACAGCGCCTGACAGACTGCTGAGTAACTGCAGAAGAGCCAGGCGTGACAGAGCCCCTGCTCACACAACATATGAAAGGCTAAAAGAGGTGGCAGGAAAAAGTAAGCAAGAAGTTTTCTGCAAGGCATCTGCCAATTGATGTGACAGCGATCTCAGGGAGTGGGTCAGTGACCAGAGAACACCACTCACACTGTTGAATACTGCTGTATGTGCTTGCAGATAACTGAGAGGGTTCCAGGTGATGGATTTCTTCAGATATCTGGTGCCTTTAATTTACCTGTTTCAGTAACAGGAAGAGTGTTTGAATAGGGCTGGCGTGATCCAAGAGCACAACAAATCTGGGACACAAGTATCATTTTGCAAAAAGCTACCTTAGCTCACAGGGGCACTGTCAGGGGAGGACTGGTGCTGGAGACACAGCACTGAGCAGTTCCAAGTGACACACTGGACCAATTGTTTCTAGAGTCTTTTCTAGATTCAGAGACTCTTCAGAAAGTTTGTACAAATGCTTGCAGAAGAAGCAGCCAAATGAAGGACACTTGCTCTTAATCCAAAGAAGGGTAACCATTAGACCAGACCTTTCTTAAACACCTCCTAAGCTCCACAGCCCTTCAGGTCTCAGAACTGGCATTTTTATTTCCTGAATGTCTACAAAATTGGAGATAATAATTAAAACAAAAAGCCAATTTCAGGCAGAATGTTTTTCAGAAGTTTGTTCAAGAAGGAAAGATATTTTCACCAAGTAGAAAAAATGACCATGAAAAAAATGCCAGTTTGAAAGCAGCCCTGTGGAGTTATCAAAACCTAAATAACTTATCTTTGCTAATCTCCAGGGAGGACAGCAAATAACAGTAGAGAGAGAGAAAGAGAGAAAGATGGTGCACAGCTTAGTAGATACAAATGATGGAAAACACTGTGGTATGCATCAAAAAATCTTTAGGGAAACAAATGTCTTTGGAATATTTTCAGCAGTTTAATTTCAAATGGCATCAGAGCACCAGTTAGGGAAAAGGATGAATTAATGAGTCAGAATGTATAGATATTGCTGGGAGTTTTTCTGTAACTGGATTCACTGATAGACCTTTTACAGCAAAGGAGTAGTAGTTATCATACACAGTCTAGCTGGTATCCATGAAGCCATAATATATAAGGATTGATGATATTACCTCTTTTCAGCATAGTTTATTATATAAAGAAGGTGATGACAGTTGGAGCTGGTGTTTTTGCCTGCTTTTTTTAGGGAAAATACCAAAAACCTGTCAGGCTCTTGTCAGTTTTTTATTATTCCAGCTGGAGCTCAACACTTGATTATTTACGGTTTCACTGAATGTACCAATATGGAATAAGGGTTCACTTACCTTCAGCACATAAAGATGAAAGAGAGGGGGAATTATAAGTGTGAGTCACTTATTATTTAGCAGTCTCATTTGGGCCAGTTCTACCAGGCTCCCACCAGCTTCACGGTACCATTTCAAAGCTTTGATCCAGGTTTTAGCTCAGCTCTACTGTATTAAATGAATCCTCTTATCTCCCTTTACTCCTTTCTCAGACATCCTTTCTCTTTGAGCATTGTTGTAGCTCTCCCTTAGCGAAAGCTCTGTGTGTGTATGTAGAAATGCCTGCCATTAGTGATGTGGCCCAAAATTCCACCACTTCCCAGCAAGAACAGGCTTCCTGTAAAAATGTGTTAAAAATAAACTCAGTCTTTGCCCATTTCACTGGATATCCTGCCTGTAAACAAACAAGCAAATGAAAAGGTGAACAAACCTCCAGCTCCCTTCCATACCTTGAACTGTGGCATGCCATGCAGTTGTATAATAGATCTAATGTCTTGGCCCGTCTGCTGTGCCTGGCATTGCTCTGATGTGAGTGAGAGATCCCTTATGCCCTATAGACCTTTCAGCTCTGACTTGCACAATAAACTTGGAGCAGGAAAAAGAGAAGAAATGGACAGACAGGAGGCTGAAATGGAGAAATAGACTGCCATAAGCAGTAGCCCCTCTAGGTGCCAGGGATGATGTGCTGTGCCCACATTTTTCAGGACAGGCACTGATTCCAGGCAAGTTCAATCTAAGTCCTTGTTTATACATCAAAACCCTTGCTCCTTCAAAGGTATGTGTTATCATGTGTAATACCACGGTCAGTTCTGGTGGAATGGTTCTGCCCTAACACATCCTCCTACTTTTTTTCATAGTCAAATATTTTGCAAAGTATATTTCTGATACTATAATAGCAGTCAAAAAAAAGAAATAGAGAATGCTGATCTGGCTGGGTTGTAATTAGAGCTGGATTAATTGTGGAGGTAACTATTCACTGAATATCAGTATCATTTTTGGAGTATTCTTCAAACCGAGTGAATCTGTATACCCTCATCCTCTTCAACGATGAATGAAAACCAGAACCTCCATGTTAACAGCTGAAATGATAACCCAATAAGCCTGGCTACATTCCTGCAAGCCTTTGTGTTCGAACTGTATGTGGTTGACATTCTTGATGCTTCTGAGCTGAGCCTTTACACTGGAAAATGAATCTAAGCTGAATCATCATTGCAGACCCCATTCATGTCAGGGCTATTATGCTCAGAGAGGAAGCAGCTGCTCCTTCACGGCCTGCGTGCTTGGGACCAGAGATGGACAGCTGTCAGTGTTGCTGGTAAAAGCAATTCAGAGGGGAGGGAAAAGATACATATCATGTAATCAAGATGGAAAGGCTGACTGCTGTATGACCCTGTTCACTTCTGTTCCATGGGTCTGCTAGGGCCTGCTAAAACTGTCATTTCTCTAGCTTATGCACAAGGCAGCACTTGTATGGAGGACAATACAGAGCTCGGGACCTTCTCATTTGATTCATTATATAGCAGGTATGTGAACTTGTGGCAGGGCAAGGATAGAAATAAGGGTGAATGTAAACGCTGAGCCTGACTCATTTGTGCTCAAAGGTACATCTTGCTTTGATAGGAGCAGAGGTATGCACCCAAGTGGTGTCTCTTGCGATCGAGTTTCACTAACATGCAGCTTACTCACACTGTACTTTGCTCCAGGTAAACTCTGCAACTAGGACAGAACTATAAGAGCCTTGTCTGTGTTCTTTAAACTTGCTCTCTATGGCCCCCTTCATCCATCCTTGCAGGATGGCTACACAGGCTATCTAGTGGTCAACAACAGGTCAGAGCTGTGGAAATTGGGGTAAGGGGGATCTCTTTCTGATCCTCTGGGGCCAACTCTTCGCTTTAGACATCCCACATTGAAGACTACAGGCAGATAGGGGACCCTGCTTGGGCAAACTTTGGGGCAGTTAACTCTGGTGCAGACCAGATGCTGATTTACTCTGAGTAAGAAGGCAAGGATCTACACTGTGATGATTTCTTTTTCTCTTCATTTTACCAGACTTCTTTCTCTGCTTTTACCAGACTTCCAGACTGCTTTCTGCACAATCAGTGTGAGTTGTTTTCATCATATCTGACTCCGTATTAACCAAAGGTATATGTGTTCCTGCTTTACTGAGTCATAGTACCTGCAAACTTTGTTGCGTATGCTAGAATCACATAACCACAGAAGCACAGAATAATTCATGTGGACGGAGCCTCAGGAGGTCTCCACTCCAATAACATACTGAAAGTGTCAAGCTCAGACCAGATTGCTCAGGGTTTTATCCATTGTGGCCTGTAAAACTTCCAAGGATGGGACCTGTATGTAATCTCTGTGTCCACTGCTTTGATGTCCTTATAGTGAATTGGTATTTTCTCTTAAATCTCATCAAAATCCTTCGTCCATTTTGTTTCATCTTGCCACTAAAAAGACTGTTCCATCTTATCAGTACATTCCCTGTAGGTATTGGGAAGCTGCTACCACAGCCATCTTTCCTTCAAACTGAAACTCCCATTTCCCTCAACCTTCCCTCAAAGGCCATGTGCTTCAGGCTATCAATTAGTATATTCTCTGTCACTGATTTTGGACATATGGTCTGCTTTCCAAGATGCATCAGTTACTGGACAGAAGCATTTTTTAAAAATTAGAAATCCCTGCTATATTACAGATATTTCTGTTCTGCTGGACACAGTCCTACCTGGACATATCATGTGAAATATCCATTGCCACCACAGTGGTAACTCCTAGGAGAATCAGGGCAGAAAGCAATGTGTGTGTAAGGAGGAAACACCACATTTATCCCAGTGGTGATCCTTACCTCCAGTCTTGCAGGCAGAGCCCACTTGCCCCTGGGAACCCTGCATCACTTCAGCCGCTCTGTGTGGGTTTGGTGACTGAATTGAAAGAATCAGTCTTTCACCCAACAGTTTTCTAAGAAATTTCCTGTAGTCTCCATTGATTTCTTTTTTTTTTTATGAGAGGGAGACATATCTGTCACTGCTTCTTGCCTTTCCTTTTATACAGAAAGAGCTTTAATTAGTGGCCTTTGTGTTAAACTCTTAGATGTGGCCACCTGTGGTATCTTGAAGTTATTCACATTTTTAAGTGGTTTTAAATGTTGGGTCTAAGCCACCCAGGGATTTTCCAGCAGGGGGAAAATATTCAGTTACCTGGAAGCTTTCCCATTACCTTACACCACAGGAGTGGCATAAAGGAACTACAGAAAAGTCCGAATCTTGTACTAACATTTCTACAACAGGGAACACAGTTTTGGGGGTTTAGGAGGGGGGGCAGCAGATGTGGGGGAGTGCAATTTGTTTTGCTGTTATTTATTTGTTCCTTTGTCTTATTCACTCAATGACAAGACAATGACAAAAAATGGTGATGATTTAGGTCTCGGTCATGTAATTTCTTTCCTTCTGTCTGTACTATGACGACCTCATCTTTGTCAGGACCTCTTCCAATCCATGCCATGCCATCGCAGTAGTTCTGTTCCTTACAGCACTTTCCACAGTTTTAATTTCTAATTTATAAAGGAATGCCTGCTATCCACATCTCCTCCATAGACTAGAATGGGATTTTATTCCTTAGTTGTTCTGCTGCTTGTTGTAGTCTTCATAATAATATTGCGATGCTCCTTGTTATCATGCTTCTGCTAGTCTTTATCCTTTACAAAGTCCTTTAATTAGTTAAGGTTTCATGTTACTTTATGAGTTTAAAATAGTTATATACATGGAGATCCAGCTCCACACAAACAGAACAGTGAACTGCAGCACATGCTTTAAAGTAGCGAAGCACTGTCCAGCAAATACAACTGGAGAAACAGTCTGCAAAGCAGACCGTATCTACAGCTCTGGGATACACAGAAGCTCATCAGGCTCCAGCCCTGACCCCAGTGTTATACTTTGCAGATTTAATTTTTTCTTTTCCCCAAATACTGTGTGTGTCAATAACCTGGCAACAGTCACAGCCCCAGGTACCTTTGCATGAGCGTGTGCTAAGGGGAGAAAAGAGAAATGCTGTTCTTCTGGAGGAGGAAATGCTTGGTTGGGCACTCTGAATGGTACAAAAGGGTAGAAGGGAGACTTTTCTCCTAAGTGATGAATAGCAAGTGTGATGCCAGGACAGTTTACAGAAGGGAACAGTAGAACATGATTCTGGATCCAATAAAGCAATGAACTGGGACTAGTCCCCAGACACCAATTGTGCTTTTTTGCTACTTTACAGAAAATTCAAGAGCCTACAAAAAGAAACAGAAATTTTGCCATTGGCATACACAGGGCTTTTGACCTATTGATTTTTTTTTCAGTGCAATTTACCATGAGATTTCAGACTCTGAAATTGGAGTTTGGATGAGTAATGTATCTTATACAGTAGACCCCTGCTCTCAGCACTCTCCAAGTCAGGCTTCCAGTGCCAAGGCTGATGTGTGGAATTTCACAGCTCACTTCATGAACACTGTAATATCCTCCCAGTGATTGCTGTTTTCATGAGAAGCCTGATATTTAATTCTTAAGAATATAAACCTGCACAAAAGTAGAATGCTTGCAGACCAGATAAAGCAAACCTAACACAAGCAAATATCATCTGTGTATTTTTGTCATTAATAGATAGGTCTGTTAGCTACAGAAGGAGCTCAGATTAATTCTGTGAATCTCAAAACCAAACAATACAGAGGAAGAGACATGGAAGACACTGTACATTCCACGGATGTGCACTTTCTGACAGAAACACTGGTTACTGTTGATGAGCACATATAATTTGGATTAAATTGGATTTGTTGTCCCTTGTCTAATATTCACAATTCTGTCCAAACCCCTTGTGTACACCATGACAAGAACACAGATAAAGAGGAAAAAATGCAGTGCAGATCAACCATATTGAGAAATACATTAGTAAAGAACAAAAAGGACAGGAAATAACAGAACTGCAATAGAGCATAAATATGTATTCCATACATGCACACACGAAGAGAGATTATGCTTTGCAAGCCTTATGAGATTTTGATTTTCTATCTGTTTGAGAACAGACTCATTTTAAGGAAGCAGGAACGATGATGGCTTGAACAAACTTTTGTGTTTTCTGGAGTAGTTGTTGTCACTGTTGGCGATATAACAGCTCCTTGGATAAAAACAAGAGGGCAAAAGGAGATAACCAAGGCAGCACAATAGAAATACAGCATGCAGGTTACAAGAGGAAGAAAGGAAGGAAGGAAAACACTCAACTCTATTCCTTAAAATAGAGTAAACCATACTGAATTACATGGTGTCAGCTGAGCTGAGTAGGATCAGATATAAAAGGTACAAAAGAATTTTCTCACTGTGTGAAAGAGCAGATTCCAGAGATATCTGACACTGGGATGCACTTGCTTCTTGTTCACAGTCTTCCTTCATGTGTCCTGAAAGAGAAAAGGCATACAAGTGTCTTCTGAGTATTCTCAAAGTAGCAGGAGATGGGCCGTGCTGGCTCTGCTGGTTGGGTTATACTGAAAGTTCTTCACAGTATCTGTTTAAAATTGTCTCTTCTGGGCAGATGGTATGTTTCCCATAGTGAAAATAGAAAGTAAGGGACATCTTGGAGAGTAGCTGTGGCCCAATATTAGTAATAACCTAAGTGAAATGGTAAAAGAAGTCTAATCTGCTAAAAAGGGTCAATAGACAAGTAATGCATGCATTTAAGAACTGTAATTAAATTTAATTTGAGGGAATTTGCAGCTGTTTTGGTGACTAGAGCATCTCTCCATGTATCTTTATCATGACTTTATAATTTGCTTGTTTTAAACACCATTATTCCCATATCAATAATTTGGTTATGGCACAAGGCTTTAGACAGGGCAAGGACCCTGCTGTGCTGGGCAGTGCTCAGCAGCTCCAGAAACAACCCCATGTGAAACTCACTCATAAACTTAAACAAGTCACATGTGAGCATCCTAACGATTTTTTGTATCTAAAATGAAGCACTAAACTACTTGGTATTCCCCATCATTAATATTACTCCCTTTGTCATTTTGCTTATTAATTCTCAAAACAACTTTATGAACTTCCTTTTCAGCAAAAGAAAAATTTCAAGTGTCTTTTTTTACTTCCTGTATAAAGCCTTGCAAACCCAAATTTTTTGGTTTACTCATCTGTATTTACTACGTAAGCTTTATTTTTATACTGTCCCTAACAAACATGCTAGACTGAGCCACTTTTTGACCACAGAACAATGTGCATCACAAGATTTAGAAAGAGAAACTAGGAAACGTATGTGCTTTTCCTCTTTTCACTACATTATCTTTATTCTCAGCCAAATACCAGAACAGGCTGCATCACCCTTTACTTACCATTTATTTACTCTCAAACATCACCCTATTTCCCAGTACTGAAAGAACAGAAGGTATCACGAATCATGTGCAGTAGGTTCATGACAAATTTGCTAAATGCCTGACACTCAAATTTCTGTTTGCGTTTGAAGTCCCTGTGTATTTACGTGGGAGTTTAAGTGATATTGACTCTGTTTAGTACAAAGTAAATTGCATCAGATTCTCGCTATCTGGAGCACTAAACCAGTCCACTGATGTAGAGCAACAAATCCCTTTCACCTATGAGGAGTACAAGGCACCCAGAAGAGATTCTCCCAGAAAAAGTGTAAGAGTTCCATTCTTTTAATCTCTCTGCCATACCTGTAGTTGAAAATAGCTGTGAAATGTGTTACTGTGCTCAATTATAAACAGATTGTGCAGAAGTATGGGATATGAATTTTGTAAATCACAAGATCCAACAGGATTAGCTACACATTTTTCTTCTTATCAGCTATAATTGTATTTTTTGTGTATGCCATCTTTTGGATGCTTGATCTTCTTTGCAGAGGTGATGTAATGCAAATGTGTTGTCGTTGGTCTCAATTGATTTTGCCTTTGCAATACCTACCTTGGCAATAATGAAGGAAAGAATTAATATACTTCTGTGTAAGATATAAGTAAGGAATTGTCCTGTATTTTTTCACAACCCTTACATTCCTTTGTCCCTGTTTTCCAGCCTGCGTGAATAACTGAGACATCCCTTGTGTCAGGTCTTAGAAGCATAAGTAAGATTATTGATGGCAAAATAGCAGTGATATTTCTACTCCGCTTTCCTTTCTGTCTCAGCACAGAGTCCCCAGGGACCCTCTTATTCCTGTATGCAGGACAATAAGAAGTGGGAGGATATCCAGGGGTTTTGGACCTAATTGTGCTGTCATTCATCAGTGATCACCCAGCTGATGACAGTGGTCAGCCTGGATCCTGTTAGCTGATACTGTGAGACAGGGTGTTGGATGCCACTGGACACTGTGTTGATAAATATTTCCTTACCATCCATTCCAGCCTATCCTTACCATACAGTTTTCAACTTTCTGTTGCACTGGGCAGTCACAACAGCAAAAGGTTTCAAAAGCAGCAGACCCCCACAGCATCCTCCATTAAAATAAAGCCAAAACTCATTGCCCGCTCTTCAAAACATTTGAGAAATTGATATGAAAGTATAGGTAACGTACTGATAGAGCTGCATCTTATGTAGAATCAATAATAAGTTGCCTCTTGGGATTTATTGTTATCAAAACATTAACTATTTAGACCATTTTCTTGAATAAGTCTCTTCTGAAGACAATGTCACCATCCCCAATTAATTATTGAGATTTTCACTAGTTGGGTTACTAAAAGGCTCTTCATTCAGATGTGAAACCATTATCCATTAAGATTTGAAATGCTTGTTATATATGGTCTGGTAAAGGAGAAAGCACACAATCCCTTGAATTACATGGTTTGAGATATGCAAACCTTAGGCAACTAAGAAGAGAATAAATGCTGCTGCCAGGGTTATGGTGGGTTGGGTAGCATTTGCTCAGGATGACCAGCATTGTTAAGAGTGAATACAAAATTACTACATATCTCTGTAAAGAGAAATTACATTTCCAAATGTTCATTTGTAAAGTGGTAAATGTACAAAAGTGGATAATTAAATTTAAAAGGCATTTTCCAACCATAACATTAGAAAGATTAAGAGGTTAAGCATTAACCTGACTGTGAATCCCTCCACTATGTCTTTCTACAAACAAGAGTATCTGCATGTTAATTATTTGGTGTTGTTCAGTGCTTCAAACATTCAGTATGATTGCATTGTATATCACAGATTGAAAACCTAACTAGCACAAAACAACACGAAAACCAAAACCAAAACAAACAACAAACAAACAAACAAACAAACAAAAAACACATGAAAAAAATCCCATGCAAAAACCTCCTTAAACAACACTTCAGAAATGTCATGAAACACATTCAGGCCTTCATGTATGTGGACATCATTTATGCCACGGATAATGTGTTTAAAGTCTTAAAAAGTATGAAATTTAAAACTGAGCCTCATTTACACCAAGAAATAAGAGAAAATGTCATCTTAGTGATTTGCCTACAGCCTGAACGGGCACCACCAATCCTCAGAGATTTTTCTTGTTTACTCTGACTGAACCTGCAGCAGGGAGCAGTATATGCTTTAGCATGTGCTATTGCTTTAAGTTCTAATATGAAAAACTATGAGATTCACTATCTTGGACACCAGTCCAGTTCATTCCAAGGAGCCTGCTTAGAGATGAAAGGTCACTTGCCTGCTCTTTGACAAGCCCCCTCTAAGATAAAAGTATCTGGATTGAGATCACTCAGCTGTTTTCTTCCTCACTGTCAGTTTCTTTTAGTGTTTTTTGTAAAGTAAGAAGGGAAAATAACCCACAGAGAAGGAGTTATACCAAAGCAGCTTAAGCCTGTTATATCATGAACAGAAAAAAAAAGGAAAAAAAAAAAGGACAAGCAGACATTCTTTTTCTTTTTTTTTTTCCTATTTTCCCTCCAAACATTTCCTTTCAGATGTCCCTTTGAAGTCACAGGCTTATAGTGTGAGTGGCTGAGAGCAAGGAGCTGTGAAAAGCGCCTTTGAGCCATAGATTTCTCAAACATTATCACAAGGCATATATGCCTGGAGTACAAGACATCTGCAAATCAGCGTGGTGTTACTGAGGCTTTGTCCAGCCTCAGACTCTGAGACCTTCAGAGCACCATAAACCTCAGCAGGGAAAAATCTTCTCCCATCCTGGGTCTACTTTTCCTCTTGGATTATCTCACTTCCACTGTATGCAGTGACTGCGTTGGTGTAATTAGCTAATAAAGAAGTAATTGAACAGACTCATACATTCTGTATATAATATAATTGTTTGTTATATGTACATAAATTAGGTAATGTTAATTAGGTAATCTTCTGTTCCACTTAGCCCAGCTCTGTTACTACTGGATAGTTTCTCATTGTTAAAAATATACTGCCACGTCTCTGCTGTTGTAAGGTCATCCCTTCAAACTGTCCTCACAAAACATCACTTTCTAAAACAATTCCTGCTCAGATGGATCTGATTCACTTCATAATCAAAGATGCAGATTGGCAGAATGCTTCAGTCCTGATTAGTTATGTCTCCTGATTCTCCAGTCGTGATTCTTCTGCATTCTCATTCAAACCAATATTCATTACGTCTCTTACATAAAGGATATGGTATAAAAGATACTCTGCCCCACAGGGAGTAAAATTGTCTCTCATGATTTTGGAGCAGTCAGTAATGATGTGTCAGTTTCTTACAAACTTCATTGAAAAGCTGTTGAAGGTTTGGACTAATTCTGTAAGTTGTCTGGTACAGGCAGTGGTCAGCCTCACCCAATATTAGTCTCTGGTGGGAGGGCAGCACCACAGTGTGCCATTGCAGCATCACTTCCTGCCTGCTCCCCTTTGGAGGCTTATTTGACACTGCAGGGATCTTTTCTTTCTTCCTGCAGTTTAAAGTGCTCAGAGAAAAGGGAGTTGAGCACTGCCAGCAAAGGGAATAACTGTTAGACCAGAAGATGAGAAAAACAACACAGGGTAACCTAAGGAGAAAGGAGAGCCAGGAGCCTGAACAGCAGAGAGCTGATGAACAAGATAAGAGAGACCCGAAAGGCTGAAGGGTTACAGGTGTTACACTAAGCAGCAAGGAAAAATGGAAAGGGAAATCAGTAAGTGAGAGGAGTGACATAGGTCTGTCCCAAACCTATAGGTTACAGATCAGGCCCTAAAGCAAAGATGCTGCAAATATCCGAGGAAAAAGTGTTAAGGAGAGGAGATGCTAAAGCAGCACTTAGTAATACAATCAAGAGCAGGGGAAAGAAATACCAAGACAACTCAAATCCCTGCAGGGTGACTTCACGGTGAGCTGTGGCTGTTCCATGGCGCTGAGCTGTGCCTCTCCAGTTCAGCTGACACCCCACTCCAGGGGTCCTCCAAGCCTCACAGTTTCCTCTTGCTGCTTACTTTATGTAATTTTTTTCCATTGTGTTTTTGAACATTTTAGTCATCCCCAGTGGTGACAAGCGGAAATATAGAAACCCTGTGTTAAATTTCAGATTTACCTGGAGATAGAAATCTGAATCCCGCTTGATTATGAGAACTTCATACCTTTGGGAGGCAGACCCTTAGTAGAATTGACTGTTAATGGTCCTAGACCCAAGGTCATGGCTCTGCTGCAGAACTGAGAGAGAAACAATGATAGGAAAAGGGGGAAATAAGTTTGTGTTCACAGCATGGATAATAGCACAGTAAACAACAAAACCAATATATTGGGAAAAAATCATCTCTATGCAAATGTCAAATATTGAAATTATTGTATAAAAAGAAAAGGACACCTTTTTGAAAAAATCCTTTCTATCATCTTCTTTAAAGTGGTCATGGAGCCCAAATCTCAGTGAATGGCAATAGATTTAAGAAATTAAATGTTTGAATGACTGGTGGAGGTGAAATTTTAGAACTTCAAGTCACTCCAGTGTTTTCACAGTACTGTTCAATGTGTAAGGCATAAAGTAATGCTGGCCAGTCTCTCTGTGTGCTGTCATGGGGTAATACAGACAGGTACTGGAACTGGAAAGAGTGAGGAATTTCTAGTGAAAACAGGTGTTAAGGGGTGACCATTTGAAAAGCCAGGTGAATACTCTTGCAGTCCCTCTCTTGCTTTCTTCTCATTAACTCCTTTCCTTTTTCATTCACACCTCAGATTTGCCCCCATTTCCTCCCTCTTATTTTCACTACATTTATTATTTTCTCTATTCTCATGCCCCGTGCATCCTTATATGTCTTTCTTTAGGCATGTACTTCTGCTCTTCAAATAGGTTTGTGCTGAATGGAGGCACGTTGCAATGCAGCAATCACTGCTGAGTGATTCTGCTGCTCTTGCATGGCACAGTGGGAGGGATTTAATCTCAGACATGACACTTCAGGGACTCAGAAGATTGATGGAGGAGATTGTTCCCTAGGTATGTTACTAGATAGTATTCCTATCTAGGTTTAATTTTACTTTCCATATGTTTGCTTTACCATGAAGTCCCAATTTAAAGAGTTGTTTTGTAAAGATGGATTTTGATTCAGAGAAGACCATGTAGATGACACTGCAGAAGAATAGGGTAAAGTGAAACCTCAGAAAACAAAATATATTCATTTTCTTAGTCTTTTTCTCCTTCTACGTTATTGCTGTGAAAAGGTGGTGTGAATGTAGAAGCAGAAACAGCAAACTTGTTGACAATAACAGATAAGCCTGGCAAAGGAAAGAAGAGACTAATGTACAGCATAATTGTGGAATTTCAGGACATTAATAAAAAGAATTTGAAATCCTCAACACCAGTAATGGGAGAGGGACTAGCTTCATGCAAATCATGTAATTTTAGAAACAGTTGTGCTGAAGCTGACATGGTGCTTCTGTCACAGTATAAAAGAGGTCCCCATGAGGTAAAATATCACAGTCTCTGAATTTGAAAATCAACCTGTTTGTCTCTTTTAACTAAAAAATCATTTTTTACTTAGAATTAAATATGTAGGGGACACCAAGTATATCCATCACCATCTTTCTGTGGAAGTTTTGTATCACACAGACTTCATTGCTAAAGTGACAAGACCAGTTTGCAAAATGCAGATCCATGCATAGCATAATGGCCAGTTCTTCTCTGTGCTGTGCTAGTCAATGCCCCTCATGCTTTTAATAGTTTTGGCTTCAAATAATCCAATTTAGCCCTTCTGAAACCTTGCATTTCAAATGTTCCCATTCTTTTATTTTTACAATTATTCAAGAGAGGTCAAAGTTTGATGTGAACAACCTATGCAATGTCTCTTTAAAAATCAAAATGAGCAGAGAGCTTTGGAGTATTTGCACGTGCAGTTCAGTCTTCCTGGCCCAGTGATGCTGAACATTATTTTTACAGAAGTTACATGGTCAGAAACAAGTTCCCCTGTTTCCAGTTATTAAGTTAACCTCATTAAACATTAAATTATTTTTTAACATAGGATAGGGACTTCTCTTAATGGCATGGTGAATTATTCATATGCAAAGTTGAGGTTGTTTTCCTTGTTAAGGTTAGCTGCAGCATGTTGGGACCAATATCTGGTCCCATACATCAGAGCCAGATTTAGGCACGTGTTTCTTAAACCTGTAAGGGAGTCCAAACACAGCTGGCCTGCAGTTATAGTCTATGTAATTAAAGTAGGTACCAGTTATTTAGTGAAACACAGCACAGTCAGACTTAGAGAACCTATAATAATGTAGTACCTATGAAAAACTGCTAAATAAATATTTCCTTTCTTGCAAAGAAAATGTAATCTTTGAGGACCTCTGTTCACAAAAGGGGAGATGATCATGCAGATCTGCAGTAAACTTTCATAACTGTGATCAACATATTTATAATTAGCTGTAGCAAGCACTTCATTTGAGATTTTTAAATGTTTTTAAAATATTTTGTTAGGTATTGTTACCATCTTTTCATCTTTCACAAACCTTTCTCAGACTGCACAATGAGCTTGGAAATATAGATTCTGATTTTGGAATATAGATGTCACTCTTTTCTGGTGTAAGTTCTTTCGGTATTTCACTATCACCTCCTCAAATGCAGTCTACAGTAATATGGGCATAAAAAAAAAGATTTAGCTGCCCTCTCAGAAACAAGTTTGAGCTGTTCAATATGTGCTTAAATATTTGCAAAGAATTTGAGTCATTCCCTTTTATATCTGAGTTGACATTCTTCTATGTGCTTCTAATCTACATCTTAGGTAAGCTTAAGTAAGATACAAGATGTGTAAAAATCCCGAAACTCATGGCCACAGAAGCAGAACAGACTAGATTTTCAAGCTCTTGAGAACTTCATCTGAGACTGACCATGATTGGTTTAAAAGAATTTTATAAGCATTTGCTGAGTAAAGAAATTAGGTGCTTTCCAAAACAGGTTCAGGAGTCATCTAAACATACCACTAGTGAATCTGATCATAAATGATCATAAGTAAGTGAATAAGGAAATCCCCAGTAAAAGCGAAGTACTAACACCATTTGCAACCAAGGAAAAAGGAAAGACTTTCTTTAACTTCAGTAAGAGTTTCTTTGGGCCCTCAGTATGTTAATATTCCTGTCAGAGACCCCGCTGAAGGCTGCAAAATCTCTGCAGAACAGTGAGAGTTTGCATGGGTTTATTCAGAGTCCCAAAAGGACCTCCATGGCTTGGAGGGATTTGCAGAGATTCACTGCAATTTCACAGCATCTTTTCCAGAACTCACTGGCAGCTTGAGGGGGTTAATCAGTGGTTCTTTGAGAGACCCTCTCTGTACTGCATTGTAGTTCTCTGTTATTCCTGAAGGCTCTTGCAGAAAAATAATAATTAAAACCAAGAATAAACAGAAAGATCATGGGTTTGGTTGTTAAGAATTTTTTTGTTTTGTTTTGAGGGGGATTATTTATTTCTTTTTTTGCTTATGTTTAAAGGGGATTTTTTTAGAACTACCTGTACGTGTTTCAAATAAGAGATGCATTACTCTTGTGTATTGGCTTCAGTTAAGAATAAATTCTGAGTTGGTTTCAGTCTGCCTTCTGCTCCCTCTCCTCTTTCAGTAGCTTCCCCACTTGCCTCTCAGGGACTTTGAGTAGCTCTCATAAGGTTTTTTATTTAATAGCACTGGAGTGATAGCTGATATGAGGATAATGAAATACTCTGTCTCCAATTCTTGCTGGGCTGCAGAGGGAGCACCACACTCTTCCTTCAGAGAATATATCCTTGAATATAATGATCTTCAATTCAGCCTGAACAGAAAAGTAAATAACTCTGCTGCTGAGGCAACCTTTCTCATGGCTGAGGATAGGTATAATTTGCCTTGAGCTCCAGTATGAGTATTTTAGGTAAAATTCTTGAAGAAGATAGTTATAGTCAGATAAAAGTTGTCTTGTTTGGGTCGACTGGTGTGAGGGGCTTCAGCCAACTTCCAGCAACAGTGGTGCAGCATAAGGAGGAGAAGAGAAGTGACTTACTGAAATCTGTCACTGTAACCTCCCTTTTCTAGTTACCCTATAACCTCTGCAAATGGAAATCAATATAGGTTCACGGATGAAACATTTGCATGGCATGACCTAGTCCCTAGTTTTTTACTTTTTGGTGACATCAGCTACTCTTCTGACCCATTTACAACCTGCTCTGAAACATGTCCAAAGTGATGACTCAATAATGGTGGTTGCAGTGGATAAGCTCAGGCCCAAACATGTTCCTGTGCCGTGGCTGCTCCAGTTTAACTGTACCTCTTCATTGAGACTGCTTGCTGTAAGAACATTTAACTGTAATGGTTTCAGATTTTCATCGAATTATATCTCTGCTCATTAATGATAATAAAATGTAAATGGCAATAAAATGTGTGGCTCCTCCACCTAGGAGATAAGTAAGAATCTAAGTTTTCTGGAAATGACTGTTTTATGTGGTAGCTGCCTATCTGTGCCTCTAGATGGAGATCCTCTCCATTTAACTCAATCCTGTAGGGAAAGCTGTGAGATGCTTCAATAAGAGTTCCATTTTGCTATTCATACTCTGCAGACTATTTTTTTTTCTCTGATTTCTGGGTTGTAAAATTATTTTGATCTTAGCAACTAGACACATTTTACAGCTTACCTGAAAAAAAAAAAACAAAACACCAGAAAAAGTGTTATTCTGTTCCAGCTTTAAACAGCAAGAACATCCTTAACTATATTTCTTTTTTGCCTGAAATGTAGTGGTGAATCCCTCTGCCTTTCAATTGCCATTCTGAAAATTCCCTCTAATGTATAAGGATTTCTCACAGGCTGAGGTGCACAGTATAGCAGGTAGGACTCAGAAAAAATTATATGGACTGTTGTATAGAGTCACTTTTGTCATATGGGCATCTATGGTTCTACCAGAGCTGAGGGGAAAATCTTCCCATAACTTTACTAAGAGTTTTGGCTATTTTCTCACAAGTTTTGGAACAAGTGGGTTTTATATAAAATCCTAGCAAGAATAAAGAGACACTTGAGTGAAAGTATCCTCTCTAGTCCAGGAGGTAAAAATTCCTTTTTCTGGATCAAAACCAGTTAGATAAAACCGTGCCTATTAAGCACATTTTCAGGTTTTCCCATTGCATTAAGATGCAGAGTTTAGTTTGTAATGATATGGGCTGCATGTATAATCTCTTGGTTACACAGGTCCTGAAAAACCAAGACATCTGCAGCCAAAACTGTCCTTAGGGTAAGATAATAGATCAAGTGCCCTAGTACCAGTGGGTGGCCATCAGCATAACAATAGTAATAACAGCAGTACCAATATATGAGAAACACTACCTTGTGCAGATCTTTGAGGAAAAGCTGCTTTTGTTGTTGTTTTTGTTATTTCCTGAAATGAGACAGATTATTAGACTACAAGAACAGCAGTGAGCAAGATGTAGTAAACAGCTCCACAAATCCTCAGAGCCCAACAATAGCGCCAAGGCAGCAGTGTTGGTGCCAGCACTGACACCCACTCATGTAAAGTCCCCTGCTGCTTTTGGGGGAGTGCTTTTATTCCTGATTTATTTCAATTGTTGTGAGTGGCACAGTGTTTGTTTGCTTTTTTAATGCTCTATGACCCTGACCTATTTGTTGTTTCAAGATAAGTGCAGAAATTGTTTATTTTGCTCTTACATATCCTTCACAATGAGACGGGGAAAAGTAGATCCAGGCAGGCCCACAGAATATCGTTTTTATAGGACATCTGTTGATTGAGATTTAAAAAAAGGACATGAAAATCAGAAGAATGAAGTACACTGAGACACTAGCACTTTGCAAACACGTTTCTTGTTTCAAAAGGATTGCAGAAGGTAAACCACGTGGTGAAGATTTTAGTATTCAGGAGTTTGGAAATTTTCTGAAATCTATTTTTATCAAAAGCCTAAGCTATACCTACGCTCTCTCTTAAAGTCCATAATAAATTCTGGCTATTGGACCTAAGATATTTTTCACAGGGATTAGGAATTTTGTTTCTCTCTTTTTGTTTTCACACTGTGGGTTTAAATGGTGCCAGGAAGAAATTTAGAATCAAAACCAGTGCCGTTCGGGATAAAAATCTATTCAGGACACAAAATCTATTATTGATACATCAAAAATTAAAGTCATTTAACGTGGTTTTGAACTGAAGAGGAACTAGATCAAAGAGGGGAAGTTAAAGTATATCTTTTGCTGTAGAGTTGGATGTTCAAAAGTGCAGAGAGTGAAAATACACAGAGATTCCTGGCTAATCCCATTTAAATCACAAATATAATGTTCAGGTACAGATCATTTGTTGCCTCTTTCATGTCTTGGCCTTTATACGGTTTCAGAGAATTCAAAGAAGACAAATCCTTACCAAATTTAACGTGTCAATATGCACAATGCAGAGGAAGGATTTGTCTAACAAACTTTGACAGGCATGGCCTTACTTTTTTCATATACACAACATTTCTATAGTCTGTTTTGTAAGAGATGTTGGAGATATATTTTAAATTTAAAATTACAGGGATTGGTACAAGACTCATCTGCATTGCATCAAATAGAAGTCTGGGTAAGCGGAAAGCACACTCAGCAGGATGCAATACTGAAGTACCTGCTGTTTGAAGATCATGATCCTAAGGGTGATATACAGTCCTTGTCCCTTCTCCTTGCCCTCCCATTTCTGCTGGCCTCCACCTCGGTGCCTGCAATAGAATAGAATGAATACCCTCAAGAGCATCATTTTGCTTCCTCACGCTCACTGCAGTTTCCTTTTACAATGAACTAGCTTAAAGACTTCACCCACCAGACCTCTGTTTCTCTGTTCCATGCATCTGCAGGGGAGGTAAATGAGGGAAAGCAAGGCATAGCATGGGTGCCATCATGCTCTGAGAAGGTTTACTTCAGCCACTGTCAGCCTGGACTATGTTTCTCCTAGTGGGTGGTATTGGGGGTCCAGGTCAACCTACCCATGCTCGGCATCTTGTGGTCTACTACTCACTGCAAAGAGACCAGGGATCACATCAGGCCAAAAGTGTATGTGCCATGTAGTCTACCAAATCCCCCAGTTCTGTCCCAAACTCTTGTCGAGTCAAAAGATGGGAATGATTCTCAGTGTTATGAATTCTTTAGAGGGAGAAACAACTGCACAAGAAATATTTCCCAAGTTTATATCAAATATAAAACAATTAATTATTTTATATGTGAATTTCTTGGCTTTGGATATTTTCTATGTAGTGTATTATGGTGTTTTCGTTCCACAAAATCATATATATTTTGAAATACTTGAGTAAAGGAACTTGATTGGTTTTCAGGTCAGAGGAGACATTCCTTGCCTTTTCTGGGTATTCTCTGTTTAACAAGAATGCACTTAGTATAGAAGGATAAATTATAGTAGCCCATGGGAGTCAGTGCCATATTGTGCAACTCACACAAACACCCATGGGCTTGCAGAGGAGAGCTCTGTTTGTTCAAGAATAAGATCTGGTATTTCTCAGACTGGAGGTCATATTACCTTGAAATGCCTCTGCCCTGTAGCTCTGCCTGATGAATAACATCTGCTCCCATAACAACTGCCTCTCCAGCAGGAGAGATGGGCGCTGTGGCATGACACAAACAAAAGCAGTCCACAGGCAGTCCTCTACCAAGGCAGCAAGCAACCAGAATAGAAAACAGAAACCTCTCTACGTGCCTGATTAAAACCCTACTGGAGCAACAGGAAAGAGTCAAGATTTCAGGGTGTCTTAGGTTAGGAAGCATGCTGTCTCTGCTTATATAATGGCAGCAACTATCAGCAGCAACAATATATGTCAGTTGAAATTGAATGTTTCTCTCCAGTCCTCTATCTTCTCCATACACAGCAAAATATGGTTCGCTTTTACAATCACATTGAGGCAAGCAAAGGAAGTCTTTACTGGAGTTGGCATTAGCAGATATGTTTCTCCATACCTAAGAAAGCTCTGACTGTGAACGTTATTTGCAGTCCAGAACTACCAGCTTTCTTTTGGCAGGAGAGTTGTGTGCAAAGTTTTGTCCCCTGTGAAAGGGACTCCTCTGCTTTGCCCCCATTCAAATTGACACAGTGAAATCCTATTCCTAGCCAGTAAAATTAGCCTTTCGCTTTCATCCCCCTCCTTGCATCCCAGACAATAAAATCAGGGGAATTGATACTGAATTACAAATGTTTCCAGTGCAAGTGGGCAAAAATTTCACCTGAAAAGACTGAGGAATGAAGTTATCTGGGAGATGGTAATTTGTTCTTACAACAAGTTTTAAGTTTCCCAAATGAGTTATTGTTTTTCAGTGGAACGAAAACAGAACTTTGGAACATTTTGCCAAAAATAAATTGTAGAAAAACGCTTGTTTTCTTACCATAAAATACAATTTTTTCAGCTCTGATCCTCTCTCACTAGTTTCCATTTTGCTCTCCCACTCCCTCTCTGTCACCAGAGGTAGCTGCAGAGCCCTGGATCGCAAAGCTTTTCCAGCTGCATTTTTTTTTAAAATCTATACATTTCTATGCATTATTTAGCCTTTTCATTAAAATACTTTCTGTTAAGAATGTTCATAAGTAAATCTGCTTGGGAGAAATTCCTAGCTTGTCCCCAAAATTGATAACTGACATCTAACAGGATCATCAGCTGCTCAGCTGTGAGGCTTTTGGGAGAAAAATATGCTGTGAAGTGCTGAAATGATAGTCCTATATATTAAAGGTGTCCTGTCTATTTTTTTTGCACAGGGTATAAATTCTGCTACATTTCATTCAGCCTGTTCTGACTGTACAAAGCACATATTTAACCAAAGCATTTCTCTTCCCTGCTTTATTCTCTTGACCCTTATCCCAAGGATTTTAGGCATATACCTGTGAATAGATAGCAGGAAAAAAAGGTCTGTGAAGCTTTATGTTCCTCTATTTATCCATGTATTCACTTCAACATGAAACTGGCAAACAAATCTTAACTGTTTCTGAAAGCAAAGGCAAATGCATGAGTTCCACCTTCTGCCGGCTATATTTCTTTAAGTATGAATTCCAAGATTACAGACAGAAAACCTTTACCCTGGGATAGCATTTTGACTTTTCCACGGAGACAGACTTGCTTATTTTTTCTGAGAGGTCAGAAGGGGTTTTGCCGCTGTGATGACATTTTGCATCATCTTCTTTCTTTTGCATCTGGGGGGAAAAAAAAAAGAAAAAAGAAATAAAAAAGCATAATTCTGAAATGACAGTAAAAGTGCATGGCTCCTTTTGAGATATATGCATGGACTGCTTATATCTGTGCATCAGCAGGTTAGTCAGAGGGACCAGAGGAAGATTCTTTAACCCCTGGGGTATAGAAGAGCCAAACATAGATGAATTTTCTGTCTTACTTTGATTGCACCACCACGTTTAGAAGCTCTTTCTTAAAAAAAGTGCTGCCTTATGGGTGGGGGGAAAAAAGCAGAACATTGCAATTAGAAAAAAAAGCCTAACTTCTCTGTCACATCTGGCCTTCATGCCTCAATAATCCCTTGAGCACAGCTCATAAATAATGAGCGTTCAGAGATGAGCTGTACAATTCCAGTGCATTCTATTGACTTCCAGGAGGTGCACAAAAGGATAGCACATATCCTGAAGGCAAGAGCATGTGCTATTTTCTTAGTCTTCTATCAAATGTGTGTTGCTAGTAGTTTAATTACCGTTTATTGAGTACTGTTGGTAGGCTATATAGGACACAAAAAGAATTGCTGTGTATAAGCAGAGCTGATTTTTATCTTGTTCTTTATTTATCATTACCCTGCTATCCATTTCAGACCTTTTGCTGTAGCTTTATGTGATACAGATTAAAAATATTGTGATTTGAAAAATAATGAGAAAAGTACAAGCAAGCAAACACCAGGAGATAACCTCATTATGTTTAAAAAAAAACCAGACAAAAATGCCTTTTCCAGGTACAAATGCTCAAAAGTATGTCAAAAATAACTTTAATCTCACTGAAATTGAAAAAAAAAAAAAGTGTGCATTTAACTAGATAGCCAGATGCTCAACTGCAGAGTTTACTTATTCTATTGACTTCAACAGATCCACCTTTTTTTGTTTATTTGGCAGACTAATTAGTTGTATGCAGGGCCAAAATCTTTGTATGTGTTGACCAAAAAAAAGGAACTGTAGGGTAAGAAAATTAGGGGAAGATATGACACAAACCTGCTTGTTCCATAAATCTCACAGAAGCATATCCAGGTGGAACATGAAGGAAAGATGCAAATAGAGGTCACCTTCATGTGACCAGGCTCCCAGTAAATCCCAGCATTACTCTGGGTTATAAGAATTTCATACCCTTCGGTCTGGTCTTTTTGATTGGAATAGGGTTTAAAATTAACAAAATGAACTATTCTGCTAGTAAGAAAGAAAACAATATCCAGATTCAGTTCCAAAAATTTTCAAGTCAATATTCACTTTAGAATTAACAAAAGAGAAAAAAATCATCTTAGAAATTAAAAATGCGGGTTTGAATTCAAATGTGTGTCTTTCTCACATTTTTTGTGTCAGACTATTATTATGTGATTCTTAAATAGGTATTGTATGTTGTAAGGTGTTTTCATTAACCGAAGCTGACTGGCATTTCTGAATATGTCTTCTATCTTTAAACTCTTTCCAAGTAGTTTTTCTGGAGTCAATTTCTTAAAGGCAGAGAGATTAATTTCCCGGGGATAATTGTTTCTGTTTTTTTATTTTCTCTGCAGGCTTAAGTGGTAACTGGGTGTCTTGTTAGCAGAATAGAAATGAATAACTCAACGTACATAAACTCTTCCACTGAAAATGTGATGGCTTTGGAGAGCCCCTACAAAACTGTTGAGGTGGTCTTCATCGTCCTGGTAGCAGGGTCTCTCAGTCTGGTCACCATAATTGGGAACATCCTGGTCATGGTGTCGATTAAAGTCAACAGGCACCTACAGACTGTGAACAACTATTTCCTGTTCAGCTTGGCTTGTGCTGACCTCATCATCGGCATCTTTTCAATGAACCTGTACACCCTCTACACTGTGATAGGCTACTGGCCCTTGGGGCCCGTGGTGTGTGACCTCTGGCTGGCTCTCGACTATGTGGTCAGCAATGCCTCTGTGATGAACCTCCTCATTATCAGCTTTGACAGATACTTTTGTGTCACCAAGCCTCTGACGTACCCTGTGAAGCGGACCACTAAGATGGCTGGCATGATGATTGCAGCTGCCTGGGTGTTGTCCTTCATCCTGTGGGCCCCTGCAATTCTCTTCTGGCAGTTCATTGTGGGAGGAAGGACTGTCCCAGATGGGGATTGCTACATCCAGTTTTTTTCCAACCCTGCTGTCACTTTTGGCACTGCCATTGCGGCCTTCTATTTGCCTGTTGTCATCATGACTGTCCTTTACTGGCAAATCTCTCGAGCCAGTAAGAGTAGGATAAAGAAAGGGAAAAAGGAAGCTGCCCAAAACCAAGATACAGTTTCCCCCAGCCTTGTCCAAGGTAAAATAGTGAAACCAAACAACAACAACATCCCGACCAGCGGGGATGGGTTGGAGCACAGCAAAATTCAAAATGGAAAAACCAGCGAAGAGACTGTGACTGATAACTGTGTTCAAGGGGAGAAGGAGAGCTCCAATGACTCCACTTCTGTCAGTGTGGTCGCTTCTAACTTGAAAGAGGACGAAGCTACCAAAGCTTCCAGGCAGGCTTCTGCCTCCCAAGACCATCTCAAAGCGGAAAACTCCAAGCTGACGTGCATCAGGATAGTCACCAAGACACAAAAGGGTGACTGCTGTGCCCCTACCAACACCACCGTGGAGATTGTAGGCACGAATGGGGAGGAGAAACAGAATAGTGTAGCCCGGAAAATTGTCAAGATGACAAAGCAGCCAGCCAAAAAGAAACCACCCCCTTCTAGAGAGAAAAAAGTGACAAGGACTATTTTAGCCATCCTCCTGGCCTTCATCATCACCTGGACCCCATACAATGTGATGGTGCTCATCAACAGCTTCTGCACATCCTGCATCCCTAACACTGTATGGACCATAGGTTACTGGCTCTGTTATATCAACAGCACCATCAACCCTGCTTGTTATGCGCTCTGCAATGCTACTTTCAAGAAGACCTTTAAGCACCTTCTTACATGTCATTACAAGAATATAGGAGCTACAAGGTAAAAATAATAGTAAAAATAATTATGGAAAGGGTGAAGAAGTTCCAAATTAAATTAAAACCCACGATGCTATAGCACTTTATGCTCTTCTGTGAAATGTGCAATCCAGGATGTTAGTGGAAATACTGATGAGGGACATCAACTGTACCCCTGAGAACTACACTTAAAAACCATTTTTTAATAATTGAAAACAAATCTGTAGGACATGGGGATGTTTGAGAAATTGTTCAAGGATGTGGACTGGAAGCACAGTTCCTTACTTTCTGAGAGTATTCTGCAGAAGGGCTTTAGAGTCTACGATTTTTGGTCATTCTGTGTAAAATACTTGTTCTTTTTTCTTTTTTGTTTCTTGTGTCCATTTGATACATCTTCATCTAAGGTGGGGGGTGAAACAGCAATTTTAATAATAACTGTCTGGAAGAGACATAGGAGTTTGGAAAATCATTGCCTAATCCAAATGAATCATGGCAGAAATTTTCTAAAGTTCAAAATTGTCTAACACTTTTTTTGTAACTGTCATGTAAGAAGCTTGATGTTAGGTAAATCATGATGAAATTTATGTTGTTGATGGTGCCACCATTTCCAAAGCTGCATCAATTCTGCAAGTGTACTTATGCTCAACATGTAATCATTGCCTAACCTGTATATCATTTGAAGTCAGCCGCTTGTCCCATTCTACGGGCTTTTGTTTTGTGACTACTTCATCATGTCAAGATAAAAGTGAAAGGACGTGGTCTTGTCCAGATTGCTACATCCCAAGACTACTTCAGCATCCGTGTAAACCAAAGCTTTTGAGACATTTTTGTTCACTTTGTTTGTCACGTAACAGCGACCTGTGGATTTGCCTCTTACCTCCATCAGCCTTTTCGTCCTTTTTGTACCTTACTTGTCTAGGGCATGAAGACTGAATAACAAAAGTTGTAAATTCAAAGGTCTCATCGAGTCAGCCACCATGGTGGTGTGGCCAAACAAAGGGTCTCAACTGAAGAATAGAAACCAGGTTGTTACTAGGAAAATGAGGTTACATCCTTTAAAAGCTGGATGTATAGATGAAGAGGTATGTCAAGGCTTTACAGAATGAATAGTTAATATTAGATGATCATGCTCTTGATCCATCCAAAGATGAGTCTATGATTAATTTATTGAAGAAAAGAAAAAGATAGACTGATATACCCACATGGGCCAAGCTCTGCCTCAGCCCTTAGTGTAAAACTAGGGTCCTTCCTTGATGTATCCTGTACAATATGTTTGTTTTTGGGAAAAGATGTTGTCTATATTGCTTTTTGTACCAGCTGGGAGCAACATTGTAACTGTAAGCCAAGAGATAATACTAATAAAAAGGCAGGGAGGAAAACGGTGATTACACAAAACCAGATACTGAAATAGTCTGGATGAGAGTCTGGCAGGGGTCAAGTTCAAATATTTTCAGCTACTCCACATCAGCTCAAATTTAAATTCCTTCTGCCTGGCAAAGAATTTACTATTTCAATATTTGATATTTACTGTAGCACAATTGATCACTGTGTGGACGGATCAAAGGGTATCAGATTACAGAAAACAGCAATCGTCTGTGAGTTCTGCATATTACCTCTTAGTAACTCTAACTTCCAGGCACGAGCAAAGGTATATTTACAGATCTTATTTCTCAAAAAAAGCACAGACAGTGCTGAAAGTCCTGAAAGTCTGTCTTCTGGAGTGAAAGCCACCTACCAAATAGGACACCAAATCATTCTGTTATTTCATGCTACCACATTAGAGTCTTCCAAAATGCATTTCAAAATAGCAGCCTCCAAGATTACAGAAAAATTAATCTTGCAGAATTAAGTTTTACATTTGACAAGCTTATTGGAGCACAGTGTCAAAGCACTTTGGCAATATGACAATTTTCATGTTTCATAGTACAAGTTCCCAGCAGAAAGTGAAAATGAGGAGGATTAAACTGCAGTAAATTAAGGCCATGTTAAACTCACGATTAATGTGTCTTAGTATGCAGTCATTGATTTTATACCTCCAGTGATTTCATCCTAACATAACTGTCTCCATACAGCCAAGGATCTAATTTTGCAACCCTCACTTGCCTTGAGTCATATTTGCTATCACTATTTTCATCTTCCTGCTTGGAAGAAAAAATAGCTCAATGACTCAATGCCTTTCTACACTACCTTCACTAGGCTTATCTTGACAGGTCAAAGGAAAGAGTTACATGATCATTTCTAGGTTATTCATTCTCTTACAACATTAAAAAAATCCAGATAGAAACCAAAGATAAAATGAAATCTGTTTAATTTCTAAATCTGACCTCTTTAGAAAAGTTTCATAAAAGAAACACACCTGCTTCTTTCTTTCAACAAGGGCTCTGTGTGTCAATAGTATAGGTACTCAAACTGGTAAATAATAGTTTGTATAGTCTTAATCTTTTAACCCCAGTTTTCCAGCAGGTGAGCAAATGTTTTATTCTCATATTTGAAGCTGTCACTTGCACACAATGAATTAATCTAGCAGCTAAGAACACTTCTACAGGTTGCAAAGTGCAAGATATTCATCACAATTATACTTTGTCATCATGTGATAACACTCAATACCAGGGAGAAAAAAAAGATTTTGGGGCCAGCATTCATGAAAAAACAAGCAAAGGAAAAGCATCAGTTTGAAGCTTTCTAGCACTTTTCATTAACATCATCCCCCACTTTTGCTCCTAAAAGTCAAGATGCTTTGATTTGTATTATATTATATTTAAAAAGCTTGAAGGACACACAATCCTCTGTATTCCCACACTGTAACAGTTCCATGGTACATCCACATTTGCATCCAATTAAACGCTGTAAAAATAGAGGACAGAATGCATCTATGTGTGTATCCACAGGCATGCAAACCCACACCCCAACATAGTTTATATACCTGGAAAATACTCATCTAGTATTCAAAATATTGCATGAGAACTTGTTTGCATCGTGCTTGTTGCCAGCTGGTGGGAGGTACAGAGCCAGCACTTACTCCTTACACTGTCTACCCCCTCCTGACAGCAGAGAAGAAGCAGAGTCTGTCCTGAGATATTGGGAACCTCTTGAGTCTTCAGCTGGTTGTGGCTCAGTAAGACAAAATATATCATTCAGAGCCACAAAAGAATTTGTTCTTTTGAATATCTGTTGAACTCTCATGTCTTTCCTTTGTGTCCAAACCACGTTCACTAGGTTTCACCTCCCTCCTGAGTGATAGTTCTGCGAGATCTAGATGTCGATCTTGAAGAGCAGCTCTACCTGGGAAACTCCTCCAGCTCCCCTGGCTGTCACCTGCGCCCCATCACCCTCAAGTCCCCAGGTGGCCCTGCTACTGGAGCTGCCACATCTTCACCTTGGGTTCAGCCAGAACATTGCAGTGGTACATCCACACCATCTGCTGTGCTGGCCACTTTTATTTCACATACAAATTAAGCAAACTGTGCTCTTGACTCATGAGTAAAAAAAAAAAACAAGCAAAACTTTATAAACAAAAATGAGAATCAACAACAAAAATCGGCAGTTAGGACTTCTTGCCCTCTCCTTTTTTTCTACTTTATTATTTCCAGAATGAGGCCAAAACTGAAAAGTTCCAATCAATCCTTGATAGTAACTCTGCTGCAGCAGGATCTGTCCCAGTGGCAGCCCATGGAGAGTGACTTGTACTGTCACAGGCAGCCCTACCTTCACTCTCCAGGGAGAGAATGTCAGCCTGAAGATATGTCAATCCAGTGGGAAAGAAGGAAAGAAAGAAAGGAGGAAAGAAATAAGAAAAGAAGGAAAGAAGAAGGAAAGAAAAAGAAAGAAAGAGACAAAGAAGGAAAGGAAGGAAAGGAAGGAAAGGAAGGAAGGAAAGGAAGGAAGGAAAGGAAGGAAAGGAAGGAAAGGAAGGAAAGGAAGGAAAGGAA
>JAWWMP010000041.1:59594584-59708463 GCA_035047865.1 Dendrocincla tyrannina | reverse complement strand
GAAAGAAAGAAAGAAAGAAAGAAAGAAAGAAAGAAAGAAAGAAAGAAAGAAAGAAAAAGAAAGAAAGAAAGAAAGAACTGAAATAATACTGAATATCTGTTTTCCAGTGAGAACTAAATATAAGAAAAACTTCTGTCAGTGTTCTTTCTATTTGGGATTTCCACTTCATTTACTAGGAATCGTAAGATCCACTCAAAGATAGCAAAGTATTTTGCCTAATGAAAAATAGACCAAATGCAACAAACACATCTATATAGGTCAAATTGTTTTTTCTTTCTTTCTTTCATTCTTTTTGTCTTACAAATGCTCATAGGGATAGGAGTGCTCAAATGGACCCCAGGGATCTGTTGTTTGGCATTCACAATGCATGAAGGGAACAAAAGCAAGTGCTAAATCTATCAGCAGTCTGTTTTATACTTTTATGATGGAGGAAAACATATTGACAAAAGGAGGTGCCTTTATCAAGTGTGTCTCTGGTGAGAATAGCCCACACACCAGTGAAGAAACCCTTGGGGTTCTGAAACAAGAGCAGGAGGAGTTTATCTCCCTAGGGATTTGAATGTGTCCATCTTTCTGCTTTGCAATGGGACTTGCTAGTAAACTCATTGCTCCCTTCCCCAGTTTTTACTGATTTCTATCCTTGTTCTTCATTCCTATGGATGAGACATTCCTACAGATAAGTGTTGCCTCAAGATACAGCTCCCAGTTTCTCCTGTGGTGCTGAAGTGCTACACCCTGAATATTTGCCCTCAGTTAGCAGCATCTCTTCTTGCCAGTTCTGTTCCCCAAAACTACTTATGGTACCAGCCTAGCAGGACCAAATAGGTAAAGCATCCTGACAGCCATCCTGCTGCAAATCTGGCATGAATGCAGCTTGGGAGCAGGGGGAGAGGAGAAAAGTGATGCTGATGTATTTCCTCTCTCTCCTTAAAATAATTTATAAAAACCTATATTTTTTTACAAATTGGGGTGTTTCTTGTGAGAAGATAAATTCTTAGGAAAATAAATGCTGGCTCTGTTGTTGGGGAGTGTTTATTGATGGATAATGAGTTTGGAGTCTAATAGTTCTTGATATTTTTAAAGTTCACTTACATGGTTCTGTACTCTCAACTGACTGCAGTGCAAGTGGTAGAATTTGAGAACCTAAAGAGAAGTTAATTTTTCTTTCACCCTGGGTCCATATACTATGCCTAGAGACACATGTTATGGATATGATTTCTATACAATATTGCTTTTCCTGTTTTACTGTTCTTCTAGAGTATGAAAATATCTAGATTTTTAAATCCTTTTTTCTTAAAATTTATAGAAAATCTTTCCGTGAAGGAAGCTGACAGATGCTCTTCAATTTGCTGTGGCTTTTTTTCTCTGTCTGTCTGCCTCTCTTACCTCTTTTGTCACAGTCTTGACTAAGAGCTTTCCTCTTTCCTTCTTCACTTTAACAAGTATGTCACCTGTGTTTTAGCTACAAGCATGCCGTTTCACTTGTCTTTCAGGCACTGGGAATGCTGGCATTCAACCTCTTTAACCCCACCAAAATACTGCTTCCTCTGGCATGCAAATCCCTCTTCACTGAAGCCCAGCCTACTGTGTGGAGTGGGAAGTTCCATAAATCCTTTCTGCATGGATTTTAAATTGGAAGTAAAACAAACCCTCGTAGGAAACAAAGCCAAAACAATTCTTTTGTTCCCCAGTTTTGTACCTCTGTATTAGAAACAACAGTGGATAATGTCAAAGACTGAATGTTCTTATAGTGGAATATCACACAGTAACATGCACGGATTAATTCTAGGCTCTGTGCAATGGTAAGGCAGCCCTCCCTTCCCTTGAATCCCCTTTCATTCCTGAGCTTACTAGCAGAGTATTCATGGAGAATCCAAGCCTAAGAATGTAATTATAGCAAGGCTGAACATGTTGAACATGAATCATTTATCACAACCAATGCAATTATTTCTTCTATTTTTTTTTGTGTTGGCCTCTTTTTCTACATTGTGGAACTAGTGGGTTACCAGTGGGTATCAGTCCTCCCAGGCCTCATGTTTCAGGAGACTGAGTAGATTTGCTATACACATTTCATTCCAGCATTAACCAAATAAAGGGAAACAAATAACAAATTCCAGTGCCTTTCAAAGCTCTGCATTACCTGAAAAGTGCTATTGAGTAACTACACTTTTCGTCTTCCCCCAATGATTTTTTTTTTCTTTTATCGTGCTTGCCAAGAAGCACACAGAAACTGTTTTCTTAGAGATGTCCCAAAGTGCTCTGACTCTCTGGCAGCAGCAGCTCTGTGTGGTACATTAGGCAGTGTGACTGCAGCCTGTGTTACAGTGGCCATAGGAAGGAAGGATTTTACTGACTGTGTAATACCTGGATTGACTCACCTGACTGCACTGAAGAAAGCACAGGGGGACAACATTGGTGTGCCCTTACTTGCAAAGGGAGAGGCAAGTCACAGGTGGATTGCTTTTTTTCTCCCCCCAGCTCGTGTAGGCTTCAGGGAGGAGGTAGGGGGTTCTACCCCCACTGGAGGCTCTGTCTCTACACCTCTAGCCCAAAGACAGCCCTTCTCTGAAGCACATCATGGTAGTAGTCGTAGTAATAATATGACAAACACTGGTGAGAATACCATGGTTGCCAATCAACAGACCCTCTTATATCTTATCCCTTAATTCTGGTGCCGCTTTGCAGAGGTGGTTGGTAAGTTAGAGACTAGCAATTTGTAAATACCTTTAGATAGCGTGTTTTAACATGACCAACACCATATCTTGACTGTGTACAAAATAATACATTATGTGTAATACTATCCAGACAAGGTTATAATGTAAATATATCTACAATGAATGTCAAATTACTCTTCAAGATCTATGTATGAGGAAGAACCTCATCTCTTCTTGAGACCTTTTTTAACTTAAGGATATGAAAAACCTGTTATTTGTTTATATAAAAAAAACCCTGCATTCTTTTCTTCAAAAGAAAACACTACTGTAAAAAAGAAGGGAATGCATTACCTGTATGTGATATCCAAAATCATGTGGTAACACCGGCAACTGAGGATCTATCAAGTCAGGAACTGGTCAAATTCTTGATGCCGTACGTTTGATCTCATATAAATAAGATAAGCACAAGTTTATGGTTAGCTGTGTAAAGCTGACCCACTTGATTATATATACATGATAGATATATATTTATATATGCTGTATAGATATACACATATTATACACAACATTCATACAGTGAAAGCAAAGTTTGATGAAGTCGTGTTAACTGGGAATTTGGATGTAATGTCATGCTCCATTCGGAAGGAAAACGCCTGTGTTATTCAGCAGCATACAAATTTGTTATGCAGGACAAAGAAAGGTGATGTTTCACCAAAACAAGCCATGAAAGAATGAGATGATGAGGTTCTGAAACATTTTGAAGAAACAACTAAAATTACATGCAATATATGTGTATGTACTTCTGCTGAGTTGTATTCCTAGTTAAAGCATTGCATTAATCAGAAAATTATAACAACAATAAAAATGTTTTTGTATGTGGTATCTCTGTCTATTTTATCTTTTTACTGTGTGAGAAACCCTGTGAAATGAGAAACGGGGATAAGTGGAGAAAAATAATTGCCCTACTGTAGCCACAGGCTATGACACTGTCTGTAGGAATTAGAAAATTCTAACCTTCTTTTCCCTGAATTTCTTGACAAGTGTGAATTTTAATTCTGGAGTGCTACTTTACTCCTCTTTGTCTTGTACATATCTGTGTTCCTCCTTCAGAAGATCTCACCTTTAATCGCAATGTCCCTTGAGCAGTTAGACAAGGGCCTCCTGAGCACAGACTGAACTAGTAGGCTGCAAGGTGGGAACCTGTAAAAGGTGTACTCTTTTACAGGGAGATCCTGATGGTCAAAAGGTACTTGTCAAGATCATAACAGAGACACAAATAGGTACCTGAACTCTGTTATCTGAAGGCACAGACTACATGTTCTGATTTATTTCTTCCCTTCAAAGAACAGGTTACCTCTCTCAGACCCTGCTATGCTAACCATCTCATCACAGTATGATGATATATATACATATATACATATATATCATCACATATACATAACTCAAATTGTCAGTATAATGCTACAGTCCAAATAATTCTCTTTCATGCACACTATACCACCCTATAATCACCAACATATGGCTTCAAGAGAGCTTTGAGATGCCAATGGCGAGTCTTAACAGATGTAAGGCGTTTCCGCAAATAGAAGGGCTGGCTTCCAAATGAGTGAAGTTGCCAATCACTATTTGAAACACAGCATGGCAGGCCAAGACTTAATTCCCTGCCCTATATGTTTTGGAAAGCAGAGTGAAAAAAACCTCTCTTCTTCCAATATCCACACTTCTTATTTTTAAGTTCCTTTAACATTGTGGAAACCTACAACTAAGGCTACCTGTAAATTTAGAGCCCTGATGCTAAACTTTTTTTTGTCTTCCCAGAGGAGGTTTTAACAAATTTTAATGACCACACGTATTTTGAATATTTTGTTGCCAAAGCTGATTGTACACAGTGGAAAAGGGATGTGGACATGCTAAATTACCTGCCAAAGCCATTCATTCAGACTCACAATTCCCTCACTGAGCTGTGAGCAAAGCTACTTTTTTTATTTTAAAGAGTTACACTTAGGCATAATAAAAGTTGCCACCTCAATCTCCAAGTACAGCCAGTAGTATCTGCAGTTAATGTAATATCTAATAATGTACACCACACCCCTGTGGAGAGACATCTTTAGACAATGGCCACCAGACCAGAAGTGTCTTTATTAAGTGGTTCCCTCTGAGGCCTTTTATTAGCAAGAAAAAATTATGTACAGTGTAACTACCTACTTCACCCTGAGTTCTGGAAACACCCTAGGAAAATCAAGACAGAGAAATGATGCTATTTAGTAAATCCATTAACACTGTTTCTGGCTTTTTGCCAACCACTGTATGCACCGTCTAGACATGGGAACCTCCTTGGCAGCACCAGGAAATTGACTCTGACACCTTCTTCTCAATGGAGCTTGCCAACTTCATTTCTACCAACACACAGAACCAGGGGAAACGATGAAACCAGCAAGAATTATACTGAAGAAACAGAGACAGAAATACCCATTTCCTTCTGCTCTCTGTCCCTGTTCTGTCTTGCCTTCCTCTCCTTCCTTATCTTGCTCCTTCCTCCCTCTCCCTGTCCTTTTCTTCCTCATCTGTCTCTGTCAAATCTCAGCTAGCTCTCCCAGCTTTCAGTCTCTCTCATTAACAGCTCGCTAAAGGTGCTAAATAAATTACTATGAAGTCAGAGCCTCAAAGGCTTAAAAATGTGAAGCGACATAGCAGGGAAGGGGGAATGCCACAAAAACCTGTGAGTTAATTCATTTAGTTTACAGACCAAAGGCTTTCTCTGACTCCCACCATAATCACTACAATGATTTTGCCTGCAGTTGAAAAACACTTAAAAACAGGGCTGAGCAGAGGTGATTGGATCCATATGGCACAGGAGCAATATTCCTAAATGGAAGCATTACTGATGGCAGCTGCATCAAATCATTTTCTGGAAATATAGACACAATGGATCTGTGGCTTTGCAAAATTCATCCTTCTAAAATACAGACTAAAAAAAGGAATAGGGAGCAAGGTCAAAGCAGTTAAATCCCTACAGCACAGAAGATATACCTCAGTTCCCCTTACAGATGGAAAGACCAAGAAATGCCAGTAGTTCAAAGGACCAAGAACTTTCTCTGTAAAAACTACATTCTTTGGGACAAATTAAGATACTCCTGGTTTGTCTGGCCAGGTTCTCATTTTGGGTGACAAGAGCTAAGCTACTGCCAGTGATTTCACATCTTTCAGCAGGATAGTTAGGCTTCAACATTCCTGCCAGTAGCCAAGAAATAAGGATGAGAGGAGAACTCGGTGTATATAGCCTTGGTTATTAAAATAGTGAATGTTCTATAGAAAATAAAAATTAACCATTTCAAATATGAACATCAAATCCCACATCTGGTTATGCTGTCTTCTTAAAATGAAAAATAAAGAAACCAAAAGTTTCCAAGAATTTTATTTGATATATTTTCCATTACATGGAAAGTAATTTCAGTGTATGGAAAAAAACCCCCACCATTATTCTATACAACAGAGGGTGAATGCCTTCTGTTTGGTGGCTTTAAGATCACATTGAGAAGACATGATCTAGATGATTACAAAATATTTTAATGGAGTTGGTTGTGAACTTTCTAGTGAAAATTTTTTCCCACTATAAAATGCTGATTTGTTTTTGATTTGCCTTTCTTTGGGTGGGGAGGAAGGTAAAGGGAACCACTTCAATGGATTGCCTCATTTTAAAATTTTCTAGGAAAAAAAAATCAATCTTGTCTTTAGAAAGTTTGGTTTTTGGTTCAAATACCTTTCATTCAGAAAACTTTATAAAAAAATCAATATGAAAAGGCTTTCAAAAAAATGTATACTGGTTTATCTAACCTTATTTGGGTGGAAGGAAGCATAAAACACTTCAGAGACTGACTATATGCCAAAACTTTGGAGAAGAACGAGAAAAATTCTCTCCTACTCAACAGCCTTTTGCCAGTTTTATTTGAGCAGTGGACACAAGGACACTAATCTGCTGTCACTGGGCATACAACTGTGCCTGTACACAATGGTCTGGGAGCCATCTACTAGCAAAAAAACCTCTCAGGCATGTCCTTGCAACAGATCTGTCTCCAAGCTGATCTAAGGTCCTCTCCAAACCTTGTTTTCCCACATTGCCAGCTTGTCTGAGGGGATGTTTTGGATTGCCAAGTACAGAGTGTTGCGGAGGGCTAAGCACAAGGGCCATGCACTGGATTCAGTTCTGCTTAGGGAGCTGTGCCAGAAAGAAGGCAGATATGGTGACAAAGCCTGCTGAGCACTGCTACTCAAACCACTTCATTGTAAATCTGCACTGGGCGGGGACAAGTTGTAAGGCTCGTGGACAGCCTTGAGCAGAGGACATGGGAGATGCACCATGCTAGAACAAGCATAAGCAGAATTTCATAGCACTTCACAGAGAGCAGGAATGACCACAGTTTTTTTCTGGGCATGCTTGTCATAGTCCAGACCATACAATCAGCATAAATATGCTTTTTTGTACACCTACAGAGCTAATACTTTGGACCCTGTAAATAGGAATAAAAAGGAGGATTATATACTTTAAAAGATCCATGCTAAAATTTGTGTCAATCCATCTTCAGACACAGTTCAGAGGGGAAAGGGTTGAAAAGTGACAGTCAATGGTGTATGCAAAGCACTGTGAAGCCACTGCAAAAAATGAAGATGATACATGTCGTATTTCATCTGTCAAAAGCAGGACACCCTCCAGGGAGCAATATAGAAACATAATTCTCCTTAGAAAAGGAACCTTATTTAAATAGGCCTCTTTGGATACAGGCTTTTCCTGCCTATACTGACGATAAAGAGACAGGGGGACAGGCTCACAAATCCTCTTTTTAACAGCTACAGTTAGATGAGATACTTCCCAGCCCACATGTGCACAGCCCCAGGGATTCAGACTTTCTTCGGTTTTTTAGATGCAGTTGTAACAACAATTATAATAACTGGTATTATGCTGGGGAAAAAAATTACTGCTTAATGATAGATGAATTGTTTGTGCTCACAAACAGAGTCACAATCTCAGGTGCACTGATATGCATTGTGCAAGGGATAAGACAAGAAGTAGAGAGGGGAAGAAAGAAGAGAAATCCACTATGCACAGCTGCACACTGCGTGGAGGAAGAAAATAAAGCTGATTGGTTCTTATACCATTGCTCTGTATCCAGGAGTGGGGTTTGTTCTGGGAAGATATCACTGCTCATGGTGTGATGTCCAGTTTTGTATGTCCCTGAAAGCAGCAGAGCCGCCTTTGAGATAAGTTTCCTGAGAGCACAGGAGAATGGTCTTCTTTCCTTACTCTACTTGCAGTGGTCACAGCTGGCATGGGACAGCCCTTCTCATCCCCCATGAAGGCTCTTCATGTGAAGAGAACAAAGAAATATGGCAAAGAGCTCCAGCTTGGTGCAGGGCAAGCTGGAAAGAGCAGAGCGGTACTGCTCTGTTAACAATGTCTGACATCCCCATCACATTAGCTCCTCTCCATCACTCCAGATGAGCATGTATCTTACCGAAGGTGCTGGGAAAGTCACTTCACAATAACATCACCCCACAGGAATAGTAACCTGAAATGAGAGGAGCCTTACAAAGGAAACTGCGACTTTGATTGCAAAGGCCTAATGTGACAATCACCCAAAGGGCAAGGAAGGGACAGGCAGTATTTTACAAGCACTTTTTCTATTTCCATCCTCCCCTCCCTCTCTGACTTTACATTTTATGCAGAAGGGACAAAAAAAATACGAAACCAAACCTGATTTAGATTCAATTTCATACAAGTCACTGCACTTCCTGTTGTGCTGGACACTTACATAGTGATTGTGATGGATAAGTAATAAATATACTGAACAAAAAAATTAAACCACCCTTGGCTGTTAATTTGCCAGTAGAAGCCTTGAGACTCTGGTTTAAAGTCATTTCCTTTGCACAGCTTATGTCCTGCTGTATTTCCTTTTGCCTGTTGTTCACGGCAACCTCCTCCAAGGGGCTTTTTTTCTATTAGGTTATGGGCCTAATGATAAAGCAGTATTCCTTAAGGGGTCCAGACAGTGCTGATTACCTTCTAAGGAGCTGAAGAACCCCTCATCTCTAGGTCACTGACTTAAGAGCACCTCTAGTTTCTCAGTGGGTAAAACTGATCATAACGTGTTGAAGACAAAATATGTTAATGGTGGTGGCTACTGCTGCCCCAAAATAAAGCACTTAAAGGAAGAACCTAGATGAAAATATAGAACTTGGGGAGGGAGGTTTATGAGTTTTTTCATTACTGTTTTCTGATTTTTATCAGATCAGTAACTTACCTGAAACAAATTCAAAACTAACCTTCAACTTAGAGTAAATACAAGCCCAGTAACCACTTGTGAAGATGTCTCCCCATGTATTCGTCTGCAAATTATGCTAGGGTAAAACTGGGGGAGAGGGGGAGATTTGTAGTATCATACTGGTAGTGACATATGCATCTGAAAAGTAATTCAAAACCAGAAAGGAAAAATTAAGTAAAATAAGAATTCAATTTAACACAATGCCATTATTTATGCATTGATTTTTTTTTATGCATTTCTAAATGATGTTATGAGGAATCAGTGGAAGTCATGCACCATATAACATACAATACTGAAAATGGTTTTCTAGATTTGTCATGGCATAGAGAACCGCAGAAAAAAATTTTTGTTCCAAGCCTAAATAAAGAAAACAATAATTTCCTAGTTTTACATGAAGTAAAAAACTATCTGGCAGTGTCCCTAATATTTGCATGTCTTCTTCATGTGTATGTACGCAAACATATCTACAACTGGAAACACCTTTCAGTCTCATTGGAAAATGCTGAAGAGCGGTATACTGACACGCTAGACATTGCAAAATCAGGCATAGAAGCGGAAGTATAAATACTTATTGTCTCCTCAGGACAAATCTGTATTTCAGGGTTTATTTTAAAGTTCGCATTCAACATAATTGTGCAGTGAGTATGGTTTGAGAAGACCAAAAAAGAAATCTGCTGGTTTAAACCTCAGAAGAACACTGAAACACAGTCCTTTTTCCAGTCTGGAACACGGATGTTTGTTGTCCTGCTCAGTTCCTCAGCTGGGAGGAGGTGGTTCAGCACCAACATACAGCCTGGGCGAAACACGCCTCTCCAGACAACTGACAGTGGTAGACCCCTATAAGAGTTTAGGCCAGCAAGAAGTATCCTTGCAGACAAGAATGGAACTCCTCTCTCTGCACAGCCTGGGTGCCAAATTCCCCGTACCGTTGTTTCAGGAGCACAGCTCTGTCTATTGATCAGTACAATACAGCTGTCCACCCACATGGTAACAGGTAATAAGCAGCTCAAACCCTTACAAACAGCATTTTTCTTAGCACCAGCCTGCAATCAATGAAATAACCAGGAGGGCTCCAAGAAGGGCCATCAATTGCAAAAGTTATTACACTCTCAGGATGTTTCGCTGAAAACTCCCACACAAAGCAATTAGACATCAGGTGCTGCTGTGCCTTAATCAGGAATTTTCAGCAGGGTTGGTGCCCCTTGCAGGCACTGTCTGGCACAGAGCAGCAGTGCTGTGCAGAGCTGTCAGCTCCCCAGGTCCCTCCGTGTTCTGCAACCTAGACTGGCTACTATGTGGTCTTCAAGACCAAGAGAGATAATTAGAGCAGCTTGAAAAGAGCATGAAATAAAGAACAAAGCACAGAAATAAAATTACCTACAGGTGGCTTCCAGGGAGGAGAAAATCCTGTTTGCTGGTCAAAAAGCCCCAAAATATTGAGTCCTTTCTGAGGGAGATATGAAGAAACTTGAAGTATCCATTTTCACTACTTCATTTAACAGCTTGCTCGAAAAAAAAGCAAAGAAACCAAACACAGAGCAGATTCACCTGATTTTGAGACCAGTGCAAAAAAGAGGTAGAGGGATATAACATATACGTTCAAAAAAAAAGCAAGAGAGAATTTCTTTTCCTGGTTGTGTTTCTTAATAAAATACAAGTTATTTTAAGTAATCTCAGCTATGTTCTGCAGTGTAAAGCAACTTTCATCTAGGCTTTATGACATTTCTCCTACTGAGATTGTAATGGACAAAGAAAACATAGAAGGTGATTGACTTCTTGTCGCTAGATCACAGCAAGGGGGAAAAGTGAGCAAAACATCTTCAGCAGAAGTCAGCAAGACTTAACAAGTCTCATTTCCCCAGGGCCCACACTTCTGACATAAGAAACAAACAGCCCAAAAATTTCAGCAAGAATTATAACACAGGAAGACAACAAAACATACCCAATACACCCAAGCTGTTTGCCATAAGGACAGAGAAACACCCATACAAAATGTCAGAGAAAATTATTCTGCTTAAAGGAACTAAGAATTTGCATGGTAGCTGAGCAAGGACTTTGAGTTTGCAAGTACTGGGCACAGACTCCCTGTGCAGTACCAAGAACATGGGTAGAGGACTAAGCAGAGAACTGGTAAGACATCCCAATGCCTCAAGACTTGCAGCTGCATTGCTACACCTGCCTTTGCCTGCTGACTTCTGACCAGGGAGGCTCAGATCATCCTCAAAATCTGCTGGGATTCAAAAACTCAAGAATAAACTCTGTCTGTCTGTTCTGGTTTTGACTGGGACAGAGTTAACCCGCCACTTGAGCTCTGCTGCCACACTGCCAACAGGGCAACATTACCCACCTCTAGCAGTCCTCCACCATGCACTTGGGCAGAGGGTGCCAGTCTGGGTTCCCAGGTCCCTGCAGTGATGCAGGAAAGTGTGTCCCGGCCCTGTTCCACACTGGCAGCGAGACTGGGCCATGAGCAATAGCTCCTTGTATCTCCTGGCTGAACTTTTCAAGAACTACTAGTGTGGAACAAAAGAATGACTTCTTGTTTGCTGCTAGGATATTCAGCTGTGGCAGCAGATACCTCGGGAGATTTAGATATTAACTGGGCCAACAATCTGCACTGACTTTTCCTTTTTTTTTTTTTTTTAGTGCTCCAGACAGAAGGTTAAGTGTTCACTCTATTTAGCATACTAAGCAGAAGAGATTTAGCTGGACCAGTTGCTGTTACAGATGTAAATGGAAGCTGGATGCTTCAATCTTGGACATGACAGAGAGGGAGATGAACCAAGATTTCCTAGAGGTAGGCAAGCATTCCAAGGCCACTATTTTTCTTCAAGTATTGCTTCAAGTTTGAGAAACAGGCAGCAGGCTGGGACAAAGTTGCACCTAGGAACACAAAGTAGAAGAAACGGTGCAGTCTTCTTAAGCCCTCTTTTATTCCTCACTGCCCTCGGTTAACCAAGAAAGCGGCTCCATCCCAGAAAGCCAGCTTTCAGGGATTCCCCTCCAAGGCACCCAGCTCCTTACAACAGGAGGTTTGCAGTGCTCTGTTATTGAAGAGAAGTGTACCAAAAGGTCTGGCATCGAGTTCCCAGATCCTTATGGGACTCTGGGTTTATTAATGAGGTAGATGGATGCTTTGAAGCTCTGCATTTGGAGACATCCCACAAGGTCCATTCTTATCCATATATTGGGAGTAATTCAAACCCAAGAGAATAATTACAGCAATAGCCTAGAAAAAATTTGCACTTTCTGTCAGTGCTCTGAGAAAGTAGTATATTCCTCATGACACACTCCGTACAAAGGTGTCTGCAGCTGAAGATGGTTGTTGCCTTCTGTTTAATCAGCAGGAAATGCATTGCAGTGATAAATCATTCCCATGGAGGAGTTTCACAGGCAGTACTTCCAGCTGGGGACCCCAAGCTGTAACCCAGGGTGGTCTGCCACCACTCCAATGATTCAGGCTCTTCAAGTCATGATCCAAAGGGGTTTCTCCTTTCCAGCTCTGGAAGAGGGATGTGTCATATGCAGCTCTGTAACCTGATTTGACAGCTGACCACAAACACAAAGTAGACTAATTAGAATTACACACAGAAATAGGCCTGGGAGCTGAGATGGTGAATCAACTCAGGTTCCATCGCTCAACACTACATGTTGAATTAAAATTGAGCTCTTAATTTCACCCAACCCTCTCCATCCCTGCCATCCTTCCTCATCCCTTCCATCTCTCAGTTTTCACCTGCAGGAAAGATGTAGCGGTAACGCTTCACCCTGTCCATAGGGCCACAGACTTCTGAAATTGTGGAGATGCCGGGAGTGATACTCTCACTGTGCCAAAAGCAGCATTTGAACGTGAACTCATTTCCTTGTAGGCAGGAATCTTCCTTGAAACTAAGTTTCAGAGGTTTTGAGAGTCCTGCTCAGGTTTAGGACTATGTGAAATGGGATGATAACACGCAGGAAGGAGGATTCTGAGCCCTTTTTCTCTCATTAAGTCACAAGATGCAAATTTTTGAAAATAATGAGATAAGGTGATTACTAGAGTCACCCAGCTGAGACATTTTTTAGATGGCACTATTTATTTTATAAATAAATTGATTCAGACAGATACTCAGATAATCCAAAGCATGTACTGAACTGCCTTTGAAACTTAATCCATTTGCAAGCTTCTCATTTTACACTAAGTGAAGGAAGGTTCAAAGAGGTATATTTTTAACATTGTGTAAGATTCACCACACAGTAAGAAATCATGAGGGATGCCATTCCAAAATGTCATCTCTGTGTTTTTAGGTACACCACTTCGACATATCCCCGGGAGCTTTCCTCATTTATGGCATGCTTAGTAGAAAACAAAGAAGACATTTTGAAAACGAATCATCATATACTTATGGTTAAAAATCCTCTTGTAACCTTTCCCCTTTGTGGAAAGTTCCAGAGAACTGTCCCATAAAATAAAAACATTAAAATTCTCAGTAAAAAAGTGAAATTGTGCAGGGTAATCTATTTCCTATGCCAAAATCCTTACTAATAGTGGTGAAATTCAGCCTTAGTGTTCTTTTTTAGCCAGCTATAACCCTATTCGGCAATGAGGTGGCCTGATACTAGTTTGTCTTCGTCAGCTGTTTATCTGCCTTTATCACGGCAATTTACTACTCTTTATTAGACTAGTGAACATCCCTAGAAACCAAAATCTACATTTTTTTTCTATCATCTCTCTAGAACTAAGACTTTTATTTAGGAAATCTTCAAGGAAAAAACTGTCATTAAGCTCAGGGCTTGCATGCCCTTCAATATGGGGAAAGGTACCAGAGAGCAAATTCAGTTTCTTTTCCCAAAATCCTAACATTTGAGCTCAAATGATAAGGTATAGGCTCTTTTAGTGCTGGGATAAAAAAATACATCTTTGAGTCAAACGAAGCCATTTGCCTAACGTTGCTCAAAAATTATACTTGAGTAAAAAAAAAATAAAGTTTTAGAATTCATAACTGAAATATTTTAATGAAAATGTCAAAAAGAAAGAAATGTTTTTGAAAAATTACCTACATTATATTTTAGTAAGCAAAAAATTTCAGGAAACTCATAGAGGAACAAACATTGATTCATTTAAGTAGATTTTAAGAGAATATCTAGTGATAAATCATTTTGTTTGGCCAAATATTTTTATTATTATCAATAACTTTATATTAACTTATGAAACAGAAATTAATTGCAAAACTTTACCTTCAATATGATTGCCTTGTCTGATCTTCTGCATAAGGGAAACCATGGGTTGCCATCAAGTGATTCCTACAGCAAGTTCAAAAATTCCACTTGAATTAAAACTTGTTCTATACAAAACTTTCTGCTGAATCTTGAGGCAGTTTTAAAATAATCCTGGTTTAATGACAGCAGTTTCTGGCAGGTATAATCCCTTTCTCTTAAAGATGCTTCAGTGATTGATTATTCTTACCTTAAACGTTTGCCACTGATTTCTGTTCTGGATTTGAGTAGCTTCACCTCCCAGACATGAGAGTCACTTGCAGGTTTTTATACTTTCAGAAGTTTAAAGTGTTGTCTTCTAGTAAATCTGCTCCTCTCATAGGCACTTATCTACTGTGAACAGGCACCATTTACCTTTAAAGATAAACAAAAAAGATTTTTTGTAGTCAAAAAGGTTTTCCAGGACTACAGTATATGCCTTGTAGCTCTTTTCTAGACTTTTCAGTTTGTCAATATGCTTTTAAAAATATGAAATAGAGCTGATTGTGAACACCATTTTATTTGAAACACGTTTTCTCAACATAAAACAAAGCTTCCCATGGAAACATATTGTTTTACAGAAGATTATTGAAATGTCTCAAAATTTGTTCAACAAGGAAAATATTTTCCAGGAATGTGCCTGACACATATTCAAGACATTTTAGCTCAAAGCAGGGATCTCAAATCTTTAACTCTCACAAGATGAGGAATTGACCAAATCACTAAAGCACCAGTGCTCTACATGGATTGTCTCCAGCTGGAGTTATTGCAGGTTTTGTCACTGAAGCTCAGTGCCCTTAAACTGACAAAATAGTAGTGCATCATGTGTTGCACAAGACTTTTCCTGGCACCACTCCTGGCATGAAAATTCTGGGTTCAAAGTCCTGATCCAAATCCAGCAAAGCAGACACGCACAAACCTTGAGCCATGACCTAGTAGGAAGAACACCATCCTGGGTGTCCTTCTGAGGGACTGTTCCAAAAGATAAACATGTCCAGGCCCTGCTGCTGCACTCCCAGGCGACAGAAGCTCTGCTGTGGCAGGGAAAGGAGGTGGCTGCAGCTGGGGACCATGAAGGAGACTCAAATGTCAAGAGGCACCCAGGCTTCAAGGGACCCCATGAGACACTCAATGCAGCCACTTGAATTTGAGTCCACAACGTCCCAAGGGAGCAATGCCACTACTTGCCACAGGCTAGTTTGGCTTCCTTTGTGTTGTCTTGCTTTCACACAGCAAATATCAAACAATTTCATTTGCAGGGCTGAAAACAATGACTATGCCTTGAAATACCCTGCAAAACAATATTCCTGCTTTTCAGATAATCTTGGTTTAAATATAAAAGCTGTCTATAGTCTGACTACATATGGTGGTAATTGCTTGGCTCTGCTTATGATTGATCTTTATTTACACAGTCAAGGACCTGTCATTCTTCCGGCTGGAGTCAAGATTTCTACAGCTGATGCGGCTGAGGGAACCAAGCAAAGGGAAAGGGTTGAGGACAAAGGGGATGAAAACAGGAAACTCAGAGAGATTTGCCCTTACTTGCTTATAGAAAGGCAACTCCATAACTTGCAGTGAAAAGATTTCTGGTCCTTAATCACCTACCCACTACCTCTCACATTTGGGAAAATCAGGTCTCTGGAAAATGTGGAGCATCCCACATCATCTAGAGTCCTCTCTTGCTCTGCAAATTGGCATTAACAACATTCATCCCCCCTGTAACTTCTGTCACTCATTCAAGCAATCAGTTTTGAAAGCTAGGCATAGCTGCCTCCCTCTCTCTGTGACAAGAAATAAAAAGCAGTTCAGGCAGGAGACTTTATACGACTGGAAGGAGGGTCTGACTGTGTTTTCCCAAAATACAGATATAATTACTGGGCCTCAGGCAAAGAGAAAGAGAGAAAGAATATGTGCCTGCAGGCACATAACTTTACAGCTTAACTAGGTCCCGCACAATTCTTCCAAGTAAAAGTACTTTTCAGCCTCAAAGCACATGGGAGCCAGGCTCTTATTTGTCTCAAGCACAGGGTAGTATTTAGTGGTTTGTGTGAGCTTTTTTTAATGACTATCCAATTTGTGCTGTTTTTTTCAATACTTGTTCCAGACTTCTAATACACAGAAACTTTCTCAGAAGAATGTCAGGAACCAGTGAAGTACCTGTTTCTACCCCAGGTAACATGGGTGTAATTTATGAAACTCTGTTCACAGTTTCCTCTATATGAAGTGCAGCACTTCAAAGATATGCACAAATATTCTTGTAGGACTACACCTTATACATACAAGTTTCCCTGTGGAGTTTGTCTTTTCAATGTAGAATTATGTAGTAGAATATTTCTAATTCATCGGCGTGAATGAACTCCCCTCATCAGTGTCTGTTTTTCCTCTTTTACTCTGGATGGACAAGAGATTTATTCTCACCAGATTTTTTCCCAAGACAACTAACTCCATCTTCTCAAGAAAGTGATTCCTGAAGCATTTACTGCGCTGTTGACTCCTGAGTTATTCTTCCATTTCAGAAGACAATAACTTTCAGTGGTTTTGTTTGGTTTTTTATCTGTAGACACCCAAAAATTTTTCTTGAAATTGTTAATTTTTGTCAACAAGCAACAAGCTTTCTTTTCTCCTCTGCCTTTCATTCATCTCCCTGGAGCCAATGGACTTCCAGGGCCAACAGAGCACAGCCTGGAGGAGCAGAGTATATCCCTGCATGAAAGAGCATACTGTGAGTAAACAAGACAACATTTACAGCATATACAAGTGTTATGACTACAGGTTAATCCAGGATACCCCAATGTCTACCGGCAAAACAGTGATGCTTCTCACTGAAATATGTTCCTGGTTCCAAATTTTAAAGTGATGATATTTGGGAGAGTTTTTTTAAGTCTCACAATTAAAATATTTCTATCCAAACCTCTCACCCTTTAACCAATAAAAGCTCAATCCCTTGGTTTTTCAAGTGTCTAAATACAAGCCAATAAAATTTCCAGGGAAAACAGACAGCTTTTATGAAAGGAATATTTAAAGGAGAGACCTAACATACCCCTAAAACTGCATGTTAATGTAATTGCATGTTTTAAAAGGTGTAATATGTTCTTGGTCTCACAAACCACTACATGAGCAAAAAGAAAACACAGGGAGCTGTACCTTCCCTGAGGTGGTGGTCAAAGGGTAGGACTTTAATAAAACACCTGTAAAAGACACCTGGACAGCTTGTGTCAAACAGGAGGAGCTTTCTGTCACCCATTTCACAAACCCAGTTCTGTCCCTTCAGGCTCAGCAGTGTGGGGGCAAGGGCTGCAGCTGCTGCTCCACAGGCACAACATCATTCCACACTAGGAAAACAATCGATGTCACAGCACATTAGCATAAAACCCTTTTCTTTTCCAGAGTGGGGAATTTCTTGATTACCATAAGCTGTAACCTCATTAAAATATCACAAGGAAAATAATATTTCTAGCATTCACAGGGCTTTTGGTTTTTTAATTCACTCATCCTCACCAGGAGCAGAAGAGTGTGGGAGGACAACTCCTCTTAACCAGAAGCATCCTTCAAGGGCAAATAGTTCTGATCCAGGCTCCCAAGGAAGGGGGAAGAGGCAATCCCCAAATGAGCTAAATCTTCAAAGGCTAGCAGGAAGACTATTCTGAGCAAAAGCAAAGTGTGTGCAGCACTCAAGTTTAACTTTCCTTTTCTCCTTGATTTTCAGCTCCTAAAACAGATACAAATATAAACTGACATTTATTTTTTTTTCCTTTTTTTTATGGGTGTACTGCTTTTGGACTCCATCGGGCCACACTTTGCAAACAAACCCCAAAACTGTTAGGGATGACGCTACAGAAAATGAACAGTGTAGGAGTTAGACTGGATACAAAATGTGGGAGAACCACTGGCAACACTGTGAAAGGTGAGGTGGGAACAAAACAGTGGAAACAGTCACAGAGAGCTACCCTTACCAGTTTGCAGTTGTTGTGATCTCTGTGGAGAACCGCACTCCAACTGAGTTGAACCAATGAAATCCTGTTCACTTCAGATAGCTTGTTCCAAGCTTTCACGGAAAACAGGTGATGTCTTAGGGAGAAATATGATGGGTTTTTAGTAGGAATACAAGTACAGATCTTCCTCCATTCAAAGCAATGCTTGGCTGCTGTTTCTAAGCATTATATAAATTATTGGGCAGACTGAGGAGACTGATGGGGTGGAATCCAGACTTTAGGTAGTTCATTTCCTCCAGCAGTGCTCTCCCGATCAGTAAAACATGTGGGGCTGGATTGATATCAAACAGGACTTACATTTTTAGAAAATATCTTGTTTTCATTCTGCACTAGATTAAAGGCCAGAACACTGTGAGATACTCGGTACAATCAGACAGATTGTGCTCAAAGACGTTCAGGTCCCTGCTGTTCTGGAATTTGCTTCATCCCAGTCACAAGCACCCCACAGCAAGATATAATGTCAGTCTCCATGGGGTTATCCATTTGGCAACGCTGCACATTCCTTGCACATGCAACAAATAAGTTTTGAGCAAAAAAGGACATGAACCAGTCAGGTTCCGTTTCTCTCACATGTTGACATTAGCTGAGAATCAAGAGAGTTCAAGTAACCCGCCCCAAGCAACTATAAGGGATAAAAAGAATTTTTGTTTGAAACTGCAATACAATGACTAAATAAGTAAATAGTATCTCATACATATCCTGTCACACAGAGATATAAAAGGATATACAGCCAACAATTACACTGAGATGTGCATATGAGATGAAAGATTATACAAAGTTATTTCTAAAGAATTTAACTTACTAAGGCAGAAACCTTACCCAGGTTACCTAAATTCATGAGCTAAAGTCACAGAGGTATTTTTAAGGTATCAAAAGATGAGAATCTGTATATGATCACAGGATTAATAAAAGGAGAGAGCTTGTCTATTATGTTCTTTCATTTATTTATATTATTTGCATAAACTTAATAAATACCTTATTTAAGATATCAAAAAATTGCAATACTTCTTTATCTTAATCTCAGTAAGTTATAAAGTGTTTATCAGCTGTTTTGTGAACAGACCAAGCTCTTCTGACCTGTGTCAATTAAGTGTCTCCATTATCTAACTTCCTGATATAAGAAGTTAAACTGGCATAAGTGGCCTCTATTTTTTCTCATTTATGAAAAATTATCATCGTGGTTTTATCTTGTTCCATCTGTAATGATTTCCTCATACTATTTCCTTCACTATTGTATAGCAGGTCTCAACACCTGGATCTAGCAAAAGTCTTAGTATTGACTGATAACTTTACTAATGCACATGTGCTCTTCGAATAGAAGTCCATTTAGCATGGTGTACCACCTTGGCAAATGTGCAGTATCCTCCAAGGAAAAAAAGAAGCAAAAACCAAAACAACTCTATTTTGGAAGGGCTATCTCATAGAATATTTATTCCTATATAATTACAAATCATGACAATACTGTTCTCTATTCTAGTGAGGCTTTGAATTTCTAAGTAAAAGAAAAACACAGGAAGAAATAGCATAAACTTTCTAAAACGGATTACTAACTTACTGAATGCTTCTAACCAACAGCCATAACATTTCAGTTGGAATTAGTTAGCACAAAGTATCTAAGACATCCCCTTTAGGATCCTGCAGGGCTTTTATTGTCCTAAGTACACAACCAAAGAACAAAATCTAAAAATTATTTCAGGGACAACCTGTTATTTAGCTCTTCATGCAGAGTGCATCCCTGTATTAATTTTGAACAAAAAAATATTCATATTCAAATTCCAAAAAGCCCACAGGCTTTGGCTGGTTTTTCTTTGGTCCCTTCCATTAAGCAATCATGAAATTTTTAGAAACTCAGTTTTGCATAAGAACTCAACTCTATTTATTTGTGGAACTGATAGTGAATAGCCAAGGTACATATGCTACCTCTCTGAAGTAAACACATTTTATATCATCATGGGCTAGATCTCCAGTTAATTCAGTATTAATTCAGGGCAGAAATGGCTTCCATTTTCAGTTTCCTCTAGCCCATACACCAAGGACTCATTTCCCCCCACAAAAAAAGGAGTTGCTGTTTTATACTCAACTTGCTCTTCAGTCTATATTAGGTAGATGTAAATACTGCCATGTAAAAACAGGGTCTATTTTGTGTCCCTTTTGAATGGCTGTAAACAACTGCTGCCTCAACATAATAACATTAAGCCCAAAAAGACACATTTTACTGGTATGGCAGCATGGGACTAGTAACGCCAGGGTTGTGGGTTGTGCTCTACATTGGGAACAAAAAAGGACTGCTACCTGTGAACCCTCATTGATAGCTCAGCTCCACACAACCGGTCACTCCCTAAATAGGGTGGAGAGAAAATCAGAGGGGTAAAAATAAGAAACCTTGTAGGTTGAAATAGAGACAGTTTGCTCAGTGAAGCAAAAGCTGCACACATAAGCAATCCAAAATAAGGACTTCATTCACTACTTCCCATCATCAGGCAGGTGTTTAGCCATGTCCAGAGAAGCAGGACTCCATCACACTTACGTAGTCAGGGAAGACAAACACCATCACTCTGAATGTCCCCCTTTCCCCTTCTTCCCCCACCTTTTTGTTACTGAGCACAATATCATATGGAATGGAATAGCCCTCCATGGACAGCTGGGGGCAGCTGTCCCCTCTGTGACCTCTCATGACTTCACATGCACCTCCAGCCTCCTTGCTGGTGGGGCAGTGTGAGAAGCAGAAAAGTTCTTTGATGTTCTCAACGCTGTTCTCATCACAAAACCCAAACAGCAATGTACAAGATACTATGAAGAAAATTAATTATTTCTATATCTTTTCAAGCCTACTAGATTAATTGGGACAGAGACGAATAGAAAATTGAATTCAATGATTTAATTTTATGTTCTGGATCCCACACATGGTGCCTGATTCTGCCTTGCCTTGTAGTCTTTTCTCTCTACACCTATGAGAGGGAAATTGAGAAATTGAGATTATAAATATGAACTGTTTTCCATTGGAAATACTCATGTGTCTTAAGAAAGCATTGTGAGCAGATGGCTTTCTGAAGCCAAGCACCATGTAGATGTGAGGTGCTCAGATTGCCCTTCACAAATCCTTCATCTCACCCCTTTCCATTTTATTCTGTCCCAGTACAAGCCAGAGATTGAGGAAAGGGATGGACTGGGCTGCTTATGCTTCAACTCATGTTCTTTGTCAATCCTGAGGCTGATGTAGTCAACAATTCCTTTGCAGGTTTTAATGAGAAAGGTTGAAACCATGACCACCTCCTCCCTACCTTTCTTTTTTAACTTTCCTGGTAATATGGGGGAGAAATTAAATATTGTTCTTTACATGCAGTCAGTCAGTGACTAAATACAGTAACCTCCCTCTATGTATGTCCACAGTCTTTTAATACATTTACAAGGTGTCACACTAAACAAATATTAGCCTTAGGCAACAGAGGAAAGCTAAATAAAGTTAAGCAAAATAAAGTTTAGCAAAATAAATGGACTTATGGGTCTCAAAGCATTGCTCATAGCTCATTACAAGATCCAACAAAATCTAATGACACTTTTAGAGGATTTTAGAAAACAATCATCATGCTGTTACTCTGTGAATAGTCTCAAAAGTATGGGGCTAACAGAAAAGGCACTTGAAAAGAAAATAAAACATCTCTTTTAAATTGAGTGTGCTACATGTCATAAAGCTTGTAGGAGTATTTGGTTCACACTAAATGTAAGAAGGATGAGAAACACATTTTTCCTGATAAGCAACCCTGGTCCTCAAGCAAGTGAGATAATTACAGCTACACTTGTCTTGGGGATGGCATGTGGCCACAGGGGAAAAGAAAGATATCCAAAAGTCCCATCTCATTTCCACCTTTCTTCTATATTGCTGGAGACCATAAATTATAGAAGCTTACAGGGAAAGGGCTTTCTAAGCTCTTGCTCCCTTTCCCTCTCTCCTTAGGGTCTTGCCAAGTCCATATAGTGCTGTGACCCCCTTTTAGAACTCCATCAGTGTTGTAACTCCATCCATGTTTATAACTCCATCAATGTTAACAAATTGCCCCTAATACTGACATGATAAATATAGGAGTCTAACACTTGCTTAATTGTTCTTCTCTGTGTGGATATTAAGTTTTGAAGGTGAGAAAGTAATAAGCTTTTGTACATTTATGGTTACAGTGAGAAAGGAAAACCTTCGCTTCATCTAACATTGGGTTGTTTGGAGGTGTGTATATGTGTGCCCATATATTTTGGGTATGCCTATATGTGGACACAGGCTGACACCTGTGTGAGTGTTTGAGTGTACATCCCTTTTTGCAGCTTACATTTCCAGCAGGTTATCTGGTGACATCTGATAGTTTATATATGTATATTTGTTGTGCACTAAAACTTTCAGACACTGCTTCAACGGCTCCCATGACACTGTCTGGGTTTCTGCCCATAGGAATGCTGCAAGGCAAAGGGAGAGCTTGTTTCCAGTGCCAATTTATCTGTAACAAAACTGCTTTTACTGTCACCAGAGAAATAAATCTGGAACTTGTAACTATTATACAGGTTATTCTGAAATAGGCCAGTGACACTTTGACAAATGAGCTGTATCCATTCTGGCCTTGCGCTAGAGCAGGGAACTTCAACTTCCTCGAGAGATTCAGGGAATAACAAGGTGGAACCAGTTAAATATTATCAGGTGGAAAAGTATAATTTGACTGAAATTAATCTTCAATTTCATAATCTCCTTGCACCATATCTGAATTATGTTGATTCCTCATCAAATTAGAAAAGAATTTTTCTCAGTGTAGAAAGCAGCAATCAGCAGGCACCACTCCATCAGGATACAACAAAGATGTAGAACCACCTTTACCCTGTTAGAGTCTTTCCTCACCAGTGATGCAGTGTAGTTGTTTCAGGAGTAGATCTCCAAAGGTAGACACAGACAGACATTGTTCAAGATGTTGTGACATGTCCCTCTACCTCTGTTCAGTGCATTTGCAGTGTAAAGATCACAATCAATGAATGCAGTAATTGTGCCAAAACTAAGGGAATTTATGAAATCAGAAACTGGAAGTCATTGCAGAGATCAATTCAAACTAGAAGAGCTCTAATAAAAGCTGGACTGATATAGATCATGGATGGCAAGTTTTTACTCTCTCAGTTTCTTGGTTCTCCTTCTTCACTCCCTTAGTTGAAGTCTAGTTCAAATCCTTACAAAAGATGTCTGTTCAACAGAATTTTGAAAATATTCTTTTGAATTTCTTGGTAATTCAAATTCTTCAGCTTTTTGGGAGGAAGGAAAAGTTGTAGGTGTTGTAAATACGTAGCCACTAATTTACTGATACAAAACTTCAGACATGGAAATACTGATGGCGAATTTTTATCCACAATATTAAAATTTGAAAACGAAAAAAACAAACAGAAATACTGCAATCATTTCTTGGGAAAGCAAATTTTCCAGTTCCCTGAGAAAGGCCATCTGGGGAGACAAATATAATGTGATGTCAATAGGCCATGCTTTCTTTCCACTAAAGGACACATTACATAAACTGGCATCATCACTTGTTTAGTCATAGCAGTGTTCACTTTGTCAATATTTGTCAATATTTGTTTTTCCTCAGGCTCTTTCTGAATATAAATAAATTCCTGCCATGCATATCCACCTTTAACAGCAACAGTTTAATTGCTTTGGCCATAAGAGACTATAAATTAACATTAAAAAAGAAGTTATTCATTCTTTGCATTCTAACCTCAAACAAAAAGTACTACAAGCATTCAAGACTAGTAACCCAGGCAGAACTTTGGGGGATGGGAAAGAACAGAAGAATTTCAGGGACTGGAGATCTCAAACACGAAAAGCCAAATTTTAGACCATCCTGGATGCATTTTGCAGTAATTGAAAAGCCAGAAACTTCTCTGAAGTCTACATGAGCATTCATATATCAGCAAAAGCGTGGGGTTTGGGGTTGCCTGGTGCAGAGCCAAGAGCTGGACTCGATTCCAACTCAGAATATTCTATTATTCTATGAAAGATCTGTGTGCTTCTTTGCTCACAGAGCACAGGAAAAGAGGTGAACAGGTAATGAGTCTTCACCTCAAACTGTAGCGTGTGAGGGAGCAAGAACAATACTCAGGATTTTTCACCATTTCAATTTGTTGCTGGTGTCAAGAAGATAATTTGAAGGTACCAAACACTGCAATTTCTCTCCTAGTCTTTGCTCTGCTTGCAGCCTAGCTCTCACTTCCCTCAACAGTTACTTTACCTGGAGAACAGAGGAACAAAGCACTTCCCCAACACTGAAACAGCAGAAAACAGTATTCTCTCTTCCTTTAAATAAGATGTGTGTGTGCTGCTGTTGTCCGTACCTGTGGTTTGCTCAGGTGGGAGCTGCCCAGGCTTTCAGCATGGTGAGCATCAAGAGGTCTCCACTGCCCACTATACCTAACACATGACCTGCCTACAGCTGTCTGCCTCTCTCATCCACTCTTTTAGCTTGCAGCAAAAGAGCTGCATGAGGAAATGAAGACAAATGTTTTTGCGCTTTTTTTTCCACAAATGGTTAATTAGAATTTAATTTTAGTGCAGTTACTGAGAAAAAAAAAAAAAAACACAAAAAAACGAAACAACAAAAACCAAAACTGAGTTAAACCAAAGCCAGTAATCCATAGGAATTCTTGAACAAAAATAAGTGACTGGTTCTTCAGTAAGCAGTGCCTCACAGCTAGAGCCATAAATAATCCCACCATACCACTGTGACAATCTAGTCTGGCCAACAACACAGTACAGATCACGCGATTTTCAGGAGTGAATTATTTCTGTTTGGACAAGCGTGTCTTCTGTGGAAGAATGATCATTTTTAATGTCACAGTTTTCAAGAATAGAGAACACATCACAATTCAGTAGAAATTCTTCCAGGCTTAACTACATTTATGGTTTAAATCATGCTTCACATTTTAAGGAATTGTCTCTCAGGAATGTAATTTGAAATGTTCAAGTTACTAGATGGCTTCAAGTTCAGAAAAAACTCAAATAATCTTTCTGCAGGACCAAATATTTTGCTTTTTTAGAATACTTTTGATTTTTTCAATGCTTGAAAACTACAACTCTCAAAGTGACACATCTGTCTGACCTTCAGTGTATTTGAGGTGAGTTATAGAAGTGCACAGGGTCTTTGCTTTTCCTTCAGTCTTTGAACCACTTGGAACTGATAGTGACATATGTATGCTGGCTAACACTCCCCTGAAGGAACCTGAAGTGATGGGAATATTTACCTCACCATACAGGCTTCCTGGAAAAGCTACTTCTTCTCTCAACAAGGCACCTACCCTTGTTTGACCCTGTATTTGTTGTCAAGATAATGTCTTGCTAAGGATGTCACAAGCTCAGCGTAATTTTCCTTCACGAGAAGTGCAAATGCAGTCAAAAGAGGAGATGGTGTCAAAGAAGGCAACTTAATTGTAAATATCTATAAAATTAGCATACAAAATTTCGTTTATGACCTGTAAATCAAGAAGAGCTAAGATTTCAATTCCTAGCGTGGCCCTTCCTCCTGCTGTCTGACAGAAACATCCATTTTTGCACTCCTTATGTATGTGATAAGGCAATGAAACAACACAACAGAAGCTCTATTCACCTATTTTATAAGGAACTAGTATATTTGAATATCTTATATTTGCATATTCACATACTCTGTGACAAGTACACTAACTGTCATCAGTGGCAATACTTCTGCAGACTCAAAAATGCAATCAACAACTACTACACTTTCTCCGTATTTCAGATAGAATAATAAAAAAAAAATCACATTTTACTCTCCCAACTAAGGAAAAAATCTCACACTTTTTTCCGTTGCAAGTGGTTTTTTTCTTCCAGTTTAAGGCTTATATCTTCAAAATTCCCTTGGATGGGAAGTGCAAGACAATTGCACTAAATAACTCTACCTTTCTCATTACCTTCTAATATTAAAAAATTGACCTGTACCATTGATTCCAGCCTCAGGGTATTGACAACACATACTTTCAAACAGATAAGAGAACTGATTGTTCCTGAGCTCTGGTTCAGCAAAGGATCTTCTGAGAAAGTGTCTCCAACTCAAGTGTAACTGAGTGCTGAGATTTTTGCCTGGGGAGACCGGGAGGTTAGTGTCATGTAGGATCCAGAGCAACTCACTTATTTTAAAGCAAAATGACAACTGAACCTTCTCCAAAGCTTCTCCTCTGTCAGTGCAAGGGTCACAGACAAGATGCAGTCACTGTGCTCTTCTTTATGGAAGAGGAAAAATTGTTATATCCAATGCAATGCACTAGCAGTTTTCTGGAAATCCTGCAGACACGAGTTAGGAATTTTTCCATGTAGAATTCAGTGTAAATCAAACTGGTGCTTTTCCTCTGCCACCTCCCACTGTCACTGACAGTTGTTATTAATGACAATGAAGTTGTCCAGCAGGTGCAGTATTACTTGAAACCCTTGGAGCTAAAATGCTACACCGTGTACTTACAACATTTTTACATCACTGACATAATTCTCATCACCCTTCATGACACAGTGCACATTCATGTGCTCAAAAGTCAGACAGAAAGCTCACAGGTGTATTTGCCCACTGACTTCCTTTACATGAAGTGAGTGCAAAATGTCAGCAAATGGAAGAGTGGTGGCTACAGATGACTACAGATAGTCTTAGATCAGTCCAAAATTTATACACTAAAAGGCTTCATCAAGGATCATGTTAAACACATGGTTCTAAGAGAAAATGCTACATACTCTTGACAATATTTTCCAGTGGACTTAATTAACATCTCAAGATTGCTAACTGTGTTGAAGCCTAGCAACATGATGCTCAAATCATGTCTCATTTTCTGAATCATCCTCTTATACTCTTCCATAGTCTTTAGATATACTGTCAAAGCTCCTTGTACAGTTAGGTATTACCAGAAGATTGCCCTTGCATAAAGGAATCCTTCAAAGGATAAAATAGCCACGGTAGAACTCAAGTTTTATTTCACCTCCTTAGAGACTGATTGTTTGTTTGTTTTTTTCCTCAGCAAATACAATTGTCTCTTTTTCTTCCCTAAGTTCTTTTCTTGGCATCATGTATCTTGCTCCTTCCTTCCTTCCTCCCTTACCACTTTCAGTGTCGATTTAGTCTAGAGGATTTTAAAATAATATAGAACAAAAATATGACTTTGAAGTTATACAAGGTTTATCTCTATACTCTGTGGGCCAAAACATGATAAAAGGCACAAATTACTAAGACTGGGACAGTTTACACAGCACACAAGACAATTCATAATAAATTATAGCCTATTTCCAAGGTTGAACTCATTTAGCTCAGCTGGCTGTGAGTTTAAAAATAATTATAAATAAAAAATAAACTGACGTACTGTACAGCCAAAACAGAAATTGAGTAGGGAACAAAACAAGCCATATTGCCTGCAATTTCAACACTTTATGAATTGCCTTATGATTATTTTTTTCCTAACAAACAATTGATTTGGCCAAAGTCTATATTAATGCCTATAAATTGACAAAAAATCTTCTTAAATTCTCTATTGAACTGTGTTTGACAAGCTTGTCAAACAGTTCTAATGCATTTGCTCTTTGGAGGTATAAGCATAAAATATCAATTATCTTACAGATGAAAGTTACAGGCTCTTTTGCTGTGCTGATGCTCTAATCAGCCCATGCAAGCCAGGTTGAAGAGCAGTTATTATTTGAGAGTGTTGGAGAGTAAAGGACTTTTTAGAATATTCTTGTATGGCAGAGAGCTTTTCAAGGGAGCCACACCTCTAGGAGTGAAATGCCCAGGGACAAATCAAATTACACAGAGTCTGTTTAATCACTTCACTTGAATGACATTAAGTTATTTGTCTTAAAGCGTGGCTGTAATAAAATAGAAGCATTAACAAATATGGAACAACAAAGCAAGCTGTTGCAATGCTACTTTTCAGCAACTCACTTAGCTTTCATCTCAGTTTCTCCCAATCTTCTGCACTAAACTAGAGTACCTCCATCTGTTAAAATGCAGTCTCTCTTGGTTTTGCAGTCTTTGCTGCCTCTTTCCCTCTTGCTTTCAGAAGAAGGGCCCCTTCATTAATACTGAGTTCACAGTATTCTTGCTAGATGCATTCCTCTTTGTCTTTCTGTAACTATCATGTAGAGGCTGATATCAACCAGATAAAATTGGGAAAGAGGACTGCAATCTGCATCTATGCATTCCAATTATGGATGGTTAGTTTCCCAGGCATGATCATTTCCTAACACAGGGTTCCTAAATATTACCTAATATTCAATCAATTGGGTTTTCCTATTCTGGTGCTCATGTAAAATGGATTCTGACTTATTTACTGCATAAGTTGTACTTGCATAAGTAACTCCATCACTGAAGCTGGCTCCTCTCAGAGCACACCTGTTATCAGGAATACCACTGCTGTAATTTATTGCTGGTAGAAATGACCAAGTCCACAGATTTCCCTTCTGGAGGAGTGTATCTGTTTCCCTCCTGCTGCCTTTGGAGATGACAAAGGTTGGTCTGGCATATTTCCTTATACCTTCCAATCTGACCCTGCAAAGTCACATTTAAGTGGAGATTATTTTCGTGTTCTGGCTGGATAAGACACCACTGTCGTCAGACCGGCGGTTCAGAAATTTCAGGTCACCATGAAGAAGAACATACGGAAAACCTCACTGAAGCTTTAGTGTCTCCTTGTGAAATTCTGATACCTCAGAGATCAAAGACCACACCAGGGTATGGTCTCATGGTTTCAGAACAATAGGATTTCCAGTTTGGAAACTGCCTGTATTTATTCTGCCCCTGCAGTGACACAAGCTCTTCTGTCTTCGCCAGGACTGTAATGTCAACGATGGCTTCCATTAGCTGTGGAAAGGTTGCTATCACTAATCCTACTAATAACAGCAACTTGCCAGGCCTCAGTTGCTTAATGGACTTGCAAAATGCATACAGCTAGTGATTTCCTTCTTTTGCTGTCAAAGCTAAGGTCAAAAATAATCTCAGGAGACCCAAAACTTGACCTTTTCAAAATTTTATGCTTGTCAAATTTTAGTGCAGGCGCTGAATTATCAATGCAAGCACCGGGAGAGCAATAGCTTGACATGTTCAATGCCTCAGACTGATTCAGATATACGGACGTTTGCATGTCAGCACAAATCAGAATCAGACACGGGATGATCCATCAGTGTGGCTCACAATAGACGCATCTACCTCCTGTCCAAAACAGACCTATTACCATTAGCATATTCTCGAATTTATTCTTCACTTTCTCTGTGCAAGAGCGATGAGGCAAACAGCAAAGTAATGCCATTCGTATTGCCTCCCACTCCTCCACAATTAGCTTCACTTTTGAAAGACTACTACAGGCTATATTCACTGTGGGAAAGAATTGCGAATTGTGCAGGAAACCTTTTTCCCCTCAGGGCAGGAGTGGGCCATAATTTTATTCCTTAACATTGTAAATTATGCCTTTTTTTTTTCCTTTAAGAGTTAGAAAATGCAGAGGAGATTAATAACATCACTGTTATTAAACATAACCCACCAAAATACATAATTTCACAAGAAGGAGGGGGTATTCTCAGTGGGAGACTATTCTGCTGGTGAAAAGAAATTACTTAGGAAATATCCATGCCTGGGTCAACTGACAGAAAGCAATTAGAGCTTCTCTTCAGCAGGTAGGAAATAGGTAATAATATTTCCTACTCATTGGATTCATTGGACTCATTGTACTTTTTGAAATAAACCAGTAAGATAATACACAGAAAACTTAACCACAATACCTTGTGTCAAACTAGAGTTACAAATCCTGCAAACTAAAATGATAAATAAATATAGCAAGACTGAGAGCCATAAGAAGACCCTGACATCAGTGGCTGATTAGACAGCTACTCTTGGCAGACCACGTATATTTATACAATGATACAAATGTGGTTACCATGGCATGTAAAAACATTTCCCGTTATGATATTACCCTCAGGTGTTACACATTCTTTTTACTCTGTGCATGTACAAGCATGAGGGAAGCAACAGAGGTGTTTTATGAGCAGGCAACACACATGGTCTATGTGATACAAGCAACACACCTGCAGTAGAGATGGAATATAATTTCAAAAAAACCATTAGATTCTGGATCTAAAAAGAAGCTTGTGGATACCTATAGGGAGAGGTTATTTGGCCCTGAGTGTCTTTTTACGGTTCACAGACAGTCTGGAATCCACAAGGTATATTTTAAGTGTATATTCACAGTTAGAAAAATAGTGAATTCAAATCAAGGAGTTATGCCTTCAGTTTTTCTTGGCAAACCAATGGCACCTGCTCTGGAAATTCAGGTGGTGAATAGATGCTTTAATCTGGAGAAGGCGGCAGTCCAGCCAGAATTTCTTTCCTGACTGCAACTACTTTATGCCCATGCTCAATCAGAAAGAAAAAATAAGGGAAAAAAAGTAAAGAGAACAAACACAAGTATTACTGCCAGTTTACTGCCACTGCAGTGTCATCTCAGTGTATCCTTTGTGGTTAGTGACATTTAATTATGTTGCTAGGACCTTAATGATCCTTTTTTTTCGACAATAATACAATTAAATTAAAGTTCATTGTTCTGCTGACTGATCTGTTCTTCTTCTGTACTTTCCATTTCCTGCAAAGTTTTCAGGTCAAAAGAAAAATGCTTTACTTTGTCACTAGTGGAAATAAGTGACATTAAATATTGTCTGGAACAGGAGACCAGTGATTTTCAATTAACATTAAATAGGAAACTGTTTAATATCAATTGTTATTAAATGGGCAAATTACCATTAAATTAAAGCTAATAGCATAGACAAAGTTTTCCATAAGCAAGCCAATATTAAGTGTATTCAATCTTTTACAGTATGCACGATTCAGTTCCCTCAGCTGAAGGATGCTTCTTGATAAATGGGTATTTATCCCATTTATGCTCCTTCATCTACCAACTCCATCTGATCTCTATTATTAAAATTCACTGGATAAGATCTTCTTGTGAATTTTGCCATGCATTAATTCTATGGCTCCTGCCAATTAATTGTCCTGTTCTTTGAACTTTTTCTTTGAGTTTCATCTCACATGTACCATTAACTATTTTTTGCTGTTCCACAGGATGAAACCATTGTGTCTGATGCTTTTCCAATTTAAATGAGGACCAACTGCTGATATCAGGAAAACAGTACCGCATAGGGAAGAAACTTATGCAGAAAATGCTCAATATTGTTAAAAAGTCTCATAACATGCTCCTCACTTATAGGACCTGGCAGCTTCTAAGATTCAGGAATCATTTTTAAAAATGAGAAGTGTACGAATCAAAAAATGGTCATGTCAGGATATTTGTTCCCTGGAAAACTTTGCTGTTATTGGTTGAATAATAAATAGATGTTGAGTTGCATGGCGGGAGGGTAAAATGCCATGAGTTTTACTAAAACAGATACCTTCAGAGGAATGCATGTGTTGGACCTTATCTGAAACCTACAGGTGCGGAAAGTGTTAATGAGAGAGCAGCAGATTAACCTCTACCTCTGAGATTTTGAAGCTCCTCTGAAAACTTGCTTGCTGGGTGTGTTAGGATACAGCTTAAAATCTGAATTATTCATAATGAAAGAACTCTTGGGTTTTTCTGTCACCAGATGGGCCTTAAGCCACAAAGTGGACCTCTGAGTCCCATCTCCGGTTCTCACAGAGATTGTGTTCTTGAACTCCTTTAACAACTTTATCAAACTAACTTAAAAGTTGGCATGGCAGTCTCACAAAAGAGGCAGCTGTGCCCGAATTCTTGAGTTTGGAATTGAAGTATGTTCTGAGGAGTGAACCTGAGATATAGGTAGTATATTAATGAAATCACACTACAAATATACTTACATTTGAAAAGGAACTTTTTTCTTTTTCTCATTTAAGGATGGGGAGATAGTAGCCTAAAACGTATTTTTTGGTGAGGTTCTGAAAGCTGCACCCTGAATGTTCTCTTATTTGCAATAAGAAGCAATTTTTGGAGTCTGCAAACGTTTAGTCTTGCTGAATTGTCTTCAGAGAGAAAACAGAACAGGATTATACGGGAATTTTGTACAAAACAGCTTGTCCTGGGTTTGTGAAGCAGCAGCATGTTAGAAAACCCTTACGACAGTTTGATGGGTTTCCATGGAAACTGCTAGACTTGAATGCATGGGTGCACAAGCAAGCTTGCCAGGTGCCCAGTACTGGTTCAGAGGAAGGAAAAATTTCATTGCCATGACAGCTATAGATTAGCTGAGCAAGTCTCTTTCCAAAGTGATGTACTTGCAAAAATAGATAAGCACCAACCAGACTAAAATTTGTTTGTGCTTTATACAGCAAACTGTGTAATTTGATCTTCCCTTGAAACATGTCCAGATTGCAGTTTCTGCCCATTGACTCCTTCACCCAAGATGCTATGGTCTTCTGCTGCAAGGTAATTCTCTGGAAAAAAACCCTCATAACACAGAAGGTAGGATGAAGAAACCAAGATTGAAATGGAAGAATGATTCCCTCAGAGAGAACCACACAGGCATTTGGGACACCAGTGAGATATGTAACAGGATGAACCACAAATAGGGCTTATTTGATAATCCTTAACATCCACTACACTTTTCTGCTGGGCTATTTCTAAAATTCTGATCTTAACTAGGCTGTCAGCTAGTGTAAATTGCCATTGCTTTGATGAACTCAGTGTAATACTGGAAAAAAAGCTTCTTTAAACTGGAGATATAACACAGTATTCTTCAATGGGAAGATATAGATTAGGAACAAGGTAGCTCTTGTACCTGGTGCCTCCTGTACACTTTCTTGTTGTGAGTCTATTGTCTTTCTCATTAACTTTTTGAGTAGAACTGGGACTTGAATAAGCAATGCAAATACCAGAATGTCACTGTCACAACAACTGAGAAAGGCAGTGAAAGGTTCAGGAGGAAATGGCAAGGCTTAGATCTCTGAAAAACTCTGCAGGAATGTGATTAGGGTAAATGTTCCTAATTGAAGACTGATGTGCCTTGGGATCCAACAGACAAGAAGCCTTTCAGAGGCCACTTTTAAAAGCCTAGGGTATGTGAATAAAACTTCACAGAAGTAAATTCACCAGTTTCAACTGGCAAGTAGTTTTGTTTTATCTACTAGGTATACTGGGAATACCGAGAGATGAAACATGGGCTGTATAGAAGATATGTAAGAGGAATTACAGAGATCCTGAAGCACCTGGCCTAAGTCCAAAGAACACAGTGCAAGGGTAGAAACTCAGGTGTCTTACTGTTTTGTCTAGATCCATGAGTTTCTTGCACAGCTGGAAGCAAAAACTTTGCCTGCACATAAGAATCTTCTAATACTCAGAGTTTCTGAGAAAACCAACTTTTAAACAGACTGCCTCCTGGTATTGTGTTCTGGTGAACAGCAAACAACTGATGAATCTTGTGTACCTATGTGTGTTTAGGATGTAATTGCATCCCTTGCTTCTCTGAAGGAAGTCTACATCCAGGGCATTTACAAGAGACAACAAAGAGAGAACACTGTAACTTACCCAGACCAAAGTAATTAGGCTTAGTCCTACACCATCAAGGAGTCACTGGACAGAAGCTAAGGACTTTCATGAACTGATCCTCTGAGCTTTGTCATTGCCCAAAAGGGCTACTCTTTCATAGCTGTTAGATGGTGAGCTCAGATTTTGGATGACTGTAACTATTAATTAAAGACTCCCCTCTACCAAGTCCAACAACTTGGAACAATTTTTAAATGGATCATTAGTCATATATTTAAAATGGTTTTCTACCCTCCTTAACTTCAGTGAAGACTAATTCTTCACTCACATTACTCATTATACTCAAATTCAGATCTAAAGGACCTCTAGGTATTTACTTGTGGTCCAGCTACCTGAACTCCCAACATAGTCACTGGAGATAAAGGGTTTGTTTATTTGTCCTCATACTGCTGTTTCACTTGTCCTATGATATCTTTCCCAACTTTCATTTGTGTGCAGAAGAGCACAGGAATCCCTTGTGTCTTGTGTCATACTTGCCAGTGCAAAGATGATACTTCAGGTACCTTAAATGAATTTCTGTTGATTAGATATTTACAAAAAAGGCAGCTACATAAAACACTATCTCTCCTCTGATTAGAAGAGGTACTTATGTATCATATTTGCATGGAGATCTCTCCTTCATAATCCTAATGCAGACGTCTACAATCTGAGCTGAATATCATCCTCACATCCAGCCTCCCTTTCTAAACCATGGATACTTCCTTATGGGTCTTTATCCTTGGTCACACACCAAATGGTATCTCCAGCATGAAGTATTTATATCAATAACAGGTAATTGTTTAAAAAGATTTGTATTGCACATAACAGTCTCCTAATTTTATATGCATACGGTTTTACACCAATTCAATGATACCTATTTAAAAATACCAGGAGATCCACAGACATTAACAGCAATACTCAAGGAAACCTAAGCCCTAACTTTTTTTTAAAAAAATACTCATTTGCTGTTTAAAACATGATTTCTTTCCAAAACACATGTTGGGTCTCTCATAAAGAAGTAGTTTACTGCATTGACTTTAAATGCTGATCTAAACCTTTCTGAAGGGTCCAGCTATGAGTTCTCCAGAGGGGTAACTACTGAGGCACATACTACTCCTGTTGCAGATGGGCCACTTGTGTTACAATGGTAGAGGAGGCATAAATGAGCATTATCATCACACAGCGGGCAGCTGGCAGAGGTCCAAAGAAGTCTGTGAGCCCCATACATTGTCCAGTGGGCTGAAAATAAGATAACGTAGCAGATTGAGAAAAGGCACAAATAAGTACTTTATACCCAAGTACATTATAGCATGTGGTACTTTTCCATTCTTCTGTTTGACTAAATCACTGCTTCAGGATAAAATGATGTGACAAAAAGAACCTTGTACAAATGTATTTAGTATAATGGCTGAACGAGCTGACTCTAAGAGAATCTCGCATGTTCGAGCAATTTTTTCTTTCTGGCTTTTCTTGACACTAATTCTGTCTCTGGCTTCCTATAACACATAAGTGATATGGAAATTAAAGCATGAGTGAAGATCAAACAAAAAGTCACAGTACTTGAACGTTGTTATTCTTACTTTCCTGGATGAAGTAATTTGTATCACAATAACGCAAACTCAGTTAGACACTAAGCAAATGTCAATGTTTGAAACAAAAGACAAAGTACTGGACAACAGGATGCTGGATGAAGGATTTGCAGGAGGTTTTTCAGTTAATAGAACATATAAGTGTCCCTATTTCTGAAACCAAAATTCAAACCAGGAAGCCTCAAAATGCTATACTTTTGAAAGGAGGAAAAAGATAACAGCTGTCAGCAGCACCCCATAACTTCCCTTCATATTACATCCATGTAGTGTTTCCTATAGTTCTTATCTCTCCACTGATAAGAAGCCTTTAACAAATAGGAGATTCACTAACTTGCCTGTTCTTAGCTGCAAATGACATCTTGCAGTCCTTTCAAACATACCAGAAAATATTGGTCACATAACGGAGTTTGAATACAGGAAGGGCTTGTTCTGCACTAGATATAACACTGTGCCTGCGGAATAAGAGTATCAGAAAAGTACATGAAAACAAAAATTATGAAAAGAAGCAGAGAAACACAAAACAATTCTGGAAAAGTACATTGAACAGGGCAGTGTGTGTCTGAGTTTTAAGAGGTTTAAACTCATACAGCAAACACTCTTACAGGTATGCATATTACCCAAATACTGCAGTCGAATGAGAATGTCTCAACATATAATGCCATTCTCCCAAGCTTTGTACAGTGTTACTCAAAAAAGAGCCTTATCAAAGGTTTCCTCGGGCCTGGAACACACTTTGAATTTTGGTTCTACAGTTTTCATTCTTACTGACACAAGATACTGTGAAAAAAAAATAATTTTGGCAGTGTGACAGCAAAATAATGAGTCCTGTGAATAGTGAATTGACCAGAGTGATAACGTTCTTGTCTTCAGTGTAACAAGACAAGAATCTGATGAAGCATTACAGCATGTCATGGACTTCTTGCAAACTCTACTTTACCTTTAAAAATGGTCCTCAGCTGTTTTGGGTGGATTTTGCAAGGGATAGCAAACACTCTTGCTGAAATAGGTATCGCTTCTGCAGATGTTGAGGGATTTTCCTTCTGGGAAGGACTGCACTCATAAGGTGGGAGCAGCTTGTGTTTTCAAGGAAGTTTCACTTGGAATACAGATACGCTATTTTGTGAACCAGTAACCTGAATAAGGGACACAGATGTGCACAATGTAAAACGTACATTCAGTTGCTCTGACCTAATTCTTCAGAGTTAGCCACAGCTGAGGTACCTCAGGAATAGAACAAACACCAGGAGCCAGCTAAGGACTTGCAAATCCTTTGATTCATTAAAGAGTTATGCACATTTTGGAGTCTAACCAAACAACAAATAGATGCAAAGGCTTAAAACAAAGTCACCCTTATGTGTTGTCATGTACTACAAGTCTTCTGAAACTGGGGCATAAGCCAATAAGAGAAGATGCCCTCATCTGGGACTCATGTACTCTGGTGCAGCTTTATAACACACGTAGCACGATTTGGGAAAATAGATTTCTCATTGTACGTGAAGACACAGTTTACTTCTCAGTAACACTTCATAACTATAGGCTGTTCAGTTAAAGTTTGACTGGACCAGGATTATTTTATATTGGCTTACTGCATCCCTCAAACTCATACAAACGTTGGAGTGTTAGTTGGAAGGGACCTCTGGGTGCCTCTGGTCCTGTCTCACATAAGAAGCAGGGCTGTTGCCAACACTAGATCAGATCAGCTGTTGCTTTGCCTAGCTAAGTCCAGAGAATTTCCAAAGACAGAGAGTCCCTGAACTCTCTGGGTGACCTGCTCCAGTGCTGCACCACCCTCACATTGAAGAAGTTTTTACTAATGTCTAATCTGAACTTGCAAAGCTGCAACATGTGACTTTTTCCCCTTTTTGTACCACCTGCCACAAATGAGAAGAGTTTGTCTCAGGCACTTCGGTAGCTCCTGACCAGGAGCTATGGCTAGTCAGACTAAGAGTCTCTTCACCAGGCTAGATTAGTCAAACTCCCCAGTGTGTCCTTCTAGGTCCTCCAAGTGGCTGATGATCCTATTAGTCTCCCACTCCATCCTCTCATTTCTCTCCCTTTCCCTCTTGGGCCGCAAAGTCTGCAAATATGAAACTATTGCACCAGTGCCAAATTATCATGTCCCCTTGGCCTGCTGCCCCTGACAATGCCCACTGTGCAGTTCATGTTGACTGCAATGAGAGTACGCTGCTAACTCACAGCTTGACACCCGCTCTAACTCAGCACTCATGTCTGCTGTTATTCCACCCCAGGTGCAGGGCTTTGCATTCCCCTTTCTGCACTTCACAAAGTTCCTGTTGGCCCAATGCTCAAGTTTCTTTGGATTGTAACTTTGCTGTTCAGCATGTTAAGCATTCCTCCAGTTTAGCATCATCTGCAAATTTGCTAAGGGTATGTTCTGTCCCCAAAGTTGAGTAATTAATGTTAATACAAGCTACAGGAATTAGTACTGATTAGATGTGATTCTATGGTGCTCCCATAGCTCATGTGAGAAAAATGAAACATCCCAGTCAGGATTTCTAGTTGTCAAGAAACAACCAAGTATGGAATACCAGAGTCTGCAAAGCAGAAACATCTGCTGAATAGTTCTTGCTTGTTGCAGCACAGTGTACTCAGGAGGACTGCAAAATGAAGAGAGAGAAAGACATGTTCAGAAAGAATTAATAACAACAGAGCAGATAAACTGGCTAATAAAATGTGGATGAGAACCTGTGGACAGTATTTGCCATTTTTATTTTTCCTAGAGCAATTGTGTTCTAGATGAGGTCTTCACTATGGATTTATTCTCCCCAATGCACAACATACCTTTAGGTGTCTCGGAAGTAGATACTGAAAACAAAACTTTACAGTCGCTAATGTTTTAGCCATTGGTAAAGAATCAGTTTTTCCTCTACCAGGAGAATACTTCATTGGGTGAGTGACAGCTGATGATATTCTCCTGGAGACAAATGTCATTTTCTAAGAGCCAGGCTCATTAGAGGAAAAACAAAACGCCTCTTGTGCTGTGCACTGCCTTATGTGTTCTTAGAGCAGCTTTCCTGATTCACTCTTCTTTTCTTCTCCAGAAAAGGTATCAAGCAAGTTATTTTCACTTAGCACAAGGGACTGCATTAGCATAGAACATATATCCATTTGGCTTGAGCCTATCTTTCACATATATTTCCTGAAGACAAGAAAGCTTCACTGTGCAGTATCACATCATACCTTTGTTGCAGTTGGTCATGGCAAAGGAAATGAATACTTGAGACCCAGAAGAGGGTAGTTTCTTTTGATAGAATTGAGAACTTAATATGTCTCCAGAAAGAAACTCATACATTTTTTCCTCTTGAAAGGGGGAAGAAAAACTTAAAAAAATAGATCCCTCAGGCCTGAATGAGAACTTGGTGAACGACCACGTTTTTTGGGGGTTTTTTTCAGGGAACATGTTGATCCTAACAGAGCAAGCCTCCTCTGTGCCAGAGTAAGTCTGGAAGATACACCTACACAGCTTTACCTTGAAGAGCCTCCCTTGCCTCCCTTAACAACTCCTCTGACTGGAAAATCAGTTTTCTTCACACTGCATGTTAGCCTGTGTCTCTGCAGGAACTCTGAGGAAGGACTGTCTGTTCCTCTGGTGACAAGACACTGGATATTTCCCTGGGCCCATGAACATCCACTCTGCATCTGCACATTTAAAGCAGTGGCATAGTCAGCCTTCCTTGCACTAACAGTAAATACACAGAAGTGGAATAGCTACAACATTGGCACTGTTTGTCTATTCAAATAATCTGATGCATGCAGAAAAACAGTTCAATCTTTGTTCTTAATCAAGCTATTTAGGCTCACACATACTAGCTGTTATAAGTCAGCCAGCAGTGATTTGCAGGGAAAAACAATTTTTATTTTTTAAAAAAAAACAACTTAGAATTGTTTTTAGTTTCTTACTGGAGACAAACCTGAAACACATTTTGTGAAGCATGTCCACTGAAACTATGCTAAAATGCTCAATGAGCACCTGAAAAGAGAAGAAGAATGAAGTAATCAAAGTTGCTTTTCATTTGAAGCTTAATGCAGACTGAGGGAGAACTGTAACTTAGCCTCTTATGATAAAATTTGGCCTTCAATACAAATCCTTTATCCATGAGTCTTACGCATTCTCCATCAGAAACAGAACTGCAAAAGCATTTTACCACAAAGAGCGAACCCAGCAAGACGATGTTTTGCCTTGAAATACTGAGTCAAGGAGAAACTGAGAAATCCTCCTTTGACACCAGGAACGCACTGCCATTTGCTTTCTCCACATCTGGTAGCTTCACTCATTTTTCCTCCTCTCATGTCTCGACAGGGTACTAAACTGTTCAAACCTTCCTTGTAGGGAAGAACATTTACTCAGGTGGGAATTACACTTGCAAAGGAAAACTCACTACCAAAGAAGCTTAATGGATTGGCTTAATGTTCTTTTTTGCTCTAGGCTCAACTGGGAAAGCAAGGCACCTTGTGGACTCTGACTGAAGTGCATGGGGAAGTCACTTACCTCCTCTAAGCCTGTCCCTCACTGGCTGCTGTCATAGCAGACTTTATTTGTTTGACTTGGCTTTTATCATTAATTTGCACAAATTATTCCTGTGCTAGGTCTATATAATACATTAACTCACAAGTTCATTTCCTTGCAGGTGTGTGCTCAGCAGAGGTCAGTCTATAAAAGCTGCCATCAGCTATTGTCAAATCAGAAATGAGAAATGTTATTAGTGAGAATTGTGGTTCTTTTTTCCACTAGCTATGAATCAATGTTCTATTGCTTGTTTATTGAGTTAGAAAATATTGGCAAAATGATGTCATTAGGCCCAAGGAATGCTCTTTCAATTTTTTTTTTTTATAATGACACTGCATCTACTGTAATTGTGTAACTGCACTTTCTCTGGATTGAGACAACTTGCACTGTGGGGCGTCTCATAATTTAAGAACTAAAGTGATGAGAGTGTCTCTGAATACAATGGCCAGACAGAAGGGAGCAAGAAGACATGAATTTCCTAGAGCTATTTGCTCTACTGTGTTCTTCCTTGGTATTCCCATGCTCATGGTACTGGATGCCTCCCAAAGGCCTCCTCAAAGAATCAGTTGCTCTTCCTGGTCCTACAGTTGCTCACAGAAGTTTCTTTTAGTCACTGCTCTCACCAGGCCTCAGCCCCTTCCCTGAAGAGCAGCATCTCTGGTCGAGCAGGCTCAGCTCCCTCTCTATTATCCACTCAGAGCTTGCCCAGGTGGGTACTAGAAGCAGGGAGACAGTTTGCTGCAGCTCAGCATGAGGCAGCAAGCATGGCAATCATCCCTGAACACAGATTGCATTTTTCCCAGACTTGTGAGGTTAACACAGGAAGACATGATTATGGTCTTGAATAAAGATTAACAAGGAGAGTACAAAATGCAAGACTAACACTGAAGAATGTGCTGCAAACATAACATATTCAGTCTCTTGAAAGGCAGTGTCTAGACTAGAAGAGGGACTGACTTGCTCTCACTTCATTGCAGTTCTCTACAATGTAGACATCTAGAGATGAGACAGGTACACCAAGCACACTCTGTAGCTGACACAGAAAACATAGACACTTCCAGAGGAGTCCTCTGAACCTTTTCAGTGCCTGCTTTTGGATGAGGTACAGGGTACTCAGAGCCTCCCACTGCTCCTCACAGTCTGCAAAGAGGGTCCAGGGTAATGCTGCTGCAGATCATTATATGACAAGCTGTCCTTTCAGCTCAGAGCTCTGTTATTCAAAGGTGAACAACGCAAATGGAAGAGATGAAATGCTCCCTGAAGAACCTGGAAGTGCATCCTTTCTGGCATATTCAATTTGCAGGAGCTGGATGGCTTCCAGGAGAAATATCCCTTGTTCTGAGAAGCTATTGGAAGCAGTTTCTTCCAGAATTTCTGCCCTGCCACCAGCAGCTCCGAAAGCTCTGAGCTCCTGGCCAAAGAAAACCAGAGCTCAGGACTTGGGGACAAGCATACTGAATGTAGAAGAAAGGAAAAGTAGTGTTCATCTGGGCAGCCTGACTTGGAGGAGAAGAAACTGAAGGTGATGAAGAGCTGTAACCAGTTCCCCTGGTGGCTGCTCATCCGGTGACATGAAGGCTCGGCACATGTTTGCCAGAAAACTGTAAAGGATCTCTGGAGCAAGATGGTTCCTGAGGGAATTCCTGCTCCTGAGTAAACCTGCTATAACTTAGGAGAAAGAGGAGTTCCTACAGCAGCTTCTGGGTAAGAAATAAAGCTTGACAACTACTGAAGAGAAGCTTTTCTCCTATCTGCCATCTACAAATGTAATGTAGATGACAATAGTAATGTAGATGTAATGAGAAAAAAAGATGAAAAGAGAGATATTTTTCCAACTGTAAACTCAATTGCTGATCCAGATGGTGGCAGAAGAAAGTCGCAATATAATCACAGTGTATTTACATCCCTGTGTGTTCTGATTATTAAATGCTACTTGTCACTTGCTTCCTTTGGCAAAATAAAAGGTGTCACAATCAAAAAGGCAGATAACCTGAAACTTTGCTGTTACAAAAGCAGATTGTTTCCTGCAGATCACATTTTTCATCATGTCTCTGCTCCCTATGCTCCTCATGTCTAATCCATAAAATACCATCCTTCATCCTAAATATGCCAACAGTTGTAATTACACCTGGCAGGGAGCTGGAGACCTGCACAAGAAAACATCAAACTACGAATTCCTCTCCAAATCTCTTGAATTAAGAATTGTCTAAATTACATGAAATGGTAAAGTAAGAAGAAGGCACTGTCCTGAACTAGTGCTGTCATGATGTAATGAATGTCTGAATGATACTAGCAGTGTAAAAAGGGTCTATTTCTGCTCCTGAACACTGACTTACCAAACTTTCCAGCTAGCCAGGGTTTGCATTTTGCATGGCAAAAAAGAGAAGCTCCCTTCACTAATCCTGCAATTTAGGTTTTAGACTCAATACAGTATTCTTATCTTAGGAATAGAGCAGTACTTTCTACCGCCTGTTTACCAAGCATATCCAGGCAGACTATGCAGAGGAGCAGGCCAACTGGAGCCACGGTATTAATAGCTGTGAAGAAAAGAACATTATCATGTCTAATATAGTTATGGACAGATGGCCTGCTTGTAGCACAGTAATCCTTCAATGCAGTTTCAGTCACTCAAATAAGTTCTCTGCCTCAAAATAAAACACACCAAATAATGACTCAGGACCCTCTGCTTCCTTTCCAGGGGCAAGTCTCATTACAGAAATAAGTTTCCAGCTTTTCTGGCTCTTTAAATCAGCAGCTTTTCTTACATTGAAATAGACAACTTATAATCATATTTTTCTATTCCTACAACCATTGCTTTGCTGTTGAATGTGACTCCCTCTGTCCCGTTTTAGCTGCCTGCCCTCCCTCAATTGCAAAGTGTCTGTGAGAGCCCCTGCAGAATGCAGCAGCTTGCAGCAAATCCCTTACAGGAACAATTCCCCTGCTCCCTCCCACCACCATTCCCCCAGTGTCTGTGAAATCTCAGCAGTTAGGACTTGTCAGACTGCACTAGAGTTTTGCATATCTCCGTCTGAAAGAAGCCAGACAAGGTGAAAAGGAGAGAAATTTTTCCAAGTCCTCTCTTTTTTGACAAGTTGATGGTTTTATATGGGAAAGAGGAGAACACAATGATTTTTTTTTAAAAAAAATAAGAAGGTAATAATTGGAGAGAATAAATGGGTGAAAGGGGTAATCACGTGGTAGCTGAGTGGCAGTGAATCACTGCTGGCATGTGTCATGACAGCATCTTTGGACCATGCTAAAATGTCTTGCACTAGAAAGCCCTGTGTACCCCCTGAGTTACTTGGTGATGGCTGAGCACACTGGCCATCCTGAGACAGTAGCTTGAATGTTCTGGGACTGCTTTTGGATCTCATTGGCTTTCTAGAAAGTGCATGCATACACTACAGTTTTAAATATGACCTTGGAGGGCACATTGTGGCAGGGTGCCCTCCTAGACTTATACAGCTCCAAGTTCCTCTGTGCATTCAAATCCAACAAACCAGCCCCAAATTCCCTGTCTTCCCTGCTGCATCTCTACAATGAATAATAATAGTTGAAGCTTCTGAGCTGTGTTCTCTTTTCTGACTCTCGCAGATTTGTATTTAGATTGTTGCTAATAGCTGTGGCTGCTGATTCCCTAGAATCATAGAAATCTTTGCAGCATCCAAAACTCACATTGCCCTTTCTATGCTTTCTGCCAAGTCGCTTTATTACTGCTTTTGTTGGCTAATACTGCACTGTAATTCAGTGACCTACCATTTAGGGCATGCTTACACTGCTGTGGACTATAACATATCTCAGGTGACCTCTAAACCATTTAGTCCATGTACCAGCAGCAGCCTATTATAAACAGAGACACACAGTATATTAATCCACGCAACAATATAGCTGAAGAACTGCATGATTTTTTAGCCAGTCCATAAGATATTATGAATAAAATTGTCTCATATCCATATAATACTCGCAAAGTGCAAAATTAATAGTTTACTGAGAAGCACAACACATGTATTTGCTCCTATCTATATATCTTTGAATTAAACGAGAATTTAAGTATGATGTTAGAGCTGAAGAGCTAAAAGCATTAAAGAAACAGAAGATACTCAACCCTCAGCAAGCTGTGCTTGCCTATAAAGAAAAATAAAGATTTCATGTTATTAAAAATATGAGACTAAACTCCATGCTACAGTGTCTCATTTTCCACTTTGCACCATTTCCTGCCATGTTTTGGATTTGTGGCTGACTTCACACTGGTGTGAGGATTATCATTTCAATCTCTTCATTTTGTGACTACCACTTACTTAACTCCTCATGTGTGAAGCTGCCTGCAACTTCACCTCAAAAAAGTCCTCTACTTTAAAGTGCAGCCCTTGCACTCGAGGCAGCCAAACAGCTGAGCGACGGCAGCTTGAACGAAAAGCAACAGCAAAGCAATACAGATCAGCCTGGCCCTGTCAAGCTGCCATGCACAGCCAGGTTGCTGTTAACAGGGCTCTGAAAGGGCTAGCTGGAGCTGCAACTAGAAGCCAGTTCTGTCACCTGATGGAGCAAGTGGAAACGCTGCGTATCTTTGTAATCTTTGATGTTATATTTCCCAACTTTCATGATTCAATCAATTTTTTTGTTGTAGAGAATAGAGGATGAAGAACAGGATGGAAGAGCCTGTATAAAAAGCTCCTTCATTCTTCCCTTCTTTGGACAGTCTGGTTTGGTTTATTTTATCTTGACTGTAGGAAGGAATAAAACAGCCTGCTTTAGGACTTGCGTAAACATTATTAGCAGAAAAGGTTTTGTTTGCTCTTCTCTGCATGATAGAAAGCTACAAGCTATTAAAATCAGCTGCCATTTTTTAAAAAAGCTCTTGACTGTGCATTTTAGATACAGCTGTACCTAAGAGCTGTCATTGTTCAAAAAGCCAGGCACCAATACCAGCCTGCCCAAAGAAATGTCTAAGAGTAACACTAAGCAGCAAATTATTGCTGACATAGCAACACCCACACCCCCCTTTTTTTAGTTCCTCTCAGTCCCTGGAATTCGTAACATTGTTGGCAAAACACAGACTTGCCTGTTTTGTTAATTTTAAAGTATTTCCAAAATTCACTTCTTAATGACACACAACTTTATAATAGAAAAGTCCTACAGTACTTGCAGACCCAAATGCGCTCAACTCCTCCAAGCCTGCTCAGTCCTCTTGGCTCTCATGAAGTAATGCCAGCACAAACCACCACAAAGTTAGTCCATGATGCAGCTTTCCACAGCTTTGCCTTCCTTCCTGCCCTTAACACAGCTCAGCATACAAACTCCGACAGTGTTGGAGTTGCACCTTATGCTGCTCCAGCACACAGATATCCCCTTCAAACCAAGTTTTTTCAAGTACCTGAGTTCTGTGTGGCCTTCAGAGCTCTTATGCTGTGATGGGAGCCACCACTCCTTCTGCTCTCTTTGTTCCAGCTGAACTCAGGCTCATTTCTCTTCCCTCAGTGTCCTTCCCTCCCTAGCTGGTTCCCAATTCCTCTCACTGTTGAGATCTTTGAGTCTGACTTTTAATTGCCACTGTGTGCTTTTTTCCAAGTGGGGCATAAACCTGCCTGATTCGCCATGTCTGCTTGGCTATGGATGCTGCAAGCTCTGTTCCTGCTCCTGTGTAAAAATTACATTAACAGAGTTGGAAGCAGCATTAGATACAGACTTAGAATTATTCCAGAATACTTCCATATTTCTGGAGCAGCACTTTGATCCCAGAATATTTGCTGTTTAACTAAAGCAGATTTTTCTGGGGTTGGCTTGTGCAGAAGCAAACCTTTCCTCTATCCTGGAAAGGTTATTGCATAAATGCTTTTTGCTCAATAACTGTTCTTTCAATCACTCCACTATCATGAGATAGAAGAAAAGGAAGAAAATTCACAGCATGAGACCATCCCTAAGGGAAGCAGGATTAACAACGAGGCCCTGCTCCAGCTCCTTTTCCCTTTGCTGCCCTTCAGAGAAAACTTCCAAATCAGAAAGTGTTTTCTTGGATGGCTTTCACTGCCTTGCTGCCAGGCTAGTAACTGATTCTACCACCTCATTGGCTAATCCATTCCCAAATTAAATATGGACAGGATTCAACAGGCACATATGCAGGAAGGGGTAAAGTAGAAGAGTATAATGGAAGTGTAATTGGTTTTAATGTGATGTAATGTCAGTAAATGCTCTGCATTAATTAGTGTCCCAGGGCAATCTGTCTGGTCATAGAGGATGTTAGCTTATGGAGACATATATACAGAGAAACCTTTTTGGTTATTCCCCTGGTATAAATGTCAGAATCAAATGACATTGGGATGGGAAAAGGACACTGAAGAAAGCAAAATGCCTAGGATGGTAATGTGGGGTTTTTAGTTAGTCCATAAGTTAGATTTGCCATCACTTACCTAAGGTTTTATCTGCACAATACAATGATTTGCAGTCATGTTTTTCCCCCAATACTGTCTCAATCCTCACTTGATTTTTCCAGTAAAGATGGCAAGGGATAAAACTTCCAGATGCAAAAATGAGATGCAAGAGACCACATTACCTGATGGCAAGTGCAGTGGGAAATTCCTGAAGGTGGCCAAGCAGCAAGAGCTTGGCCACAAGTTGTCAGATCAGAAGGACCAGAAGAGATAAAAGCAAGCATGAAGGTGTCCCAGCCAGAGATTGCCCTGAGCAGTGACATTGCAAAGCACTACACCATGTGCCAGGGCCACTTTGGAAAAGCAAAATAAAGGTCTCATGCCTGCACAAAAGGCACAGTCTGGCATCAAAACATCTTCTCTAGTCCACCTAGCAAACGATGTTTTTTTAGTCTTTTCCTTGTGGGGAGGAGATGATGGTTTTGGTGGGAGAGCCAGTCAGTCTTTGGGCTTCCTGCTGGATGCCTGGGAAATCACAGCAGACTGCCGTGGTGTCAGAAGAAGGGTTTGCAGAAGGAGGCCATCTCAAAGAGCAGAGACAGCAAAATTCTGAAAATATGTTTTCACAGCTACAATAATGAGAGGGGATAAATTTACTGAGTGCACTCTGCCTTGAAAATTACATGACAATGTAAGGAATGAGAGTAATGAAAAAAAGAATCAGTAATGATGAATTCAAGGCAGAAATAGGTGGAGACCAAATCATTTCACTATAAGCTAACAATGTGTCTTTTGATTGAAGTCACTTGCATGATAGGCCAACTGTATTTTTTAGCCATAACTAAAGAGAAATCTTCAGGTTATTACTAGTCTGCTGAAACATCTGGATTTTTTCACTTTCTTGGAAAGCTTATGTTCTCTTCAGCAATATGTGGACACAGTAGTAAAATGTTATTGTTTGCTCATGGGGTCACAGTACATGCCAGCCCATCAGCACTGGCTGGTTTGCATTCAGGGTAAATGCCAACACTTTATAAACAGGTTCTAAATGCAACTATACTACAGGAAAATAAAAATAGATAAGTACATTCCCCGACAGAAATACAACCTACCAGTTTATATTTCAGAGTATGGAAAATAATTATCTGCGCAGGGGTGTTCACCTGTTACTGAAGCATCCCAACTTACAAATAAAGAATTTCATAACTGTTGAAAATAAGGGCATGATGGTTCAATTCTTCTGATTGTCAGGCTTCCATGCAGCTCAGTGGAAATTTAGCCAAAGGCAAAAAGTCATGGAGTCCCACATAAAACCAAAACCTCTCATTAAATCAAGTGTAAAATGTCTTCCACTAATAGTAATTCAGATTAGAAGTGACTTCACTCTGAATGCACAGATGCCCTTTTCCTGTTAGCTCTCTAGAAAGAATCCAGCAGTGTGGTTTGCTGACAAAAAAAAAAAAAAAAAGTCAGAATAAATAGCTCATTTATGTTAGTTTTTGAATGTGAAAATGTAAGAATTCCTGCCAGTGAGGCAATTCTATAGTTTCACAGACTCAAGGACAGAGACTGAGTCCATGCCATACTGCATGTGTGTAGCTCAAAAGCCACCAATGCAGCACAAGATGTCACACAGCAAATCCCTGCAGGAAGATTCTTGCAACTAACTCCCAGTAATGAAAGTGTCCATGTGGAACAGCATGCAGGAGCTGTTCAGGAGCAACAGACATATAGAAGAGTGGAACCAAAAGAAAAAATTAAGTCAGAATTATTTGCACATTTAAAAAAATATTGGTGAATATAGTATAAATATGATATCTTAAAAACACTAACATAGAATGGATACATGACATTTCAGGCTTTACTCAAGCCTGTGGCAGGTTCCAGAGTGGAGGAGGGCAGTAGACATGAAAGGATGGCAGCAGCCCTCACCTTGCTACTCTGCAGCAGCAGGACACACTGCCAGGCTCTCTGGCCAAGCCTCCAGGCACTGATCCCTCCAGGCTGTTTGTTCTCCTTGCTCTCCAGGAGCTCTATTTCACTGTGCTCACTGACACCAGATTGCTGTTGCAAGGAACCAGAAGGAAATGTTGTTTAATAAAGGTTGCAGTGAGTGACTCAGTGTCTTACAGCTAAACACTGGAAACGTTTCAGAAAACAAGTGAACAGACAACAAGGGAAGGCTGAACTACAGCAAACTTGGTGTGCTGCTTCTATATGGCCGGGATGTTTTGTGGTCTTATCCTTTTCTCCTTTTTTTTGGTTATTGTCACACAACACCTTTGGTTTATCTTCTATTTTTCAGGGATTTTTTGCCTGGTGGGACTGGTACTGTGAAGTAGTTTTAGAGGTTAAATATCACTCCAGCTGTAAGAGTTGTCAGTACAGTGACCAGTGGCACCGGGGGAAAGAATAAGGTCAGGACAAGGAAGGCAACCTCTCAGCTTCTAATTCATATCTACTGCCAACTTAACAGCTGCATCTTGGAGACTCCCGAAATTACAGACAGTAACTTTGCATTTAACTGTTCAGAATGGTTTATTCTTTTCCTATGAATTTGTCCAATCACCCTTTGAATCTCTTTATATTTTTAACTATGATAACAACCTGAATAGAAACAGTTTCACAACTTAAACATACACTAAGTTGTCAGTAAAGAACCCGGAAAATGCCATGTAAAAATATATTCCAATATAGGCTATATGTTGAAATCTATATTACAAAAGTATGACCTGAGTAAACACTGTGTAAAACAGTCATTTCCAATGTGTTCTCCATCTGTGCCAGGTAGAAAATGAATTCTGCAGGTCACCATTAACACGAACAGGTGATAAAGAAATAAAGCAGGCTGAAGATATCAACTGCATTTCCCTTCACCATGCCACCTAATTTCTTTACAGCCCACTCTTGAAGAGAAAGGGAGATAAAAGCTGTTCCAAATGGTGGTTGTAAACATGATGGCTCTTGGAGAGTGTCCTGCCCCTGGGATGTTGAAGTTGGGTAGCAGAATATTCAGGATTAGGTCAAACCCAAGTGTTTCCCAGAGAGCCAGGAGTCATTATGAGGGAAGATACCTATTTGAAGTAGGGCTCAGGGCTCTTCCAGACCAGCTTTTTTGAAAAGCAACTAGTATTATCTCTTCAGGGACTGTTTTCTTTCAGTTGCAAGTAAAAAAAAAAAATCAGATTTTCTTTTAAATATTTCAAACATTCAAGCAATTTAAAAGGAATATGAAAGGTTTTAATTAAAAGAATTTACACATAGAAAGCCAATCAGAGGAGAAAAGTCCATCCCACGACTGTTAAATATTTTTTTGGAGCCAGGTCTTCTGATAAGTTGAAGATTAGAAAGCAAGTAGCCTGAAGAAGCATAATATGCTTTGACACAGAGCAGAGAATGTGAGCAGAGGCCTCTCACCAGAGAGGTGAGCTGAAGTCCCCAAACTCTTGTCATGATATAAGCATGGTGTGCCTACATCTTGCTGGTTGTTTACAATGATAAGTGATGCTAAGGAAGAGAGTTTACTTCAGCTTTTCATTCCAAGCCAAAAGGTACCTGTAATCTATTCTCCTGCCCTTTAAAACCAGTTGATGCAGAGCTGTTTTGAACAGTAGTCTAAGTTTATAAGTGCTATTTTGCAAGCCTACCTGACAGACCATGAAAACAAATTCCTCAGAAAAAGACGCTTCTCTGCAAGAGGGTTGGGTGTGCACTGCAAGCAGTTGATACACATAAGAAGAAAACTTATCCCAAAATCTCTACGAGTTGCCAGACTAAGCATCCTCCAAACCGTGAACCAGCTTAAAAGTTTAGTTTTCTCTTGGCTCATTTTCTTTGTGCACTTCACTGTGAATCTTTTACCTTGCTCATCCAGTGTTTATCCATAATTTCTTACTTTTGTCCTTTCCTCACATAATTCAATCTGACTTTCTGGTGTAGATAATGATTATCCCTTTTGTCACTGGAGTGGAATGACTACAAGTGACCAACCGCATCTACAAATTGCCCAAATCTTCCTGTGACATGGCTGAGGTTCAATGACTTTTTTGCAAATAGAAAGTTGTGTCTTCTAGGAATGTCACTTTAGTATTTCCTAAATTACATGCTGGTTTGCAATACAAAAATCAAGATACCTATATACACAACTGTTTCTTTTTACAAGGATGTGTATTAAATGTCTCTGCACGTCTAAAGGTAGTTTTCTCTCTTTCTGTACCCATTTCTGGTGGGAGTATTTGTATGCTATCCTTTTCCTATACTTTTTTCAACTTCAATATCCGTGAAAATATCTAGTCCTGTCAAGAGATCCATAGGACCTGTTGATTGCACAAGTAAGATCAGATCAGTTTTGCCCTACTGAGAAGAGCCCAGTCAACAGGCAATACTGTTCTCAGGGATACAGTGAGAGTTCAGGCTGACTTCACATAGTCCTAAGTGCTTCATCAAACTTGGGGGATGGATCCTTTAGTTCAGCACATGTTTTAGCTTCAACAGCTCCAGGTTTGATCCCTGGAGGCAGTAATTCCCATAGCATGACCTACTGTACCTGCTACAAAATATATAAGAATATAAGATAGGTTTTCCATTTGCCGAGATTGCTAAAACCATACTCAGAACCTTAAATTTAAAGGCATGCTCACCTTTTCTCTCCAAAGATGACATGATTTCACTTTAAGACAATCAACCCCATGTCAGGAATCATAGAATCAGAGAATGGTTTGGATTGGAAGGAACCATAAGATCATCAAAAATCACGTGTCCAATGCCCCCTGCCATGGGCAGGGACACCTTCCACTAGACCACTTTGCCCAAAGTCCTGTCCAACCTGGCCTTGAACTCTTCCATAGGTGGGACATCCACAGCTTCTCTGGGCAACCTGTTCCAGTGTCTCACCATCCTCTGAGTAAAGACTTTCTTCCTAACATCTAACCTAAATCTCTCCTCTTTTAGTTTAAAAGTTTAAAACATTTCCCCTTGATCTAACACTGTCTGCCTGTGTAAAATGTCACTCACTTCCTTTTTTATAAGCTTGCTTTAAGTACTAGAAGTATATGGTAAATTCAGCACTCCAACCCCTCTGCTCTAATTCGTGGACTTGGCAGTTCCAGGTTAACGGTTGGACTTGATGATCTGAAAGGTCTTTTCTAAGCTCAATGATTCTTTGCTTAATTCTGCTTTTCTGAAGCTCCCTGACAGTGGCTGACCCTCTGGATCAATAGCACAGCCTGCCAGCTGCAGCCTCAGGCCTCTCTTTGGCATTCACACCTTCTACCTGGCACTGAGGCAGAGAGATAAATATGTGGTTTTGTCCTGGCAGAGGCTCCTGCACGCCAGGCATTTGGCTTAGAGCTCCTGTCATTGCAGCTGCTGATATGGATGCAGGGAGAAGGGCGTCAGGCTGGCGACAGCTCACCCCTGCCAAACAAGGGAGCAAGCGAGGAACTGGGATGTGAATAAGAGAGGGTACTGTGACAATTTTGTTTAAGTTTATATAGCCCCTTTCAGCTGAAGAATTTAAAAGATATTTTTTGTCCAGATCAGCTTTTCACGGAGAAAAGTGGCTAAGATACTGGTTTGAGGTCTCTCAGGAGATGCCGATAGCCTTCTGGGATGAAGCCCTAAATCTGTCAATGGGAAATGTGAGATAAGGAGCAGTCCTGCAGAGCTATTCCCAAACCATCCCCATTCCCGCTCCATGGCCCCTTCCTGTGCTCACTTGTTTCCAGGAATTACTGGCCTGCTGTTGAGAAATGCGGCTTCGCTCTGGTTCCCAGCACAGTCATGAAAGAAGGAGGGCATCCACATCCACATATGTATTCACGTGGGGACAGGAGCTTCCCCTCGCACCTGCTGTGTGGCACAAAGGACCCGGAGCTCGGCGGGGAGCACGGGCCCAGCCTCCCTCCCTCCCTCAGCTGAGGCAAACAAGTGAACAAAAGCGGGGACTTTCTCTCCCCTCTCCTCAATACCAGTGTCAGAGCCAAGTAGGAGGCAGTGAGCTCTCCACTGTCATCTCCCTCCCACTCTCTGGTCCTCCCTCCCATCTGACAAGGGAGTTTTGCACTGGGACTTCAGATCCTATCACTCTCTGCCACGATCCATTGCCGTAGCTGACTTGTCTTTTATATATTTTGTTCCCCGTCTTCAAAGCTGTTAAGCTTTGGTTTTTAAATTCATAAACACTTTTGAGGTGCTGACCTCCAGCGTTGCAGCTTGCTGAAGAGCAAACTACCAGGTGAAACTTAGGTCAGCCGCATACACTTCATTTCCCTAAGCTCCCTCAGCAGGTAGCAAGGAAAGAGGCCCTTCATGACATCTTTCAGATTTGCTAAATTAGCCCTCTAGTCTGAATCACCTCCTGAATGGACTTGTCATGCTCCATTGGCTACAGAGGGAGCCTAAGGACAGCCTCTGAGATTAACCTTCAACCCCACACACAGGGGTGCTGGGTACTCAGGATTGACAAACTGCAGGAAAGCTTCTGAATCAGAGGTGTTGAGCTGAGAGTATAGCATTAAACTGCAGCATAAATCACAATAATGACAATTATATTATTGTTGTCATTGCTACTAAAAATAACAGCAAATAAAGTATATTTCTGAATTTCGGATTAGAGTGTTTTTCATCTCCCTTGATGAAGTCCATCTACTACTCTAGGGACCTGTAGCATAAGTGCTACAAAGTGGAAAGGTGGCTGCCTTTTCCATTGCCTTTTTTCTTACCCTAAGGGCTTGTTGTTCTGCCTTTATTGCACCACTTTATTGTGACCCTTACCTTAAGGTTGCAGAGCACTTAACCCTTTTGGGGGCACACTGCACCGAAAGAAAAATGACTGGTCTCTTCCCACGTGGGTAGGTAGAGCAGTGACTTATTTAGAGAACTTTCCTGATAAGGCAGCAAGTAGCAGTTGTGATAACACCGGCCCAGTTCAAATCCAACTACTTACAAAACATTCTTTATCTGAGGGAGTGCATGTTTTGTGTCTGAGACGCTCAGTTACACAGGCAGCGTGATGGCCCCCTGTCATCAAAGGAGGACAACTGCAAAGAGAACAAATGTGGTACTTCACTCCCAGCTAAGGATAAATGGAGATCTGGTCTTGCCACCCTTTTTTGCAGTGGCAAGCGTCCTGTTGAGTCAGTAAGACTACGTGCAGCACATAAAGCACAGCACTCATGTAAATTGTTGCAGGACTGAGATATTTTATATTTCAGGATCTTTGCACATTATATCATGAGTCTCATTACATTTTTCCAGGCTGAAAATGGGCCACTTCAAACTCAGAACCTAACCAAAATCAGGTCATGAATTCAATATCAATCTTTTTAGTATATCTTGTCAGAAGACAAGATGAGAAATCTTTGGCTTTCCTTGCAGCCAGTTCTAGCAACTGCCCAGGTAATCCTATCTTTGGGACAGGATTCCTCAGCATCCCAGTCTGGGTCCTTTCTTGTGTCTTTTTCTGATGTGTACCTATTTTTTTTGTTATGTTGATCTTTACACCAGGGATTCTATTCCCACCTATCAAAATCATCTCTCCTCAACATTGCTTTACAAATCTTCTAGCCCCACAGAAGTTTAAAGATTATTTACAGCAGTGACTCCATGCAATTGCAGACATCATGGACATGTCTCTGCCCTGGTAATCACTTACTCCCCGTATTCTGGGTCAGCAGTGTAAGGTCCAAGCTCAAGGAGACAGTAAAAGAAAGGAAGAAAGCAAGTAAGCAAGGAAGAAAGGAAAAGAAAGAAAAAGAAGGGGGAAAGACCAATATGGATAATATTGCCCTTTGACCACTACCTCCATCATAAACCATTTGAGGAAAAACTAGTTTATCCATTCTTGCAGCTGGAGATTCCTTTTGCATCAAGCACATCCTCAGGCAGCTGCTTTGTCTAAGGCCCACTGTGCACCCTGGAGCAACATGCACTGCACTTGACCAAGACTGAGTATTTGGGTCCCATGAGCCTCTGTACAAAACACAAGAATTAATTTAATAAAAAAGCTTAAGTTTTTCAGACAGAAAAATCCCAACATAATTAGATAGGTGCAGAAGTCTTTTATTAGGAATGGTAGATTTTTTTAAAAATAATATATGAGGAAAAATACCAAATCCAAACAGAATAACAGTTTTTCTCTCAAAATGCAATAGCATGCAAGTTAATTATCAATATGGAAACATCTTTGCCTTTCCTCCATCCCCAACCTAAAACACTTTTCTTTTACTCTGCTTCCAGAACTTTCAATAATAAATGCTTAGGAACTGCTAAATATCTGTCAATGAATTGACAATATTTATTCTATTTTTTTTTAAATAAGAACTTTTTTCTTGTGGTTTTGATCTTGCTGATCTACTGAACAGGAAAAAAGATAGTCACTGACCTTTTCAGATCCAAGTTTTCCTCTTTTGCTCCTGTGGTAGAAATGATGCAAAACAGCAAATACAAAGTGTAACTGAGGAAACAGCAGCTGAATAAATATAAATAAAAGCATTCTTTGCCAATGAAGACAATAATTTCAGTGTTGACTGTGTAGCGATGAAGCCTTCTGTAACTTAGGGTACCCAGAAAGGATGCAGACACTTTTCTGGAAAAGATACTCTGTGTGTTTGTGTATTTGTATTTAATGTCCAATCTCATTTGACCACAAATGTAACAAACTTTCTTCACAAATGCTCCCAGTGACGATTTTGTAACAGACTTGTGTTTTACTAAAGGATTAAAGACTTTTTCTTCCATTTTTGTTTCACTGGAGACAATTAGTACATGCTAAGTAAGAAAAACCAAGAGAGGATCTCATGCAATTAACTTCCCATATCACTGTAAAAGACAATGGACAAAAGCTGCGTTACTACTTTGTGAGAACAGTTCATCTTGAACATGAAGAGTTCATTTTGAAAATTCTCTCTTCTCAGTGAAAATCAGGTGTTGTTCCATCATCCACAAAGCAAAGGATGAAGTGAGTGTGTCTCTGGGTCTGTGCAAGTGTGACTATCACGTATTTAAGTATTAATTACAATTTTATCTCGTGCAAAGCCAGAGGCATGATGAAGTAGGCTTTTAACTTCAGCTGCAGCAGGGCACCAGATGAGCTCTGGGATCTTAAACTTCACAAAGGTGTTAGTGGTTACTTTCATGTGGCCATCTTGCCCCACTCACCTCTGGCAGTCCTCCTTGCACCCATAGACACACTTAATGAACCAGCATTCCTGAAAGTTTGGAGCACAAAGTGAGAGCAGAACTTGGGTCTCTTTCACATGAAGTCCTCTCAACTCATATATGCCATATATAATAAAAAACTATGTAAAGACAGTGATGGCCTTCCAAGATCATATTCCATGAAAGCAACTCACCAGAAAAGAGTTGATGTAAAGGATTTTCCAGGCCTGTTTATGGAGCAGCATTTGGGGGCAGAAGTGGGAAGGACAAGAGAAATCAGAGAACTGTGTTCTCTGCATGACAGAGCTTAGGGAAGCTAAGCAAGACTTGAGACAATCCTCAAGCAGCTCAGGCTTACTGATGAGATCAGATACCCCGCATGGAAATACAAGAGCATCTTAAAACACTCTTATTACTCAGTAACCTAAAAATGTAGCTAACTGCCAAATAGCATATTGAAAAGGAATTAAATTTTTTCTTCTGTAATTAAACAATATGAGTACCTGGTCTCCCTTCCAAGGATAGGGTTTAGGTTACTGAGTCCATTAGTGGTTTGAAGAATGTACTGTCAGTTTTCATACCTTATAATACTCCACTTTCTTCCAAACAATTTCAGAAGCCTACATAAATCTCCTAGTCTTGTAAACAGTGTGAAACATCTCCTTCTTTTGACAACGAGTGATGGAATGGTTTGTATGGAGGAATTAATTATTCTAACATTTTAACTAATAGTTGGACACAGAGACAAACCTGGAAAAGCATTTGGAAAAGAAGGCAGATTTAGGGAAAACCAAGGACAATGAAAGATTAAAAAGAGAAGAAATTAATATCAAATGACCACTACCTGAATTTCTGCCTAATTCTATTTAGTTCATTAACATAATGTAACTTCTTTGCTATACTCTTGAGTCTTAATCATCTCTCACCAAACACATACACACACACACACACTCGTTAAAGTCACTGCTAAAATAAAACAGCTGAGCATGACAGGGCTGGGAATAAGATTTCCCCACTGCTTAGCCGATCATTTTTAAAAAAGTTAAACTCTTTATCTGCAACCCATCATCATGTCAGCATTACACAGTTTGAAATAACTGTATACTGAAACAAGCTGCTTTACAGAACTGAAAAGTGTCAGGAAATTGGGACAGGCAGACCTCAGTATGCATAAACCAAAGAGATGTTTTCTGCTAAAATAATTTCCTGGTGGATTTCTTTCTACAGACTAAGAGTTTTGAAATTTATGTATTTGTTTCTGTGACACCTACAGCTGATGATAATTAGTACAATAAAGAAATATCATTAAGAACTTGGAAATAATTTAAGAAATTCTAGAAACAGTTTTAACGAACAAAGGAGAGCACCATGTGTCTGTGTATTAGTTTATTTAATTCTTTATCGCCACTAAGAGCAAGTAAATTATGTTGATACAATTGGTAAACATATACATTCGCTAGAGCCCCCCACAATCCCACAGAGCTAAGGGAAACATAAGGGATGTTACAGGATTAATGATTTCATTCTACAATACGGATATATGGCTTTCATACAAGTTTAAAAAATTCAAAAGGTAACACACTGCTAGCTTACAAAATCAATATACAAACTGAGAAAAAAAAGGAAAAGGGACAGGAAAAAGAAAGTAACCCATGAGAAGATATCATATAGCACTGGTTTAATAGATATATACAGAATTAGAAATCCATTGAACATGATATTCAGGCTTTAAGTTGTTATTTCGACGTTCATTGCTCCTTTCAGTTTAACACCCAGACTACAGTATTAAGACTGTTTCTGTCTGACTTTGATTTTTCCATCTCTTTTTACCCATTTTTCTCACCTTTTATTGGCAGAGAAAAAGCCTTTTTTCTGCCTGGGTTTCTATGTTCTCAACTATCTGAAGCAGTTCGTCCACTTTGAACCTTTGAACAAAACCCTTCCATGTACTTGGTGTGACAGAAGAGAACATCACTGTGATAGTAAGTCCTTCTGGCCATTCCACAGGCTTGTGTTTTGCATTTCCCTCGGACACAGCTATCCCTAAACTGATGTGCTGCCAAGTGGGAATATAGCTCTTCATCCTACTTTTGTATCCTCATTTAAATAACAACATAGGACAAAAAGCTCTTTTATTTCAACTGTCACTTGAAAATGTGGTAACACCAGTTGTGATTCTGTTTTAGAGTTATGCATGCACTTTTCTACAGAGTTTTACTTCCCCATTTATGGATAAATATATATGCAGTATGTATGCATGTGCATTTAGAGAGCTGCTGTGTCTGATGCTGACATCTTCATTAGGTGGTTTCCAACTCCAAGCTGCAATAGTATTAGCCTGCCTCTGCTTCAGGTCCCCTCAGCAACCACAACACACTGGATTATCACAGCCATTTCCTTCAGCTCTAGAAGTCTGGATAAACTACATAATTATAGTGTGGGAAGTGCAATGAATGACCTAATGAGGAAAGTTAAATAATGTCTTGTTGCCAGGCAAATTAGGGTGAGGGAATTCAAACAGTGAAATTAATCGAATGAAATTGGCTGCAGGTAAGGCAGCCCTGCAGAAGTTAACCCTTTTCCTAGCTTTCCATCACTGAATTCAGGGTTCAGCCCTGAAAAAGCCTTTACCTTTGAATGACCTTCTGAAATGGGAATATTTGTGAGCCTCTGTTTTATCTCATAAAAAAAGCTATCCATCTGAGTTATGCTTTCAGTTTTGTTTTGGGATTTTGGGAAGGGAATAAAATCTGTAGATACAGGGTTTTTTTCATAAACAACTCAATCAAAGCCAAGTGATTTAAAGGTTAGGAGAAACCTACTGAGTATTTTAGCCATCTGGGACTCCAAGACACTCCATATTTAAATGGTAAATGGTAGAAAAGGCTAAAAGATTGTCCAGCCCCAACAATGAGATAACAATAGTTGAATATAGCTGAATTCTTATGTTTTCCATGAAATACCTCGTTTCTGCTCAAGTCAGAGTGGTGAGGCCACAAGACAGATGGTCGCTTTTGAAGAGTAGCAGGAAGGGGCCATTAGAAAAATGATTAGACTTCAGCATTGTGTAGTTTTGGTCCAAAAGCAAAGTTTGATGCTGCTGTGCATGAGATTAATTTCACCTTCTCCAAGTGCAAACACCCATAGGTGAAAGAGACTCTCTCCATGCTCTGCTTTGCTCAGGCAAGTTTTCCACTACCCCTGAAAGTCTATGCACCATATCTCTTCTCTTTAAATGGGTGATAAAAGAGGAGGCAGTAAAGGATGCAACTTCTTGCACTATTTGTCTCACTAAGATGTTTTCCTCTTTGAGGGCAGACACTCCTGCATCAGTGTCTCTAATTTTTGAGATGATCATTTCTGTCCCTGGAAAGTCTTGCTCAGGTTAGACTATGACTCAGGTTTTGCCATCAATCCACCCAGCGAATCCAGGGAATCTCTTTGCTCCTTCTCATACTTCCTTGTTCATCATCATGTTCTAATTAACGAGTTGCTACTGTGTCTTTCAATCTTAGAAGGACACAACTGAAAGCACCTGATGGCATGAGCTTCCTGTGGCTGTTGTGCAATAATCCAGGAAGAAATGAAGAGTATAACCTCAAGGATGATAAAAGATCAGCAACATCCACGGAAGTTTAATGGAGAGGTAGAATTCCTTAACAGAATCAACGGAAAACCTATAAATGCTATCAAAATTATGAATGAGTGAGGGAAGGCAAGCAACAGGTATGATCTGTCTCCGCCAAGGAGAGAGCTCAATCAAGTTCACAGAAGTGCTGTCCTAGAGAATTAAAATAGATTGAATATGAGATACCCACCCACGCTTCTCCCTCTTATAAGAATTTGAAAGAGATATGAAAGACTACCGTGTCATGTCAAAATGGTGTACCTCACCAACATCTTGCTTCAGAAAAGCGGTGAGTTTCCATTGCTACTGTTGTTACAGCTCCTAGACTGAGAAAACCAGCTTGGCTTTTGTCCCACCCTCAACATCGACCTTAGCCTAAGATAACTCAGAAGTTTTCATCATATATTAAGAAATTCCATTAAACAAGTGGAAATGCTACACAATGTTTATCTTCAGATGCTCCCTGCTAACAACATCATTAGATTCAGAGGGTTTATAGGACTGTTTTCATAAGCAGTTTTCATGGGTATTCACTTCCCCTTAGTTCCTCATAATGCCCAGGTTTTTTAGTTGAATTGTCCGCTGCCACATGCCAAGTGGTGAAGGATATACACCAGAGTTACAGTACCTTATGTTTTCTCCGATCAGTATCATCATTCCTTGCACTCCTAAACCAGAAAAGACAGACATACTATTGTCTCCTTTTGACTTTGTGTCCAGATGAACTCTTTCTTTTGAGGTTGGAATGAGACTTTACTTCTCTATAACACAATACATTTGATTAGTTTTCATTAAGGCACAAATGAAGGAAAGCATAAAAACAAATGTGCCAACCAGTAATTCTGCCTTCCCTACTTAAGGAGTATACAAAAGAAGTTTGTATAAAATGCTCCTGACTTCATATCTGTCTCTTCTTGACAGTCTCCAACAGTGTCTGTTGATACATTTTATAATTATTATTCTTTCTTTTCTTCCAATTTTCCTCCTTTGAAAACCAGTTCAAGCCAGAATGTCATTACGGAATTAAAAGATGAGAATCAGTAAATTACAATTTAGTATCTCCCTGCATGTACAACAAATGTTTTCCCTTCCTGGAGCCTTGCCCTACAGTTTTGCTGCACATAATAGACTTTTAAATAAGCCAGGCTGACACAAAATGATTCTCTTTCACTGTGGGTACTTTTGTCAGAAGTCATATCAAAGTCAGAAAATGTCCCAATCCTCAAATACTGTTTTAAGTCAAGATATAGACAGGCCTAACTGCATAGAAGCATCGCCTCAGCCTACACAGAGAAAGGGAAAGGAGATACTCCCAAATACACTCTAAGTTTAAACATGCTAGAATCGAGAGTCTGCATGCAGATTCATTCTTAGCTGATGTTCAGCAACTCACCCCTCTCTTTTCCAAGAGATTTGAGTGGCCAGAAAAAGTCTGTCATTTGGGAGATTTTTATCAACTCCCCATACTATATTACAGGTGTAACAAACAAAGATGTAAACCACTCCTTGAGAGGGACATACATGAAACAAGCTTCTGTCAGTTAAACTAGGTAAGCAACACACCTCTGCTAAGTCATTTTCCATTGTAATAGGATAGCACCAAGAGGGTAAACACACATTTCATCTGAAGTAGTCACTCCCACGGCACTGTCAGACAAGCTTGCCCTCCCAAAGGAAGGAGGGTAGAAGATTAGAAAGCAAATAAGGAGAAATTTCAGAATGACTGAAATAGAAACTGAGCAAGATGGGTGGGAAGAGGTTTTGTTCAGATACTTGCTGTTGCTTTCTTGATGCAACTTGATGTCACTAGTGAAACAATGGCTTCTGCTAGGTACCAGGTACCTCTTTTCAGAGCTGACCTGACTGACCAGTTCAATCTTCTGCGTTCTGTCATGAATTACTTTTATCATCTCCTGCATAGGTAGAGTTTCCACTGAATGTTTCCAGCTGGTTTATTAGAAATTTTCTTCATTTTAAGTTTATAAACTATGACTCCAATTACTGTCAACAATAAGATGCCAATATAGATCCAAACATACTGAGTAGTACATAGGAAATGTTCTCCTATTTCACACCCTTTGCTACCAGGACTGTTGCATTTTCTTCTGCTCCTAACAAGGTATTTTTTGTTTTGTTTCTTTGTTTTCTGTAAACTATCTCCATGAAGGCCCTGTGCCACCCTAGGAACTCGACTGGCCTCCTTCAAAAACTATTAGGAATGTTCCTTTTGCAAGCCAGATGGGCAGTTAATCAAGGAGCCATAAGGCATCAGAGGAAACACAGGGGAATTTATTTTCTTCTTCCTCATGAAGATGGAAATCAGAAGTCACATCTAAGGTTTTGACTAAAGGATAGTCATGGTCTCAGCATCATTCCAAATTCCTGCCAGCTCCCTATGAAACATGGACTAGATTAACCAGTGTAAGACAATGGTGCAACAGTGTTTGCACTCAAAGCTGAGCCACTTTAAGTGAACTGATGCAGCATTTAGACAGACAAACCTTTGGTGAGTGAAAAAGTTTCTTTCTCCCTTTGCTTTCAATCAGACCTACCATCCCACTAGTTTAAGTCTGAGGCACAAGCACAGGTAGACCTGATTAGACCATGAACAAACCAAATAGCACCCAGAACCACCTAAATATGAGCCTTTATGATTTTAGATTTGGTCATTGAGCATCCACCACATGTGGGGGACATTTTTTAACTATACCATGGGCTCAGGTATGTCAAACAGCATAGTCAAAATAACAAGGACATCAACACAGACTGCAAGACACACTCAAGGAGTCTGGGAAATAATTGTGAGGCTAGTCTACCTTAAGCTATGTGCAGCCTTGCCTTCAAAAGCGTTTGGGAACGTCTACAGAAGGACTTGCCTCACTGGGAGTCCAGATCAGCTGTACCCTCCATGTGAGAAAAAAAGAGGGAAAGCTCTGCAATTGTTACACACTTTTTGCATAGAAAAGGGTAGTGATATTAGTCTAGACAAAGGCTCTCTGCTTGTCTACAGGCTAATTCCAAGAGTCCAATGTGATTTGCTCAGACGAATGCCCCCTGCTGCAGCTTTGCTGAAGCCAGTGGGTGTCACGCAGGAGTACAAGGGACACTATTCCTCTTGACCAGCAGGCAAGCCTGCAGCCTACACAAACGGCAAACCTGATTTCTTACTGTTGAGTTGTAGGATTTAGAATTTAGAAGCAATTATTTTGAACTTAATTTGGGCACTGAAGTGCCTCATGTTTCCTCTAAAAATTTTCATCTGCTGGTTGTAACTCTTTACCTTGGGACAGACCAGCCCTTTGTCAGATCATTATTCTACTTTGTAACATTTCTCAGGACTCAGAATCATCTCAATTACATAAAATTGAGCAAACTGAAAACCAGCTGGTTATATTTTTTTTTCCCCTGCAGATTATTTAAAAAAAAAAAAAAATCACAACTATTTGTATGTTGACTGAGTTTTTCCAGGGCCTTTTTGTTTATATAGAAATGGAAGAAAGCAAAAGGTACTAGTTTTATATTTTCCCTCTGTTTTACTAACAGAGGAAAAAAAATAATTTCATTCCTATTGCTTTCAAGTCCCACAAATTGTCCCTTTTTGATGAAAAATATGAACTACCTCTGGCAGTTTCCAAACAGATTTCTCCTGTTATTTCCCATCAGACATACTATTTTTCAACCAGCTATAATTAAAATCAACAGGAAGATTGCCACTAATACAAAAGGGAGCTTGGTCAGGCAGAATCACAACAATTTCAACTAGATCTTTTAAGAAAAGGATATTCTACCTTCTGGCAAAATAAACAAATAAAGTATTTTCCAGCTTTTATAGGTAAAACAGAGGACACTACCATCCACCAACACTTATATGCTAAAAAATGAAAAGTTTTGCTATCATTTCACTTGGAAAAATCATAGCTAGAAAATAATGAAAAATTAGGACTTTTCTCTATCCAACTGCTGAAAGATTTCAGATTTACTGCCAACATCCAAAATATGGCCAAGGAAAGCAGTGTTACTGGTCTTTATCTGTAGATGGTGACATTTTGGAATGAACATTCTCCACACATAAAAGAAAATTCCATATTTGTAAATACTAAACAAAATGCCCCCATCCTTTCCTTGAACAAGCAATTTCATACACTTATCCAGATGTAATCAGAAATTAAGAAACAAGCCTCAGGGGTTTTTTCTTAGATATAAGGTCACAATCTTAAATATGAATGCATCCAGCCAGAGTCCTATGTTCACACAGAGTACTACTGGCTTCAGCAGAGCTCCACACAGGCTCAGGTTCTGCTTGCATGGACTAGTTACCAGATTGAGACCTATGGTAAGACTTGAGAAAAAAACCATTTCAAAAACTTCTACATTGTTCAACATATAATAGACATAATTTTCTAAATGAGTTTGGAGTCCTTTATTATAGGCCTCTAAGAGTTGTTGTTAGGGTTACACATTAAAAATACTAAAGTAATAAAAAAAGGATTTTTTTTTTCTGTGTTTGCTTGTTTCCTTCTATGGTACCATTAAGCTATAAATAATTTTAGGATAAAATGCCTAGGTATAAATGAAACTGTTAACTGATCATGTTTGCTGATGTCCCTTTCTCACATTGCCCAAGTTGACTCCATTAATCCAGCATCTTCTCTTGTTTCTTGCCTTCCTTTTTCTTCTTCTTGGATTCTGTCAAGATAATAATAATGATAAAAAATTAGTGTCTAGGAGGCACTGCAGTAAGTTTCATTTAGTAACCCTGAAAGTTCCCTTTTTTTCTTCATGCACATAAGATTTGTTTCCTCATTTTCAACAAAGAAAGAGAAAAGAGAAGGAGAAGAAGGAAAACCAGGAAAGGCTGAGGCACTAGAGAAGATGGAAAGGGGGTTGTGTGTCCTGTTCAGAACCCTTCCTATCTGAGTGGCTGACCCTGCTTGGCATGCAAAGCATTGTCTCAGGAACTTACTTTGAAAATAAGAAAACAGCAGGCGTCTCCTGGAGAAACCAGGTCACGGCTCAGTGGAGAGCTGGAAGAAAGCTTTGCACACACTACCCACACACATACCCTTCCCTTTCTTCCTTTCTGTTTCATTCTTTGGCTTTCTCTGAATATGGGAGCAACTCCAGAGCATGGTGAGAAAGCTCACTTGTTTCTTCAGCTCCTCCACTGCCAACCCTTCCCCTTTTGTCTGGGACAAACACCTACATACTCTCCAGAGGCAACTGAAGCTTGGGCTGCAGTCATTAGAGCATGGCCTGTCCAGACAGCTGCTATTGATAGCATAAGGAAGGGACTAAGGATCATCTGCCTCTCTGATTAGTTTGGGGAAAGTAAGGGAATGATGTGAGGGTACAAGTGAAAATTTATATATTATACTACCATCTGCAGCAACTTTCACTGTACTGTAAGGTAGTGTGGTATTCTACAGGTAAATGAAATTCAGAGAGGGACTTAAAAAATTAATATGAATTAAGAGGATTAGGTACTCTTGTATCACATGTCACCTTGTAATGGGGAAAATAACAGTTCTCACTGGGAGCATGAATAAATCCCTGTGGATTCCAGCACAAAAACCAGCATAACAGTTACCACAGAAGGATGGCAACTGAGCTTCTGTGAAGCATCTTTCCTGGAACCAAAACAGCAAGCAAGCAGATCCAGGTTTGCCTTAACCCATATTCCACTATCATAGAAGTATAAAATATCCCGAGTTGAAAGGGACCCACAGGGACCATTAAATGCAGCTCCTGACCCTGCACAGGACCACCCCAAAAGTCATACCATGTGCCAGAGCGCATTGTCCACGGACTTCTTGAACTCTGCCGATCTTGCTGCCATGGATACTATCTCAGTTTAAGTAACAAATCTCAGGTTATCTCAAGTTAAATAAATTCTTTGTAAATATGATTTTTTTTTCCTCTCTGACCCATTTGCATAACAAACAGTCTAGTAATCACCAGTTCTGGTAAAACCACCATATTTTTTCAAAAGACAAGGGAACTACACGAACGTCTTTCAGCTATGGATAGGGCCAGGTATCTTCAGCAGAAGGCAAATTTGGGTTGTTACATCTCTCTGACAGTCACTTTTCCTTTATTCCTGTTTGCTAGTGTTTCAAACCAACATTTTTTTTCTTCACCTTTTTTAACAAGACAAAAATTGTTTCCAAGAATCCTTTAATCAAAGCAAAATAAAATACCTTTTTAGTGTTTAGTCATACAATCTGCTCTAAAATCCCTTTCTCTTAAAAATTGTGCTTAACATTTAAAGGGGTAATAACTTAAAAGAGGTAATTTGTTTTCATTTTTAAATAAACTATTTCCTCTCTGCCTCTGTATGTGTGTCTGTGTGTGTGCTCACATGTGTGTATGCATGCCTGCAGTCTGAAGCCATTGACAGAATCTAATGCTATTTTACAACCTGTCACTCGAAAAAGTATTTTTCATTAAGTTGGTATCTAATTTGATTTCAGCTAAAGCTTTTTTTCCCCCTGCAAATTTCCTGTATCCCCCCAGAGCATCCTTTACTTACATTCTGCACTTCCTCTAATTTGGCCTCTGTATCACTGAACCTCCTGGATTCTGTATTGATTGCACTCTCTCACACACTCTCTATTCCCCCTACAACACCACTTTCTCTGAAAGAAACAATGGCATTTTATCAAGCAGACCAGCCCTTGGATCTGTAAAATCTATTTAGACCCAGTGAAAATGTAATGGCACTATGCAGACTTCAACCAAATTTACTAAAAGCAAATGAGACATATAAATGCAGGTAGGACTCTATTGAAGAACATGTGCAGTTTGTGGTAGGGTTGAAGTCACCACCAGGAGAAGACTTTGATCTGGAATCATGTGATCACATCAGGTCCCTGTCTTCACTCGACTTGAGGCACCAGACAACCCACTGTTTATCCATTTGCACCTAACCCTTGTAGATCTATATCCATTCCTTTTAACAAAAGCCCAATTCCTCCACTGTCCACTTTGTGATAATTCACACATCATCCAAACTGCCAAACCCATCTACCTACAAAGACAAATGATTCTGCTTCATGCCTCAGCACAGTAAAACTGCCATGTGCCAGGCATAATTCCTCCCTCATTATAGGTACTCACACCACTACAGCTTTGTCTTCCAGGCAGGTAAGCTGGATTGATGCAAAGCATATTCTCTCCATGAAATGAAATGCACACCCAGACCCAGAGTTGTGGATACGCAAAAAAACAAAAAACAACCAAAACCAAGAAGAAGAAAAATCTGCTCAAATATTTTCTAGTCCTTAGGCTCTTTTAAAAATCTTACCACAGACACTAATACCCGCATACTGACCCGTGAGAATGTTGATATTCATATGCTCATGCAAAAGTCTGCTCATAGTCACACTACCTGTTTTGATTATTATCAGGCTACAGACTATGGTATGTCCACGACTAGCAAAGTATAAAGTTGCTTTAAGAAGCATTTTGCCCTTGTTTTCTCATTGCTCAGACATACTCTTTCCATTTGTGTCTTTTAGGCTTTTATTGTCCTCACCTCTGATCACCCTATGCTACTATTTTAACTTTTATGACATACTATCAGGTCAGTTCTGTGGATACACTGTATCCAACAATCCCATTCAGTTTCCTATTCCATACAGGAAAATTATCAAAATTCAATTTAAGTAGCACAGATCAGAGGTAAGATCTGTGGTTCAGCCATTTCCTACCTGGCATCTTAATGTGGCCCCAGCCTGCCACCAGAAATTATAGTAACCCACTGAGTAGTGCCCATTGAGACAGGTTTATGATGAGGAAGCTGCTAAGCTGATCTGCACAACTCATCGGCACTGCAAAGCAGCTTGACCCCAGCAGCACTCACCACTGAGCCAGAAAGAAGTAGGAAAAGCTACACAGTGAACAGGGACTACTCTGAGCAACCCTGAGAACATTGCCATTTGGGAGCACTTTGGGTTAACAGCAGCCTCCTTCACCTCACCTGCCTGATCAAGTGCAATATTTCCAAGGACAGAGTCACAGATCTGTGTTCCATTGCCTACAGGCAGTGTGTTTGCTGCATACAAGGGCTATCAATAATATTGAGAGCTACTATGGCTAAACCATTTGACCAGATGAAATTCAGGTTCACACCAGCCCACGCAGAACTTTACTCTGAACCTACTCACTGCCCTATTTCCTTTTAGGTTAGGCGGTCCAGTTGAGGCAGACACCAGTTGGAGGTATAGTAGATTCCAGAATCCAGAGAGGAAGGAGCAAACTAAGAAGCAGGATGATAATCCTGGATTTCAGAAGAGCAGACTCTGGTCAGTTCAGGGACCTGCTCAGCCAGGCTAAGTGCCTAACTCTGAAAGAAGTGTACTACAGGCCACATCTGGCTCACGGTTCACAAACTGGAACATCCCAATATAAAACTTTATGAAAGGTATGTAAAAATACTCGATACTTAGAGTTAAATACATTAATTTAAATACATTAAATGTCTTATCAAACTATTTCTCCTACAGGCACCAGTACCAGCGTCAGCACTGACATGTCTCTCAACACTTGAGGTAAGCCGGTTGCACAGTGGGGGGAACAGGACAGTAGGTTTTGCCTGCTGCATCAAGAGCACTGAGAGCCTCAGGCAACTTGTCCTTCCACCGCTGGCATGGATCAGCATAAAGCCACACTGAGAAAAGTAGGAGTTATGTCTTCTCTCTGGCATCCTTCACATCAAGGAAATACTTCCTCGTGTCTCCTTGCAGCAAACCAAAAATACTGGAAGAGTGAACGTATTCAGAATATTAACAAAGACGACAAAACACTTCTCAATTTTTGCGTGTGTTTCACTGTATATACTCTCCTCCTTCCCTCTTATTCCTCATGAGAGGCTGCCTAGTCATGCTCTTGCTCAGGTGGAGGCCAGAATCCTGGACCAGGGCACATGCAAAGAGAAAAGTCCAAATGCCTGGCAGTCCCTGCAGTGTGCAACAACCAAGCACTGCACAACCTTTCTGCTCCCTCCTGGAACCAGCACACTTCCAGCAAGATAAAGTACAAATGGCCCTGCAAGAGCAAACTGTCAATGCACAGACACCCGACTATCTAATCATTCATCACCTGAATAACGCTACAAATTTTTGTATGCCTTAGAATTATTCACAGGACTAAAGCTTGTGTGGTCATGCATTAGCACTGGACCCACCTCTGTAGGACCGTGATGACCAGTAACAAAAATTCCAGCCAGGATCTTACCAAATAAACAAATTAGTTTTGTAAGCGGAACTTCCTCTGTGCAATTTGGAATGACAGCACTCCTCTTTAAATAGTCATCTTTATTCCAGAGCCTCATTCTTACTGTGCAAGGAACAAATGAAACTAATTTAGTTGAACAGGAGCCACACACCATTTGAAGCCACTCTTAATGTATAAGGCACAAAAGGGAGGTAATTATATTTTAATGGAAGTCAAGCTTTGTAAGTCAAGATTTGCAGGCATTTATTTCTGTTTGTTGAAAAGAAGGTAACAATTCGCTCATGGCACTGCTGAGCTCCTGAATGTAAAAGTCAAGCAGTGTCCCCAAAAGAAATATAAATCATTCAAAATAGAAAAAGCTGTGCTGATGGAAGGTTAGATTAAAAATATTCACCATCAGATGTTCAGGATACAGTTTTCCCAGGAACTGGCACTCAATCCTACTAAGCACAGAGGAAGGCACTTTTTCAAAAGGCCTCTCTACCTCTCATTTGAGAAAATTTATCAAAACACCCAGTTGCTACGGTGCTGCAGGAAGTTCCTGAATTTTGGGGATGAAAGGCCAATCCACATGGAATGGAATTTGGTGGAATTAAGGATTTTAACCCTTGGTGAAAAAAAAATTCACCCTAAAGAGATCCATCCTGCTCTCTAGGAACAAAAACACGGAAATCTTGTGATTTCCATGACGGCAGAAATAAATGCCTGGGTTTGTGAAATACCCTTTAAATATGCCATTTCTTTTTCTTGTCAAGAAAGAGAACCTTTCATGGCCATTTAATTCCTTTTCTTCTTGGTTTCCTGTACTATATACAGCAAATGGTTTAAGAAGCAAAAACTATATTACGATAGCAACTTTATTCCAAAATTAATTCTTCTGAAAAGCCTCTTTGAGCAACTCAGTTCTCCTGGATGGGAAAAAAGCAATACTCCACTAGCTAAATACCAGAAGAAGGCAAGTCTCCAATGAATCAATGACCTTGATGTGACTTACCTCATTAATATATTACAATTGATTATATCCCCTATATTTTAGCTCTGTGTTGCTTAATGTCTTTCCCTAGTTATCTGTGTTCCTCAGTTTCTTCACTTTTCTCCATAAGGTTTTGTTCTGCTCCTCACTTTGCTAAAATTCCATTTTGGATAGACTTTGATTTTTTTCCCTGTTGAACAAAATGGACTTGATTCAAACCTAAAGGGTGCAGCTGCACCATATAAGCCAGGAATTCATGCTGCAAAGTATGTTATGAATGGGGAACAGCTAGATTTATGCCTGTAACAAACAGTAATATATCTGACAAAGAAATGGAACCGAGGAACCACTCAGGGAAAAAGTTTCAATCATTTTCTTTCTCATTGTAATTGCAAGGAGAAATAAATGTGAGGAAAAAAATCCAATTTATTCTAAAATGAGCCTCAAAACTCTGAAAAAATCTTAGACAGTCAGAAACCATTTCTTGAAACTGACGTACAAATGTGAGACATTTAAAACCTTCCCTTTATCATCCTTACTTAAACTAGTCAGGAATTACAGGGAACTTCATTATTAAAGAGATAATTTGCTGAAACAAGGATTTTCCCCAGAAAGGTTTAATTTTGGCAATTTTCTTTATTCAAATATTTGTGAGAAAATGTTTAAAAATTGCCTTGGGACACAAAAGACCACAAAGACACACACATTTGCTGACTTTCCTAGGTGATCTAATTGCCCTAAGACAAAGAACATGAAAGTTTCATCTAATTTTCTTTACACTGAGGTCACATATTTAACATGTTAGAATCTTAACAGTAAGTATGCAGAAAATTGCAATGGATAAACTTCTCAAACCAACCCTGTTTTGCAACTGGAGACTGCTAAAAGGGTCTGGCTAACTGGAAAATTATTTCCAGAAACAGCTCACTTTGCTCTTCCGTTGGCTTCTTCTTCTCATCTGCCTTGGGGATATTTGTCCTGCCACTTTTAGAGGGTATGGACTTTCTTACTGTTCCTAGTCATGTTCTGTGCTCAGCACCAGAGGGACACAGTCACAGCTGGCTCTTCAGCCCTTTCTCTGTCTCTGCTGTACACAAGATCCCTCTTAATGATAGAAAGAGAGATGCAGGAACAGACTGGTATATTCAGAGTTTACTCTCCGTATTCACATGTCTTCGGGAGACTGCTGAAAACAGAAAGCATTTCTAATACATTTGGACTTCAGCATATACCTATCCAGCAAAAAGATCATGTATTAAGGCAGTATATATGCCTGAGATCTGTATCATATGTAAGTATGTAAATATAAATATTATATGCAAATAGTTATTGAGCAGAAAGTTATTTGTGGTATACTGTGAAAAGAGAACCTATTTTATTCAGTTGGTTCTTGAAAACCAGGGACATGCACTTCTCAGTCATGTTTTCTGCATCTGCCCCAGATGAGATTTACCCTCGGGGCGCAGGACACTGGTTTGGCTTTGATTAGCACTCCACACTCTGAAGAGTTGCCTGCAAAAGTTTTGCAGGAAGCACAGATAGAAGAGAAAACAGAGATGGCAATGTGGAAAATGAGATGGAGGGATAAAGAAGGGGGGGAAAAAAAAAAAAAGGCTTGAAAGGAAAGGAAGTAAAGAAGTAGAAAAGGAAAACAAAGGACCGAAAGGAGGGGACAGGGCTTTCTCTCTGTTTCACTGCTGGGAACAGTAATGAGTGTAAACATTTACTGATGGCATATCTTTTATCACAGCAAATCCCACAGCTTAAGGCATTTTCATGGCTCAAGGGCACTAACTAATGCCAAGGAGGCTGAGCTGCTCTTGCAAGCCAGGAAAGTGAGACAATGAGAGTGTAACAGAATTGGCACAGACAGGCTATTTAAACTTTCACCCACAAGGGTCTGCATTGAACCCTGGAAGAAACTCCTGCAGGTACAAGAGAGTTAAACAAGAATTTGTCACATCTAGTTTTTCATCTTTCAGGGCAGCATAGGAAAAAAAATTATCTGAAAAACAAATCAAGGGGTGAGAAAACATGAAAGTTTAGGTTTCCCATAAAACATCACAATGCTTTTCTTTTCAAAACATTCACAAAAGCTACAGAACAACTAAAAATTGAAAAATCATTAGATAAAAAAAATTATTTATTTTTTCCCCCTCCTACAAGCACTTCCTGCTCCCTGGAATTAGAGTTGTGTCAATCAGATTGATATATGCTATGATTTGACAAGGCATTCAAATTATTTATCCAAACAGTAAAATTTTTCAAATGTACAAAAGCAGTCTTGAGGGAGACTACAGTGCAAACCCTCCAAGAAACATGAGGAAATGGAAGCAGAAAAAACACCATTAAAAGGCATCCAAACTTTATTAGTTATGGGCTGCTCTGGCAGCTTACAAGCAGCTTGAGGCTGGTCCACACTGTAAGCACCATTGTGTTTTATTTTTCTTATATGGCTTACTCTCATTCCCGTTTAAACTGAGAAAAATAATATTTCCTCATGTTACGGTAGCAAGGAGCCAAAACACAGAGATATGTCTCAGAGCCTAAAGTTTCCAATGAGTTTTACTTCATCTTGAAATACAAGCTTTGTCCTCAGGCTAGCAAGGGGCACCAGGAAACACAACCAAGCATTTAGTACCCAGTCTCACCCCTCTGGACCACTGTTTCTTCTCTTGGTGTTCACATTTCCCAGTGCCATAAGGCATAAATTATTCATGGCAAAACTGCTTCTCACAATGTTTATGCAGTGCTTAGTACAATGGCACCCTTTTTCAGCTAGGGCCTCTGGGCACTCATGCAATACAAATAATCATGGTGATAGCAACAATAATAACAGTCAGCTATGCTGTTCCCACTGGGCATCCTCTGCCAGTGTCCTGTCCCACAGAGCTCACATCACTGTATTTCGCTACAGGCTCGTGGTCAGTGCCAGAGGCCGTTCTTCAATAAACCTGTCTCACTCTTTAAAACGAGAAAAATCTCCCAATTATGCCTGTCAGATTTTACTTTAACTACCACAGCTGTTTCTTAATATGAGAAAATCTCTCATTTTTATAACTAATTAGTTTGAGCAGATCCTATTATTCTGCCTCCTGTAATACTAATTATTACACTAGCTGCATGCCTTGACAACTAATGAGTTACATTAAAAACGAGGAATTCTAAAACCTACAGAGGGAGATATAGCACAAGTGTGAAGCCAAAAGAGGAGATATCAGCATCTTTCAAACAAAAGAAAATCGCAGTTCTTACAGGTCATTGTTTCTCACCCTGCGTCCCACTCAGCTGCTCTTTAAAAGCAGACATTTTGTTATTGCACAAAGAAAAGTTGAGGGAGGCCACCCCAGTAAAAGCAGCTTGTCCAACATGCGAAACAGAGTGGTTCAACTTCATCAGTGCAACACGCAGTTTGTCTGAGCAACAAAGAGCTCAGGAGAGCAATTCACTCATACAACACCACCGTCAGCTCCTTCCAACAACCACAGCCAAGTCATCCTGCCAAAACACGGTCAGTTGTCCTGACCGAGCACTGCAAATAAGATGCTCTCTCTGCAGGTAGAAATCTGCCCCTGGAACGCTCAAAACACATGTTTTCTGCTCCTGTCACCAGAGTAAAGACAAGGATATAGCTACTCATTAACACAAATCCATCTTTAAATTTTGACACCAAGCTCTCTAAGAAGACCCAAGGTAGGACAGTTTTTGACACTGACTTAAGTCCACTGAGATTACCAACACCAAATCCAAAGACCCTAATTAACAACTGGGGTTCAGACACTCACCTTGAAGTTAATTGGCACATTCTGATAATTTTAATTGCAGACCAGGATGAAAGGGAGCAGCAGCTACTAGATGTGTGCCTGGACCTGCCACTTATACTTGTGTCAATCTGGAAAACCATTTAGCCTTTCTGACTTTCAATTACTACTTTTCTTTAAATTGAACTTCCAGAGCTCCAAGGAGTGACAGCAGGATTAGCTATTTGCTGCCCATAAAGACAGATAAAAGAAATAAGACAGGGTATATTATTTATATTTCACTAAACTCTTCAAATTATATGAAATTGTTAAAACAGACAGAGTGCAGTCTTTCCTCCACTGTAGTAGCACCCACACTCTGCCAAACACAGAGAACTCTACTGACACCTTGTAGGCTTTCAAATGCTACACCTGATCTGAATTACAACTCAGTTAGGTCTTGCCTTCATGCAGGAAATCTTTCCAAACACTGCACTTTGGTGGATGTGGTCTTTGGTTGGCACCCCAATTATGAAAGACAACACTTCTGTGAGCATGGCTAATGTTTGCCAACCTTAGCCGGAATTGTTCTTCTCTGTGGCAAGGACTGAGCAGAGACAGGATAAAGTAACTCATAGATCAGATATGCTTTAAATTGTTAAAACGTGGGGAAGGGAGATTATTAAAAAGAACTAAATACAGTCAAGTGAAAAAGTTATCAGAGTGTAATTCAAAAAATGAAGGGTACATTGCTGAAAGGGCAGACAGACTATTTTGTTTAATTTTGTTGTAATCAGAAGAATAAATATCTGAAAGTACAAGTTATGGGGAGAGAGAGAGAGAAAGAATGAGAGAGACAGAACGAGTGCAAAAAGAAACAAAGCCTATCAGGCAACCCAGCTCAATGAAAATAAATTCCTTCGCTCTTAGCAGTTAAAGCAAAACGTTTCCTGAATCCTGACAATACTCCATTCTTCTACTTTCTAGATGGCTGGAACCTGAACAACGATCCATCAAGTTTGGGTGGCCATGAAGTAGGCCAGATGAAGTACATCGGAAGTGTTCTGTGCTCCTCAGAGCAAGTTAGCCATTAGAGCAGCCACTCGATAGAAGTGCCTGTGACTTTTACATCTGTCAAGATAGTTTAGGGAGACCTTGAACACTGCTGGCCTTGCAGACACTAAGTAGAATATGCAATTGTGTGTGCTAGAGGAGAGGTGGTTGCCTCCACTGGGATTCTGAGATAAAAGTTATCCTTTCATGCCTTCCAGACTTTGTGACAGGCTTTCTCATGATTTGTGTACTAAATACACAAAAACACGGTGTCTGGGATATCACTGTCACATTGCTGACAATCTCTCTGTCTAAAGGCATAGTATTCAAGAGCAAAAGATGTTTTTCATTCTGTGTTAACTGCACTTTAGCACAACAGCCCAGGACCAAGCTACTGCCTTTCAATCTGAAAACACCTGAGCAAAGCTACGGAGAAAAGAGCTCATCAGAAAGCCAGATGAAATTCAAATTCCTGGTTCATCATCTGTTCTTACCCCTAAATTCAACATACAGCAGATTTTCCCAAATAACTCTCCTCTTGCAAGCACTGAGGTTCAAAACGTCCAAGTGTCAGACTATTATCTATAGAGATCAGCTGCTCAGAAGAAAAAAGTACTGTCACAGAGCGGTTGCTAGTAAGAAGAAAATATTTATTATATATTATTTATTTCTTTTTATTTTTCAAAATAATGAGAGCTTAAAAGAGATTTCCATGTTTTCTGATGAATGTTAACTAACAATAAAACAAATCCATAATAACACTTGGCTCACCGGTTTATGAAGAAGGCACTGATTTCCAAAGTTCATGAGTTTCTCCTAGTTTAATTTAGCACAAGTTTTATCACAGCTCACAGAAGTTTCTGGAAAACCAAACTATACTTTGATCAACAAATCTGCAAAATTATAACCCTTGGGATTTTCCTGAAGGTATAATTTTCCTTCTTGTTAGGAACAGATAAAAATCCTATTCAACAGCAGTCATTTTTGAAATTGTTTAGTGAGAGGAGAGAAACGTAGGATGCATCCTACCAGCAAAGTTGCCATATGTTCATGAGTTGAAAAAGTGGATAAGCAACAGTCAACATCAATTTATTTGCAACTTTCTCAAAGAGCAGAGTATGTGAGGAGGAACTTCAGGCACCAAGTCACATCAAGGAAATGTGGCAGGTGAAATTTGATGCACAACGCTTCACTGGTCAGGCCTAGACAAAATAGCCTATCTTAACTAATCACATTGATTAATTTTTTTAAAATTGTAAGAGTTAGAAAGAATTGTGAAGGTCTTGAATAAAGATATTTTCTCCATTTGCAAGCACTGATCAAAATTAAAATCATATTTAGATTTTCTAATGGGTGTAATGCACAATAAAGGTAGTATTACAATGATATTTTCTTTTTCAATACAGATCTCTAGAGGATGTGGTTGTGATACTGGGTACGGTCCAGTCTCTTCATCACATAAACTATTTTGCAATAACAGAAGGAATTTAGGTAAGCTCAGTAGTCAGTTTTCTTATTGTGGATTAATTATTATACAAAGAAATACTTAAGTCAGAGGTTTCAGCTTTAAAAGATGGCAAGTGAAAAAAGCAACAGAAGATATATGTAACTACTATTCATTGGAGAAGCTAAACATGGGCTTTTACTCAACTCATTTACAGTATGAAATCAAAAGGAAAAGTGATGTTATGGAGAGGTTACAAACACAAGATAATAGAAAAATTTCAGTGCACAGGAAAGGGAGCTAGTCAGGAAAACCATGAAAACAACACTTTTTCTGAATATATCAGTATTTTTTGATGCAACATTCTCAGTCAGTTCACATCTGCTTTTGGTGCTCTCAACCTCTTGCAGCTCTTGAAGCATACACCAGTCAGAAAGCTAACCATCCTTGGGTGAAACAGATTGCTGCAACAGATAAGCCCAATTTGCTGCCCTGCTGTCAGAGCTCCCAAATGCCAGAAAGCCCCTGATCTGCTACCCCAGGCAATCACAGTAGGAACTGATGGCCTTTGAGCAGCATTTACAGACGTAGCTGAAATCAATACAGACTTTTTGCAACACTGTGCCTCAGAAAAAAGCCCCTGCTGCTTCCAAATAATGTACCATAGGCTTTTTCTTTTCCCACCTTGAAACACTGATGTAGAGTTGTGTGTGAAAAGGAAGCCTAATCTATACCTGCGGTTCAGTCCAAGTACTCAGGCAATACTCCAGTTCTTACTTCTCATCTCCAAAGAAGGAAATTCATTAAGATTCTAGCTATAGATAGAACGCAGTTTAATTCTTTTCCTTTATCACTCAGCTGAGGGTAAGGACTTACCTCCAACCTGCAATTTCCTTCACCTCAGGAAGAAAACAAATACTTTCATTCCAGCTAACATGACAGAACTCTGATTTTTACAACAGAAATAAAGTCTAGTAGGGCAAAATATTTCACACAGTACTAGTTTCTTACTCTGGTTCCTTCTGCTGGTGCCAACATACTGTCCAGTGTAGCTCCCATGTAGTTACACCCATCTGTCTGCAATATGAACTTAGCCCAGAGCCCAGGCAGGCTGTGTGTGTGTGTGACTTCCACACGTGCTGCTCCTACTAATGCCAACGCCAGATGATCAAGCAGGTGGCACACAGGAAGATGCCATGAAATTTCTAAAGCAAATCAGTAAAACAGAACTTCTGCCCACAGTTATTATGACCAAACCCCTACATTTGTACCTATTTCTCCTTTTGCATTCCTTCAAATCAAATGAAGCCAGATTTCCAAACTAAGTAAAACCCCGTACCTATTTGCTGCAGTTGGTCCTAGTCTGAGTTTCAGGCTCAGCTGTAACTCACTGATATCTAGAATCAGTTAAACTTAACTCCAGCCCAGCAATTTCTCAAGCTCTGCCTTTAAAACTATAAGTTGAAAATGAGCCTGTACCACCCGACAGCACTGCTTCATCAAAGCTCTGCTTTGTCTCCCTCTCCCCTTTTCTAACAGCAAGTGGTAGAACATACTGACTCAGTGGGAGCAGGACAAGGCAGAGGACTACCGGTGGCTTGAGTGGCAGAGGCCTTCTGGCAGCACAGTAGGAAGCTTTATTCAATAGACTCCCAAATGCTGGGAAAAATTACTGGGGAAAAAGAAAAAAAAAAAAAAAGAAAAAAAAAAAACGCAAAACCCAAACAAACAACAAAACAAAAAAAAAACCAAAAAAAACCCATAAATAAACAAACCCAAACAAAAAACCCCAATGAAACAAACAAACAAGCAAAAAAAAAAAACTAAAAAAAACCCACAAAAACAACTGAAACTCCTAAAACTTGGGGAAAAAAAGTCCTTCCCCCTAAACAAGAAAATCATACATCTCAAAGCCCTTCCTGCATTCCCACCCAATCACTTCAACCCCCTAATGACGTTTATTGCTGCCAGCTCAACCAAGTCAGCTGCTCTCTAAAAGTCTCGTTGTATCCTTTCTGCTTCCCAGCCTGTGAAGCATCTGTGCAGGTTCTAACTCACCTGATAACTCCATGGATGGCGTGCAAGGAAAAGCACTTGCAGCTGCCCTGACTGTGAAGCAGATGGATGCACAAACACACAGAAAGCACCTGAACCTCATTGAGGTCTCTCTGGTTCCACAAGCAGAGCAGGCCACCTGCAGGTCCTCCTCAGATCAATGTTGTATCACCACCCACAATTTGAAAATTGTTTGTCCCAGGTGCACCTATCACACTTAATCACACTTATTTGTATTATTATCCAAGTATTCAGAGCCTGGAATGTGTTAAACCATGCTGGGTTTAGGTAAACAAATGTCAGGGTAGTATAGCTTGTATAATCCACTTAAAGCACATTACTGTTGTATCTCAAACAAGATCTCACGGTTTTAGCTCCCACTATAAATCATTCTACACACAAAACACCTGCTACTCTAACAAAAGAGTACATTAAAAGCCTTTAATGTTTAAAAAGAAAATAAGTTTTTCTAAGGGGCACCTGGAAACACAGATACAGGGCATATATCTTTATGTGTACTAGGAACTACACTGTCAGTCACATTTAAAAAAAGACATATACTTTCTGTACTCTCCTTCCTGCTATATTTGAATAAACAACCCAAGGGTACAAAACCTTTATGAATTTCAATGAGCAGTGAGCAGACTACCCTTTCAATGCTACCTCTCTGAAAGAAAGCAGTCCTTTCATCAACAAGTCATTATTTGATACCGAACAAAACCTTTATAAAAGATGTCTTTATCAAGGGATATTTTCTCCTCCTCTTATTGGTCTGTTCCCATCAACAAGTGAGTTATGAAAAGAATCTGTACTAAGGAAGTTTAGTCTCAAAGGGAAACTGGTAGCAGTACAGGTGTTCTAAAGTTAAAACTTGAGCTCTAATCTTCAGCTTACCTCGTGTGTGGGAGAGCCTTGACTACACAGCTCAGGAATGTTGTCTGCCTGACACGGAGAGAGAGGAACAGTACAGAACTGAGGAAAAGCCATGAAAGTGCTCCTGTACAACCGAATTCCCACTGAAGCATGCGGGACATCACAAATCCAGTGATTTGAATGAATTAGCATGCAATATTCAGCAAATGGAATTTACCTTGAGGTTTGGGTTTGGTAAGCTTCCCACAGGGCTTTGAGATTGTGACAGTCTTCTGGCAGTCAGCATTATGAAGGGCTCTCTTCAGGTTCCCGGTTCGAGTCTTCAGGGCTGTATTCAAGTCACATTCTCCCCAGGCCTGGAACTGGTATTTGCACTCCGCTGCAATGAGTAAATAAAGGGCAAATTTTAAAACACAATGACTGAGAGTGAAAACAAGTGTTATGAGTTCAGTAGGGTATCACAGTCAGTCAGTACTTGTAGACAAAAGGATGTACAACTGAGGAAAAGAATCCTAAGAAAACTTTACAGATTATTTGTAGAGGCAACTGCAGTCTCATCCCTCCCCAATGTCCTAAAATTTAATCCTCTTGCTTCTGCGTGGATATTGCATTTTTTTCATATAAAGGAAAATACATCCAGCTATGAATATGAATAATAAACATTTTTTTAAAATGAAAGAAACAACAGCCATGAGAACGTCACCTACATTCTATATTCCTCCATTTGTATGATGCCAAAGGTTACCAAATAAGGCTTGAACAGTTTCAAAAATGTATATGCAACTATGAACTTTTAAAGTCTGAAAATGCAGCACCAGTTATGTTGGTAAGGTCACAATAATGTCAAAATTGTGCAAGCTGTTTACAAGAAAAAAAGCCAAGACTGCAAAAGTAATCAAATTTGAGTCTTGGACAGACATCTTACCCAGAACAGATCTGACATATCTTTCTGAACTATTGCATATGAACCTTTTGAACTGAATGATAAAGGTGAAATACACTGGTCTTCATTCACTCCTTTCACTGGTAAGGCTTGTATCACAGATCACAAGGTTACATAAAGCCTGTGATAACCATCGCAGAAATTCACATCTGTGAACTTACACTACTGCTTTAAACAGGGTTGGACACCACAGGAGAACAGATTTCAGCATGCTGGAAGACTGAGTTTATACTAAGTAGGTTATATGGACTCCATGAAGAGAAGCTCTGAAGAAGTTGCCTTCTGGTGCCTAACATGTTCTAGCTCTGATAAACTTGAAATACAGCACTAACTTCTCCACCGAGATATTTGCTAAACTAAACAGAAAATACAGGCTTCCCACTCCACACTTAGAATAAAAAACAAAGGAAAACCCTTAAGAGAGGGATGCTTACCTCCAAATTGCTTCTTCCAGTTGCAGGGAATCTTACACTTCTGAGTCTTGGTGGTTTGTTTGCACTCAGCTCCGGTGCGAGTGCCCTCACGTGTGCCCAGGCCACAGTCACCACTGGTGGGCACACAGACGCTCCACTGCCATTCCCCACAGTCAGATTTCTTTGCCTTTTTCTCTGGATGAAGACAAGGAACCAAGCAAGAAAAGCGGTCAGTACCCGAAGCCTGTGGAGGAGTTCCCTAAACTTAACTAAAGAGTCATGGCACCTGGAAGGGTGAATAAGGAAGACATTCCTAACACAATTGCTTTAAAAGAAAAAGGTTTGACATCCTCTTCCCTGTTCTGCAGAGACAGGTCAGACTCTTTGATTCCAAAGCAGGGTGATCATTCAAATTCACTCCTATTACCATGTTTACTAGTCCACTTGGATATTTTCAAGTGGATTCTCATCTTCAGAATAGGGGATCACCTGAAAACACTCAAGGATCACTGACCAAAACATGCAAGAGGGCTTTCTCAGAAAGGACACTCCTCTGTCTGCAGTAGCCGATGGCATGCAAATATCCTCAGTTCCAAATGAAGCTCTGTACACTGAACAACTGTATGTGAAATGTATGTGTTCACATTGCGTATCAGAGGATTTGAGCAGCTGTGGGATTCAATCTTTTGACTTTGTATACCATGTCACATTTTATGCCAGAATATGACCAAAATTTCAATGGCAAAAAAACCCAACAAACTGTAAGGAGAAGCATATTTGAACTGCTCTTAGTAGAGGTGGGTTTGGTGCTCACAGATGAAAGTAAGGATCATAATTTCCCTTCAATCCTTTAAACCCAAACCTCATGAGAAAAGACAACATTGCTATGAAACCCAAGCATTCACCAAAATATTTACACCTCCAATACATCACAAGTAACTTTAAAGAGCCTTACAGGAAATTATTTTCCTTCTAGGTTTTGTATGTTTACGTTCACATTTTCTTATATTTCCATACAGCCACAATGGTTAGAAAGCCCCTTTTTTCTATTGGGAACATTAATTCTGATAGACTCACAGCTCATATTACCTGGTGTGTAAGTAGCCTTTAAATAATAGGACCATAAGAAAAACATCAAAAAATACATTCTTAAAAAAATGTCAAAACTGGGTTTGACAGATATGAATTTTCCACCCCAGGCCTGTCTCTCTTATAATGAGGTCCGAGTTCATCACTGACAGAAAGCAATTACCACTGGGTGTCTGGCTGGCTGTGTGCAACAGCAAGTTAGTTCAGTTCTCTCTCAGAGGATTTCCACATCACACAGCATTGGTGTAGTATTGTCATCTACAACACTGAACAAGCAACATAACTGCTCTTTCATCACACCTGTTTGGTTCTCCCCAAGTCAAGCATGAAACTCTTTCCAGAGCAAATTTTATGCTGCCTTGCAATACCCACTGTGTGATAAACCAAGGACTTGTCTCTGGAGCTGTCAAGCTGCCAGTTTGCATGGAAACCACTTTCTCTTTTCCTATTTAGCACAGAGCAACATGTCACAGCCACAGATTCCTAGCCTGGATGTCAAAAGGTTAACAAATGAGCTGAATTTCATAACAAAACCAGAGGCACTTGACATTCTCTCACACATGCAATCTATCTTGGGGACTAATTCTAAATTACAGTGGACCTTACCTGGTTTCTCCTTTTTGCCAGCCTCAGTGGTACTCACAGCTGCCAGAATGAAAACAAGGACCAGGAGGGCAGCTGTGAACATTCGACGTTGTTGCTGTTGCTGTTGCATTCTGGAGATCAATGAGAGAGGAAATAAAAAGGTTGGTTAGACTGTGAAAAGTGGGACTTTATCTAAAGCATGTTTTGGGAAGGATTCAGGGCCATGAGATAAAAGCAGGTCAAACATAACTAGCTATTGGCAGAATGGGCAACTATCTCAATTTCAGAGAGAACACAGATTTTTAACTATTTTCCAGCCTGCATACCATATTCCCAATCTACATCATTGACTTTATTGGATTAAATTTGCCACAGGAAGTTCTGTAACTATTGCTCATCTTCAGAAACCTGTCAGAGAATCGAGAATCCTGACAAATCTAGAACTTCCCTCTTCTTTTCTGACCTCTGGCCATGTAAAACTAAGCAAAACATGCACTTCATGTCTCATCTTAGCAATTCATATTAAGTAGGGAATTCTACACTTCCACTTTGTAAGGGTTCAAGTTCTTATTAGGCTTAATTGGCACCTGAAAAGAGCTTCTTTCATGAAAACTTATATAGGTAATATATGATGCACTATCTTAATTGTCAATGGCGTGTTGCTACCTACTTGTTCCTTCCCCTCCAATTAGTGTTTCTTTCTAATACAAATTAAGGTAATTGCTTGAAATGTAAAACGGGCACAGAGATAGAACTTGCACACACTGCTAGAGGCTATCCATAGCATGCAAAGAACCCAAAATCTGGATTTGGGAAGCAAATATTCAAATATAAAAGAGAGTTAAATATGCTTGCTTGGTGGTGAAACATCAGTCACTAGCCAATCACTAAAAGTCATTTCACTTTGCCGTAATTCCCATTATCTCATTTTTGTGCTGTTTATCGGAAAGCAGGGCCTTAAAAAATACATATGTTAAAAATAAGCAACCTCCCCATTTCCTAGACACACCTCTCTATTAAGCAGCCAAGTATTAAGATGGTGGACTAGAGATTGCTTGGATGGAAGGAAGGTTTCTTCAGCTTTTCTTTGTTTTTTCAAACCAGTACCCATGACATTCATGTTACACCAGCCCTCCAAGGAGTTGTCAACTCTGCCAGCCACTAAAACAGCCTTAAAAACTCAACTAGACTGATATTTACAGAAAGTTTAATGGCAACCTGATCTCATTTGCTGAGCACAGCAACCTCAGGGGAGAAATATTTCTCAGCATGAACAGAGAACAAAACGTATTTGAAATTTAATTTGCCGCTCCTCAGTATTCTCTCCTGGCAACCTCTAGCTCAAATGCAACATAATTATAATTGACATGGAAAACAGCAGAGGAATCCCAAACACAGAGGCTTTTAAGTATCTAGCTTTTATATCATGCTAGAAGACAGATGAAACAACTCAATAGCTTTGTTGAAATAAAGTTCTTGTGAAGATTTCAAGAGACCTGGCATTCAAATGTCTAAAAGAGCTGTCATTAGCACCAGTTCGGTTTACTTCAAAAGAAAGTACCATATCCCATCACGAAGAAAGGACCACCAATGTCTCCAGTGAACTCAAACAGAGCCCAGAGCCAGAGTCATGTGGGAGCTTTTTTATTGTGGGGGGTTTTTTTCACCTTACTTCTGCTACGTTTCCACTTAGAGCCTCTTACCTTTCCCAGAAAATGAATCAATTAAATAACTTAAAAATAAATAAAAATAAATATGCAACATGCCTTTTGGTTCTTACTTCAAACTAGTTTTCCATGATCAAAGCACCTTTCCTATGAGAAAAGCTAAGAGAATTGGCTATGTTCAGCCTGGAAAAGAGAAGGCTTTGAGGTGACCTAATTGCAGCCTTGCAGTGCCAGAGCAGAGCTCACAAAAAGGATGGAGAGAGACTTTGTACAAGAACGTGTAGTGAAACAACAAGGGGAAATGGATTCAAGTTGAAAGAGAGCAGGTTTAGAATAGTTTTTGTCACTGCAATATAAGAAAGGTATTAAACCATCAGCAAGTGTCCAAAGAAGGTCAATGAATATGGTGAAGGGCTGTGAGGGGAAGCTGTATGAGGAGCATCTGAGGGCACTTGGTGTGTTCAGCCTGGAGAAGAGCAGACAGGGGAGACCTCCCTGCAGTTACAATGTCCTCATGAGGAGAAGAGGAGAGATAAGCACTGATCTCTGCTCTGGGGTGACCAGTGACAGGACCCAAAGGAGTAGCCTGAAGTTGTGTAAGAGGAGGTTTAGGTTGGATATTAGAAAAAGATTCATCACCCAGAGGGTGGTTGGGCACTGAACAGGCTCTACAGGGAAGTGGTCACAGCATCAAGCCTGACAGAGTTCAAGAAGCATTTGGATGATGCATGGTGTGACTCTTGGGGATGGTCCTGTGCAGGGTCAGGAGTCAGAACTGATGATCCTTGTAGGTCCCTTCCAACATGGCATATTCTGTGATATGTATGAAATGATTTGTGTAACATAAATTATATGTTTATGGCTAGAATTTGCCTTGCAAACAGTAAATCTGGTACTTTTATTTTCCATTTCAACCATTTATCTAGCTGCATATGAATAAAATTACATTTTAAAAAGGAACCAAATGATTGTAGAAAACATTATCACGCATCATATTCCCACTACAATTTATCTTCTCAATTGCCCTCTTCCAATCAATTCACCAGAATTCTCACTGATTGAGGGAGTTGTGTATACAGAAGGAGATATGAATACTTTCATAATCTCAAGACCCTGGCCCAGCATTTCATCTGGGAGGTGTCAAAAGCTGAAGCAAGGCAACACCAGTGAGTTTACTCCACAGGATGTCACCAAATGCAAGAGATGGCCACAGTGGGTTTGGGGCTCCCTCCCATATCCTCTCTTCCCACCCCAAAGACCTGGGATGTGGTCACATACATCCCCCAGGCTGCTGGCAGTCATTGGGAATAGTGGGTTACTATTACTAGGGAAGCTGCCTTATATTAAATTGACTGAAACTCAAATCCAAATCTGACTGAGGTGATTTTCAGCAAAACAGGCAGGCAAAATAGTTGAGTTTGGGAGCCTGAAACATTCCAGAAGCCCTATAAATAAAACCCAATAGAGCCTTATTATAGTATGTTTTCCTAAGACTCAAGTTTCCTTACAGCCAAAAGACTTGCCAAGTAGTCTCAGGCAAACGCTGAATCTGCAAACATAACTACAGATATTTGGTCTCTCTGCAGAGACACAGGCTGCTTTCTGAAGTGCCTTTCCTTTCAATTACCAACAAGTGAAAAGCCTGTTGTACAAATGGAGACCTTGCCTCACACCACACCAACACATCAAATATGATGCAACCAGTATGACTACAGAAGATCCCGTAACTGTTATAGATAACAAGGGTGGTTGCTCTCACAGAATTACAAACAGGAGAAATTTTTTCAGAGGGACAGAAAATTCCACCTATCAGCAATTATATGAGTTCAGTCTTCAGATTTCCTTGCAAATATTTCAGTTGGCAGTTAAAAAGAGGATGAAGAGAAAAACTCGTCAGATTGGTGTTGTTTCTGCAAACAATATATTCTACAAAATAACTTAGTCTTTTTGGTTTACCTCTTCAAAATTCAAAAGTAACAGTTTTTCCTTTTTATTAGATTCTTTGATAACTTTTCCAGTTCGACCTTTGATTTAAAGAACTGCCAAAACTGCTAATAGCAATGAAATGTTTCACGAGATGCAAAATGGACTCTTCCTCGATATTTCAATTTTTGTAATGAACTTTCTAACTACACCAACGGTAACAAGTAAATCATGTGTCATGAAAGGAAAGTGTCTCTAAAATCTTGTACGACAACCCCTAAGGAGAGCAAGACAGCAGCATTTAAACAAATGGCAGAGGTATTTACAACAACAGAAAGAGACAATGATAAAAGTGAAAGAAAGAGACATTTGGGGTGGGAAGAGCTCTAGGAAACTTCAGAAGAGAGAAAAGGTGGGGAGAGACAAAGATAGTTTAGAAGAGTTTAAACGGGCAGCTGAAACAAGATCAGGAAAAGTAATCACATAAAGAGAACCTGAACAGGAAAGAGAGAAGAGGCAAGTATTTAATGATAGGGAAGAGCTAAAACAGAGCTTTAAGCCAACATGAAGACTGTAACAAAGCGAGAAGTAAAGCCCAAATGAGTTGCACCATAGCAAGTGGCTCCTTGCACCAAAAAGGCACAGGAATTATTTCAGTCTTACAGCTGATTTCACAGTCAATCTCTGCTTGGGGGTAAAACATTAAAGGAAAATTAAAAATGGCAGGCAATCAGAGAATTAATGAGTTCATCAACCATCTGTCCATGGGTTCAATTGCATGTTGAGCATCAGAGAGGCAGAAATCACCCTATGGCTGCAGTTAAGTGAGCTGAGCAAAGCTTGAGCTTCCCACTCCAAATTCCATACTACCTCCAACCTGATTTTATAATCACACTCATCTCTCCTGAATCCAATTCATTAAATCATTTATTTGCTGTAATGAGTACCATCTACATGACTAAGTGGAAACACCTTTAGGAACATCAGAGATTAGCTCAGCCTGTTAAAACATGATCTAATAACACCAAGGTTGTGAGTTCAATTGCTGTATGGGGCATTCATTGAAGAGTTGGACTCAATCATCCTTGTGGGTCCCTTCAAACTCAGAATTTTTTGTGAAATCTGTGACATACTTATCCTATGGACTGCAGCCCATGAATCCCAGCTCTACCACAGACCCAAACCAGTATGTGCATAGTGTAGCATAGTGGCACACAGTCACTTCCATATGGGTCCAGAAATATTACTGACACTTTCATGTAGTGCCAGCTTTGCCTATCAGCCCAAGGGAAAGTTTAGTCCCAGGCCCTGCAAATGCAGACCCATGTTGGCAGCCCAAGGCATCCCAGGTGTATACATGCTGTGCTCCTTAGGTCTCTGAATCTCTGTCAGTGCAAGTCAGGCTTGCCAGAGTGACTCTATCTGCACTCGTGAATTTAACTCAGACTCAGGTACTCCATTTCTCACATCTGAACACGTCTTTCATGAACACAAGCATTCAGAACAAAAGAGACATTTTCAGATGAAGCTCTATCAGTGAACAAGTGGTTATTTTCCCTAGCCTGACTGAAGCTAGCATATGCAGCACATCCCAGGATCACATATGACTTTTGCAGGTGGGGTTTTTTTGCTGTTAATAACTTATATGCACAAGCCCTTCCCTTCATCTGTTCTTTCCAAAGCAACTGGCAAGGTCCCAGATTATAGAAGTAATCATTTTGTTATTAGTCCATGTGAGTCTAATCTCTGTATGATCAAGGTTTCTCACATTATTTAACCTGTTCATATCCTCCAGCTCTTTGACTATAATATGCCAAATGCCAGCTGTGTTGATAATGCTACATGTAATGCAATACTGTAGGTATTGCCATTGCTAATGATGGGCCACAGGCTTTGTAGTGAGTTATAAGGGCTCTGGAGTGAGGCTTGTCAAGGTTTGCCCTGTGTGAGCATTCCTTGGCCTGTCTGCAGCTTTGTCACATTTCCTTTAGCTGCAATAGCACTTCTCTTTTCCTAATTGACCAACTAGCTATGGCTAATTTGATTTACTTTTCTTTGTCTTTGCATGGAGCCAACCCAGGTTTTATGACTCTATTATGATAACATACTACAGAGAAACACAGGGCTGGTATGTGTGGAGACACAGAATGCAGTGTAGAGGAGTAATAGATATGGAAGACACGAGATGGGGCACTGGCTGGACAGTGAAGACACACCCACTATACACAACTGACTCAAGGTCAAATAAAGAAATACAGACCTGGAGTAAAAAAGGGAACACAGAAATACATAAAAGTTGCTTTATCTAGTAAGTTTGGATATAACATGAGCTGTAGACCAGTGAAGAAAGAGAAAGGCATCAAAGCATGCTAGCATGCTTAAAAAATCCAACCCTGAGTCGATCCTAGAGCGAGGAATAAGAAACTAGCAACAGAAACATCCCCCTGGCCAAGCACCCCAGATGATGGCTGATCACCATAGCCATCCCCAACATCAACACCACACTGAAACCATCAATTTTAGGGCCACAAGGAACTGGGGAAGGGTCAGTATAACACAGGTAAGGCAGCTGAATCTAAGTGTATTCTAACTTTGGTGGTGACGGCATCATTGTTAACATTATTATAACATCTGCATAGACATATTCTTTTTCTGTAATAATTACATCTGCACTAATAATGATTCTTGGATTAGATCATTAAGATTTCAATTTCACTAGCAATAAATCTTTGACTTAATATGAATATATATATAAAAGGTATGGGTCCTCTTTTCCAGGAAACAATATTTTGAATACAACTATGACTCCCATCTTCACCTTTTAGCACACTATTATTTTCATCTCATGACATTAAAAATGCATCCCAAACACAGACTTAAAAAGTCCCTACAATACATTATTTCTCTTCACAACACTGCTCATTTGGAGTCCTCTTTAAACTCCATGTCAAAACTAACTTTTGCATTAATCCTTCCTTTTTCCTGCTTGAATGAATAATTTCTCAAGTCCCACAACAAATAAATTACAGTTTGATTAGTCCCAGATTAGTCACATCTACAAAATCAGTTTTTAAATGAGCTAGGTTGGGACATCAGTCTCATTCCAGTAAACACATGCTGTGTTTAATGAAACTCAGTATTTATCTCCACTTTTTAAATTATTCTCTTATTCAAGATATGTTCTGCTTTGCAGTCCATAGAGAGCAGATGCATATGTCTGCAGCTACCTGGATCTGTTTCGTTCCTTCCTTCTTAAACATAAATATTATATTTGCTATGGTCCAGTTGTAAAGCAGCAGGAAATAAATTTTGTTGCATGCTTTAACAGTCTTAATGAATCTAAAATGTCAAATGCCAGTACTATGAGATGGAAACATACAGTTTTCTCCGTGAAAGAGAAATTAAGAGCATTTGGCTCTTCAGAGTTTCACTTCAGTAACAGTTGTAGAAACTTCTGCTTCTTCAGGTCTCTTTCTCATTCCCCATCTGGTGCACACCCCTATGTTGTACCTGATCTCCCATACAGAAAACTGAGGCAAATATTCACACACTTCTGGAGTCAGACCTTTACGAATCATAATCTTCCAACTGTAACATGTTCCCTCTTCCCTCACACACACAGCCATTTCGTTTGTTGTCTTTACTTGCACTACTAGGGAAATAAAATTAAAAATCTGCATTTGCTTTTCATTTCCCTTGCAAGATTTAAGTCAGATTACAATCTTCCACATCTGGACTTCCAAGACACTACTTTATTGGATGATCAGTACCACTTTTTTTAAATTTCTATGGACTCCTGATAGCAATTTAGTGGGTTGATCCCCAGTTAGATTAGGAATTCCTCTCTACAGTTCCCCCCCCCGCCTCTTTTTTTTGGAGGAAACAAATTTTGATTCTTATCCTACTTTGATAAAAATGAGGTTGAGTCAGACTTGTATTAAAAGTCTTGCATTGGTCCAACACACATCATCAGTTTACTTAATTGCACAAAAATCAACTTTTAAAATTTAAAATCTTGATTACATTTATGTTCATGCTCCTATGCAACATAAAGCAAATCAGCTTGATAGCACTTGATATAAGTGCTTATTTTTAAGGATGACCTTTAAGAATGTGCTGTAAGGTTATACTGAATTAAAATCTATAATAGTTCAACTTTTTATAGTCCTGTGGTAGGTAGGAAATCACACCCAAAAAATAATTAGCCCCTACTACCATTAGCACCATTTACCTTCTAATTTAAGTTTTGATGAATAAACCCTTCTGTAATGGAATTTTCCCCATGCATAATACCACAAGCACTTTTAACTAAAATCACATCCAACTTTGCTATGACACAAAACTCCACATGCTTCCTTAAGGGTAAAGACCTCCAAACTATCCTCAGAGCACAAAACCTTGAGCCAGCTTACTGATTTTCCTCCTTTTCTTGCACCGTAATAGGCAGAACAAATGCTGTGTTCATTTCAAACTATTGCCATAGCCTTAGAGCCTAAGCCTAAGAGTGAGCCAAGATTTAAGGAAAGGAAGAATCTGTGATTATAATAACTGACTGTTCAACCATATGGTACTCTCTCTGGCTGAAAACCCGTATCTTAATCTCATTTCTAACAATGGTGATCTTTCAGAATGATTTTGTTAAAGAAAACCTACTAAAATAATGATGAAACATCAGGTTTTCTTCTTTGGACAAAGTAAGTAACAAAATTATACTTTACACTTGGGAGGGTAGGGATGGGAGGGGGTGAATGGGTTGATCAGTGTATCAAAATGCTCTCCCATATTAATTCAGAGACCTACAGCTACTGCAATCCTGCCCAAAGCAAAACATGTGTGCTCATTTCCCATACTTCTTTGACTCCTGTGAGAGCTTGATATCCTCTCCTCTTATAATAACGAAATTTTGGGAGCTCCATCAGTAACACCTAACAGTGGATGCCAGTAGTCTGAGACTGTGCTAACAGGCACTTCAAAGCCCTGTAGGAACCCCCAAAATCTACTGAAAATAAGCTCCCTGCATTTCAGCCTAGGAGCATGTTTGGATAGTGGAGCCAGCACCCCAGCACTAGCCCTCAGGTCCCCACATGGAAGCAGCTCCAGCAATGCCCTCCCTCCACGCAGGAGAGGAGAAGCTGGCAAGCAGCAGCTGGTAGGGAAGAGGAAATTGCTTCAAGGTGAGCTAGTGCTGGAAGGAGTTGGGTAAGCAGCAATTTATTCAGCAGTATAGTGCAAATTTAAAAAACATAAAATTGAGTATAACTATCTGTTTGTTGCTACAGAGCAGCCAGGGGGAAGTAGGAAAACTCTAGAAGGCTGAAATTATATTTGGCAAACTTTCTTTATTTTTTAAACAGGCATTTATACTCAGTTACAGTACAGGGTACCCATAATAACAAGCCAGAATTAAACAGTTAGCCAAAAAGGGAAAAAAAATTCACAGCATGACCCTTCTGATAAGCCCAAGTCAAACACTTCACTTCAAAAATTGCAGTGTGCAGCTTGGGGATGACATTTTTCAATATCTAATCAACTCTATATTCTCTTTTCAATGTGGGCATTATTAAGGGCCAGAAAAAATGAGCATTGAGACCAAGTTATGTCAATGCTATAAAAATAAACAGGGAACCAAGAGCTGCATGACTGAAGAAAATTATTAACATGAAAATGAACAAAAACAAAACAACGACAAAAAAAACCCAAACCAACACAAACAATTAAAACAGTGTCCTATTAACCTGTTCCACCTAGCTTTGTTCAAGTAAGCAACCTAAAGTAATTAGTTAAGTTGTGGATAACAGTTCCCTTTTGATATTTGCTCAGTTGATTACATGTTTGTCTCTCACATCAGACTAAGACAAACATACATGCTGCAGGTATTCTACGTTTCTAGTTCCCCAGACATAAATTAATAGTTCAAGTTGATAACAGATACCCCTAGGTACATGAATTTTGTTTTTAAATTCTGAGCATAATTTAGACTGACTCAAGATTCAAGAGAAGGAATGGTAAGAATACAGAGCAACAAATACAGAAAAAACAGAACATTTCTTTCATTTCCCCAAATGCTTTGACAAAATATAAATATTTCATGGGAGAACATGAATTTCAACAAGATGGCAAGATTTTAAAAGCATTTTTATGAATTAAAATAATTTTGTTTGTGTTCTTACTGCACAACTGCATTCCCTCCCATTAAAAATATCCTTTTACACAAGCTACACAAAGAAAGTTACTGCTTCTCCTATGCAGAGTCTACAGATACTTCTGCAACATAACACAGACCTAGACATCTGAACCTCTCTTTGAACTCCTCATTAGCCAGCTCTGTCTCTCAGGGAGCACCAAGAACTCTGTATTTCCTTAAGTGCAAGTTTTTAGCAAAATTTTGCCAGCCCAGTCCACTATAAGCCTTTATATGATCACAGGAGAATGAACCAGTTATAAAAGTTGCCCTTTTTGGGGTCAAACTTGAGCATTCAGTAACTTTAACATGCAGTAGAGCTTTGAACACGAATATAATGGTAACAAAGAGTTTCTTCCTCAGAGGAAAAGTATAGTAAGTGGAAACATAGTACTAAACAAACACAACAGGCCATATGGGTGGTTAAAAGGCTAAAGAATTAAAAATCTACTGGTAACAGCCAAAACCTTCCAAGGGGACTAAAAATTTTATGCTTCTCTGTTTCCAGACTTCCAACATGAGATTTTTAAAAGGCGGTTTTATTTTCAGAAAGCCCAGGGAACACAGCTAGTATTTCTAAACCACAATAATTGGGAAAAAACCCAACTAAACACCGAACAGAAAACAAACCCACAAACAAAGAAACAAAACCCCTTGAATGAAACAAAACAGCATGGAAAAACCCACACAGTATAACCAACTGATGTTAAGAAATTAGCCATGTCAATCAAAATACAAAAAACATACTGTCTTTCAAAAGTGACATTATATTTATTTAATGTAAAAGAGGTGGCTGCTATATTTTCTATTGCCCCCCCATCTGTGTAGACATCATTTTCTTAGCCCTAGCCTTCAAAATTTCTCTTAGAAACAAGACCATTGAAATGAACATCATTGTTGAAATTAGTTTTCTTCCTTCCCCAAGCTCTTATTTTGTTCTCATCCACCACGAACATCTTTTCTTCCTCTGTTTTGCTCACGCTGAGTCTGAGCAAGTCTGGGTACCTAAATAATAACTAATGCTGACTTCTGCAACTGGCTCTTCTGTTAACCTTCCCCTCCCACTGCTCCAGCTGAGAGGCTGAAGGAAACAAAACCAAACCAACTCATATTTCAGTTCATTCTGCTATATTTCCAGATTTTATCTGAAAAAGACATTTTAAGCCACTTGTTACTGCAATTTTTCCCCTCCCTGCTCTTCCCACAATAATCACAGATGCTGTCTCACTATCGACCAAGTCACAGTGGGTTTCTTAGACTTTCATTTCTCCAAGACTAAAGGTGAGATTAAACACTCCTGGATCTCATCACCAAGAAAAATGGCAGGAGACTTACCTCCATCCTCTCCAAATGCTTTCATTTTAGTGACAGTGAGGCCAAACTTCTGCCTAAATTCTCCCATGTATCATTTACATCACTATTTCTCTCCTGGAGAAACCACGTGTTGTGGTCATGAGTGTCTCCAGCCACTGGTAAATCTTTCAATTCTGCTCCTCCAGTGTGCAAAAGATGCAGTTACTTGATAATGGCAGAGGGAATGACAATGCCTATCTAGGGGAAAACAGGCTCTTATTACAGTTATTCTTTCTGCTTCCCTTCTCATCCCAAACAAGCTAGTATCTTTGCTTTGCCTAATGATCTTCTCATTGCTGAGATTGTTAAAACACAAAGAATTCTTTCATAGTTTTTCAAAACCTCTGTCAAGTGGCCAGGTCCCCACTACACAGCTCTCGTGACACTATGGGACCAGAAAAGGACAAATAGATTCTGTCACAGAGAGTCTTCTGGCATAAGAAATATTGCTGACACTTCCTTGGCTACTTAATATGTTTTCATGTACCAGAGATCAATTTGGGTACCTTCTGAAAAATGTTAGAGAAGGGTGTGGCATATTCCCATCCACTTGCAAAACAGAGAGCAGAAAAGAGTCTCTCATTGTCCATGTCTATGCAAAAGAAAGTTTCCTTTACTGTTATAAATACATTTCTTGAAACAGAACAAATTTATGAAGCCCCATTTTCTTGCCCATTACAGTTGGAACAATGTCGTATGGGTATAACAGTCAGGAAAAAGTAAAGAAGGAGTAACCAAGGAATACAACTATTTGTGTAACTAGGTCCATACCTGAAGATTATCACTACTATTCTGAGGGCTATACCTGTGTGCAGATATCCAGACATCACCACAGGCCCAGTGGTCACAGCACTATTGTGAATGAATCATGGTTTGAGAGCTGTTTAAGCTGTGACAGGATTTTCATTATGAACAGCTGTACCGTACAAGCCAAACAGATGCCTCCACTGTATTTTCATTTTCTCCCTCTGCCCCAATGAAGACATTTTCAGCTCAATGGCAGTAGGCAAATCACAGCATGTGTCACTATCTCCACTTCTCTGTCTATAAAATAGGCATAATAGCACTTGTCTTTTTCAAAGGAACACTGAGAAACCCATAATAAAAATGATTATGTGAAGAGGGGATAATTTTATTATCCAGCATCAGCTGCAGCTTGCTCGATTTTCCCAGATCTCATGCATCCATGGTTCCAGGTTTTGAGGGGGTAGGCAGATTCCCTCAAGCAGAGGAGAGCAGCAGCAACACTGCAGCTCCCAGTTGCCCAGCGTGTTTCTGAGGGAAAGCTGCAAGACTCAGCAAAGCACCCTTATCTTTGATAACTACCTTTTATCAAAAGTAAACAAATTTTGTCAAATAGTTGAGTTTTGATTTGCCTGAGTTGACTGTAAAGATGGAGAATTTTCCTTTTTTTTTTTTTTACCTGACTCTGGGAAATATTCCATACTCATAAAGAAAATAGCCCATTTTATTTCTTTACTCATTATGACTCTGTCCCTTTTGCTGTCTGTCCCTTCTGATGACATTCCAAAATATGCACTACAGTCCAAAACCTGTCTAAGCTGAAAGCACACAGCCTCTCACCTATGCCCTCTATTAATTTTTCCAAGGGACTGCACTTATTTTTTTTTTTTTTTTCAGAGAAATTGTCACTTCCATTCGAGTGACAAATGCCAGGGCATTGGAACAACAATGCAAAAATTAATGATGAAAAAATTAATTAAACTGAAACAAAGGCTGTGTGAAAGAAAATCTGTGTTTTGGCCTTGTTGCAACCCAGGGCTAGAATGTGTTTTTAAATCATTCTCCTTCATAAACAGTTAGCAAGCAGAGGGCAGCAGTTGTGTAACATGTTACCTCAGCTTTGCCTGTCAGGATGCAAATAACATCTCCAAGACACATATGCCCTTCAGTGTGACACCAGTCAGCAAATAAAGGCAAAAGCCCAGACCTCATGTTCTGAAATTGAAATTCATAGAAGAAAAGAACGATTTAGGTTGGAAAACACCTTTAAAGTCATCAAGTTCAACCATTAACTTAAACTGCCAAGACCACCACTAATCCATGTCTCTCAGTGTCACATCTACACATCTTTTAAAAGCCTTCAGGGATGGTGACTCTATCTTTCCTGGACAGCCTGTTCCAATACTTGACAGCCCTTTCAGAGAAGAAATTTTTCCTAATAGCCAATCTAAACGTCCCCTGGTGCAACATGGGGCTATTTCCAATCATTCTATCACGTTACATTGGAATAGAAACCGATCCCCACCTCACTACAACCATTTTTCAGATATTTCACAGCCCTTCCCACTTATCTAGAACTATAAGAACTCCCTCTCTTATTCCTTATGATGGACCTTGCCTTGAATTCACAAAAGAACATTCACCGTGGCATTTGATAGTAACAAAAAATGAGTTGGGATGCACTGCCACTCCCTTTTTGGGTACTAGAGACTGGCCAAGGTTCACAACCACATAAGTGCTAGCAAGGAGCAAGACCTTTGGAGAGCTGCAGTGAAGCACCGTTAGGCACTGACAGTGAACAGCTGCATTCTGGGTCAGCACCACATGGTAGAACCTCCATTCATAGGAGGTTGTCCTAGAACCAAGCAAGCCAGTGGAAGAGAAGAAAGTACAGTTATCTTCACTAGGCAGAACTGAAAATGAGGTTTAGAGACATAAATGGATCACTTACTGGGAAAAAAAAATATGACAAGAGGACTTTTTTCAGAGAAAATATTCTTTCACCTTAACCAGAAAAACACCCTAGATAGAAAATCCCACTTTCAAATATGGCCAGAAAGGCAGATTTGCCCCTGTCCAGTCCCTTGCTTTACTGCAATAATTTTCATGTTTCTATCCAAGGTAAAAAACATCAAAACATATCATAGCTATATCATGTGATGCAGATAGAAGAAGATGAAGCTGTACAGCATGCAATCCACCCAAGGTGAGACTTCAGTGCAGTCTTTTTGGCTTTTAGACCATTGAGCTCTGTTGCTGTGTTACATAAGATCTTTCCATTTTGGAAGGCAATACAGAGCTGCATACTTGCAGCAATATTTTGGTAGCTGCAGATTATTCTGCAACTATGCAACAGGTAAAAATGCTTTAAATTTTTTAAAAGTCTGCCTCCCGAGGCAGAGTGAGAATGTGTTTTCATGGCTGATTAGTCTTCTCTGTCATCATCCTCATCTGGTGTGAGGTTGTGGAAAAAAATAAAGAAATTCCATTCAAACTAAAAATTCTTGTCATCTGACGTCCCTGCTGTAAACTGATGGTCACCATTTCACCCTGTTCTTTCAATTACCATTCCAAATCTCATCTTCTCTAATCACAGATGATGCTCCCTTCTTCTTTGTCCCTTCAGGTCACAAAGTTCTCTCAAGACTACTGAACAACTCCTTTTAAACCAAAACACATACATAGTTCTCTCTCCAAACTGGAAGGCAGCATTCACCAAACCACTGAAAGGTAAGAATTCCTAAGGGAAGTTATGTCCTTCCAAAATCAGGCACATATTCAATTCTATCTGTTTCTGAAACTAAGAGTGATTTCTAACATTGGGAGAACATAAAACAACAACACAAGGGAAAAAAATTGAGGAGTAATTTACACTAATAAATGTTTAACAGATTCTTTGGATGGGAAGATCCTACACAACAATAATCAGAGAACTGAAATTTTGTTGAGTAACACTAATGCAAAATTTGCAATGCCGAGCTGAAAGTCTTCTTCAACTGTGGACAGGCAAATATACATTTCCTAAGGTTCCCAAAGTCTTCCTTTTGTATCTGCAGAGATCTCAGTATTCACTGTGTAAATGGAAGCCAGAAAATCTCAGGGAGACAAATGGAGACTGGTAACTTACAGAGGAAGAACCAAACCCATTGTTATCCTGAGAGTCCAATCAGGAGAACTGGATATTCAAAGACAAAAAAAAAATATTAATATTTGAATTTTAAGCCCACTATCTTTGGTGTAGAGAGTTAATAGTGAGCTGAGAAAAACATAATGATCCAATGACTACTTTTCAGTTTACTCAAGATTCACATAAGGAAAAATGCAACAGCTCACACATGAAAAGCTTTCTTCAGAGTTGTCTTTCCACAAGGGCTAAAGACATATTTTATTTCTTGTGTTTTGTTTTGTTTTAATAAAGTCCAAATTCTGCACAGACGTGTGTGACAAGAGTCATACTAATGACATACTGTATCATCACAGTGTTACAGAATCAGCCAGTAGATGACAGAAAGATAAGATTGCATTTAGGAATAAAGAAGTTGGCATTTCTAAACTCCCAAGGGAGGCTACAGCCTGAAGGAGGTTGAAGAACTGCTGGAAGGCAGGTTTTATTCAAATAGAGTTCTTATTAACATATAAATAAGGTAATTTTTAAAAGCTGTATCTGTGCCACATATCCAAATGCACTAATAACTAAAAGAAAAGACAGAAAGAATTGAAGATTGAGAACACCACTCAGATTTGTTATTGATCTACTCAATACCCTTTTCCACTCTTTTCCAAACTAGACTGTTTTTCAGCTTTGGACCTTACATGACAGCAATCAACTCTTCATGAAGCTCTTTGAGAACCACCCCTTTGGGCCTTGAAGTTTTAGTGTTCATTTGCCAGCAGAAAGTAAAAGAAAGAGAAAAATCAGTTATGGTTATGCTTGATTTCAAATCAAAAATGTAAAGCTTGGAAGATCTGTCTTCAGGTTCTGTCTGTGATTGATAGCTGAGGTTTCAATTACTGTTTCCTGCTCCTCAAGATATCCCTAGCTACAGCTCAAAGATTTCTCAGGCAGGCATCTCAATCACCCGTATAGAGAACTTGTTCCGTAGTACAGATATTTCTAATGGCCTCTAAGCCATTTTCCTGGAAGGTGAGATTATTATGCCCCAGTGAATACTGAAGTATTTTATACATGTCTAGCTTCTCCGGGAGATATGGAGAAACTACAACTATAAAGTACCTTTCAGGACAATATTCACAGCATTCAGATATGTGAGTTTTGGGCTTAAAAGACACTTTTCCAACATAATAGAGGCATAATGTGAATCAGGACTGCCTCACTAAATATCATATGCAAAATACTACCAGATAAGGGCAAGGCAGTATGATATAGAACAGCCTCTGCTCTCTTCTTCCTTGAATGAGCAGCAGTTGTTCCATAAACTTTTAAACTCGACCTGCAGTTCTAATCAGTTATATGTTGAAACTGTATTTCTCAGTGAATAAAATATTTGCTAAGTGTGATTCAACAGAATTTTCTTGAGAATATGTCTCTCAGCAGAGTTGCAAGACAGTCGTTCTTTTTCATGCATGAAAGAAACTGCTTGTAAGCACTTCAATAATCATAGAGGCAGGATTTTTAGAAAAAAGTTCCAAATTTTTCTGTTCTCTGCATGATGCACATAGAAATACTTAGAGATTTAAGTGATAGAACTCTATAGCCAAAATCATGTTTTTCAGACTGTATTCCTAAAATTGAAACCCAGGTGGTCTCTTTAGAGGCTGTTGGTGAGTGGAGCTCTAGGGATAACACTGTTTACACCATTTGGGATGTACATTTTTTTCCCCTCCTCATGCAACTGCCACTTCTCCTCCTCCCAGTCTTCTGCACTGTTATTACGTGCAGAAATTCAGTACTGTATTTGCCCATATGAAGAACTTGGCAAGGAAAGGCCGTGTGCTCTTGGCAAAAGTTTATCCTGGGATTATGCCAATAAACAATCATTTTCTGGTTGCCACAAGCATCCCATTATTTCAGTTTGGCCATTCAGTCCACTCCAGTTCAGCTCTGTTAGTGCTTCCTTAATAAACCCTTATTATCAGGGGCTTAGGCCTCAGTCATCTGAATGCATTCTCAGCTGGGACTTAGTATTCAGGGATCCAGTCCCAATGTCCTTAAAAATATATATAATTGACACTCTTACTTTGCCACAGAGCAGAAACAATGAAAATTCATTGGCTGCAAGTTATATTTGCACTCTTAAAGGCTTAAGAAAAGCTGGATATTGAGGCTTGTTTTATAAACAACAGTTGCAGGCTTTATTTCTCATTGGAAATAAAATGCAATGGCAGCCTTTTTGCCTTCATCCTCTACACATATATGCCTGTTGTTTATAACACAAATACATTGCATTTTCTCATCCATTTTTAATCACCTACTCTGGGGACTCGGTTTATTGGGGACAGAGGAGACCTCCAACCCAGAAGCACCTTGGAGCTCCCACTGCGGTAGGTTCAGAGCAGGGACAGCACCTGAGAGAGCTCCCCCTTCCATAACACAGCCCTTGGCTGCTCCACTGGCTTGGTGCCTACTGAGGAGGCAGCTCACGGGCTTTACAGCTTTGATCCAGGATCCTCCGTTCTTCTAGAAAAGAGCAGGTAGTCTGTATCACTAGGGGCATCTCACACACACACCCCCTGAATCAGCAAGGTGGACTGGCTCCAGATTTTGAATTTTAAGTAGGCAAAGTTAATTTCAATGTTGCAAAGGTACTGAAGAAAAACCCAGAGATTAGTTATAAATCTAGGACCTTAGGGTTTGTCACTGAAAAACTCACAACTCGCTTCCCCATGTCATACACCATTTAATATTTAACTTGTTCTTGATTTTCTATTCTTTACAACAATGGTGAAAAAACACTAATCATAGTAATCTATTGGTCCAGGTTGGATGTCTCTATGTGGTGCTTGTCCAGGACAGGAGTAGCAGCATGGATATCTCAGACAAAGCAAGGATGGCATTTGCCTGCGATTCTCCAACAAGTTCTCTTTGTACAAGATGGATTCTACAAGAAACTGACATTTAAACACAGAAAGATGTATCACCAGAGGTTCAGATTAGTAAGGCTTTACGCTGTGCTCCTTCCCTTCCAATATATCATCCCTCAATATCATACCATCCTTACTGGTCTAGAGATAAGCACCAGTGAAACACATTCTCTTCCCTTCCACCCTCTCCTCTCCTTTGCTCTCTGCAATTATAATCAAATATGCAAACCACAGAAAATGGATTCTCTGCCCTGTATCCTAATAAGAGTGGCTGGTCCCGTAGAACAAACTGGCTTGCAAGATGTGGAATTCACTGATGACTCGTTTTGGAAGTAGGAAAAGGAAAAAACTAACGAAGTGTGATAAAAACACACACATTTTGGACTTCTAAAGTGAAGTCCCTCTCCATTTGCTGCTTCTAGTCCCTCTGCAGGTTACCCCAGAGAGTAATGCAACCTGGGAGGATGGGGAAATTATAAGAGTTTTCCAAAGAGTTGCTTTACTCCAGACAGAATCCCTTGTGAACACTTTTTTTTTCTGTTCCCATAAACTCCACTGAAAGTCTTTACCACTGCTGCTGACTGTGGAATTTTGAGACCAGCATGGTAAAAGCAGCTTTCCAGGGACTGCACTGCTACTGTGAGCTGCCATCGTGGTAATAAAGGCAAGTTACTGTGTGGCTGAAAGATCGATTTCATGGGCCGCTTTCTGGGCCCAGGGACTCTTGCCAGAGAAAAGAGCTCCTGAAGGCTCTGGATTCTTCAGTTACAGCAGAATTACACACAGAATAATCCTGAGACAACAAGACTGCAATCAACCTCAAATGACATCAGTGTCATATAAACCTGCAAAATTGCAGCTGTCTAGAAATCAAACTAAAACACCAGCCCTTGTAAGCTCTTCATTGTCTTTATACCCTTCATGAGGGACTAGAAAACTGACTATATTTGTAACTCTAAAAGGTACTTCCCATTGATCCTTTATTTTTAATTTCTTCCCAGAGGTTTAATAGACAGAAAAGTTTTGTGGTATGCATGGTTGTTACATTTTCTGCAAAAAGGAAATCTAGTTTCAACGAGTCTCCCAAGAACACAGTCTATTTTAACTACTGAGTTTTGTCATCTCTCATTTTTGTGAATTTGCAAGAAACAATGATGGGGGAAAGCCTTAAAAAGAACTGCAATAGCTTGAGAAGTTAATAGACAGGTACTGGGGAGGGGTGGGGGAGGAAAGAAGAAAAGGTGGAGGATGTTAACTCTTGATAGCTTTCCAAAACTATAAGTCCTTTTTGGTTTATTTCTGCACAGCTCAAACATGCAATGCAATCAGTCCATTCATATATTGGTAACACACCTACCTCCAATGGGAGTGATTTTTCCAGAAATGCCTCGGGACTTTATCGCAAAACCCCATCGACAAGGTTGATATAATCGATCATGAATTAAAGACATGATTTCTCGCTAGGGAAGATAACTCAAAGGTCCTCAAGGTAGACTCAATTGCAGTATCTGTATAGGTGCAATACAGCATTGCCCTCTGCTGGATTTTAAGTTGTCTACTCATGAAAAAGTTGCCTCTGGCTGAGCTAAGGAGGATATGATTTTTAAATAAGCACTGTACTAATTACCATAAGGGAATATCTTGCCACCAAATAAAGAATGAAATAGTGAATGAATGCTTATTCCTAAGCCTTATTTTTTTTTTTTTTTTAACCAGGGGACTAGCACAGATTCAGACAGGACCAGTGTTGACTCATTCAGCCCTTAGTGAGTCCAGCAACACCCACAGATGGCAATGCACTCCCCACAGTCCAAATCCCGGACAGTCAGTGCTCAATCAGATACACAACTAAACAGGCCAAAGGTGAATTGTAGGTGAACTCTGGCTAAATCCATGCCACAATTCCGGTACCTACAAGAGTGGTCCATCTTACAACACTGTCACATCCAACTGGGTGTCACCCAACACCCAGCCTTCCTGCTATATAAAACTCTGCTGATGCCAACTTCTTTCTGAGCATCTCCTGATGAAAATTCAAGTGTTATTTCCACTCTTCATGGGTATGGATACAGAGACTGTGGACTGCTGTGGGATGAGTATGACAAGAATGAAGAAGGATCTCCTGCTTTTGACTAGGATAGAGTTAATTTCTTTTTCCTAGTAGCTGGTATAGTGCTGTGTTTTGGATTCAGTATGCAAATAATGTTGATAACACATTGATGTTTTAGTTGTTGCTAAGTAGTGTTTATATTAAATCAAGGACTTTTCTGCTTCTCATTCCCTGACAATGAGCAGGCTGGAGGTGCACACAAGGTTGTGAGGGGACACAGACAGGACAGCTGATCCCAGCCGACTGAAGGGCTATTCCATACCACAGAACATCATGCTCAGTATATAAACCGAGGAAAGTTAGACTGAAGGTGCCCATCATGCTCAGAGATGGGCTGGGCACCACTAAGAGGGTGGTGAGCAGTGGTATTGTGCATCACTTGGGTTTTTTTCCCTTAATTTGTTTTATTTCTCTCTTTTTGCTCTCTCCCTTTTCATTACAATTATCACTATTATTATTATTATATTAATTATTATATTCTATTTTATTTCAATTGTTAAACTGTTCTTACCTCAACCCATGGGTCTTACCTTCTCTCCAATGCTACTCTCCTTCACATTGAAGAAAAAGGTGAACTAGGGGCTGCATGGTATTTAATTGTCAGCTTTAATTGCCATGACAAAGGGCAAACTGGATGCAGCACTGCAATATAAAGCAAATCTTTTTGTCCGTCCTTGCTTTTCTTCATCTACCATTTGTTGACTATTCCCTGACTTAGTGACATTTGGTATAACTAACCAAATGTACCTGCATATACAGGTGTATATGTATACCTATATGTGTGAACAGTTATTTGTACACAGCTGCCTGTGACAGGTTAACTATACCCGCATGATCTAGATAAAGACAATAAATCCCATTTCTATATTTCTTCAGCTATTATTCTTGCTGATCATGCAAAAGACACAGCAGGGCATTTTGTATCTTGTAGCTTAATGCTGTGTGAAATGGGACCACATCCAGAGAATCAGGACATCTGCTAATTCAGACTAATATACAGGAAGCTGAGAGTTAGCAAAATACTGTTTCAGATTTTTTCCATTTATACTAATTTCCAACCTCTAGCCTACCCTTGCACTTCTTAAATGGTCCTTTATCGGATTTCTTCTGACTTTGCTTTTCCCACCATTCTTTCTCTTTTTTACTCTCAGTCTTATTCTCCCATTCCAGTCTCAATTTAACATTTTACTCCTTTTCCTTCTTCGACCAAAAATACCTGCTGTATATTGTCTCAGGAATATCTAGTCTGCAAAACAACTTCTTATACCCTTAGTTTTCTTAGGATTCCAAGTCTTATGTTTCTGTTCTGCACTAGTGGTTGACGGAGAAACTCATCCTTCTTCATGGGTGATACTGGTAATAATAATAATAACAATAATAATAATAAACAACTCAGTTTCTAATGATACTTTCTTGCTTTCTTGCTTAATGAGAATATCTGTACTCTAAAAAACTCCCTCTAGTCTGCTTCTCTCTGCAAGGTATTCACAGTTCTCTGTGGGAGACTTCTTCCTAAAAATAAATGTCATGATTTGCTTTCTCTTATGTTACAGCTAATTAAATTTTTCCACCATAACATTTCACCTTTTAATTATGCTGCATTTCCAAAGTATCAGACTGCACTTTGCCCTTTTCCTGATTCTTTTTTTCTCTCCTTGTCCTCTCAAGCCAAGAGCAATGGCTGGATTTTAATTCAAAAATTTTCAACCCCAGACACACGCAATGGAAACAAAAAACAAACAACGTGTTGTTTGATCTCTAGAAAGAAGTTAGCATCACAAATCCAGATTTGATAATCTAGCTAGTTCAGTTTACATGTTGTGCAAAATAAGAAACTTAACAGTAATACAAGGTCTGCATCATTATATGTGAAAGCATTCAGACATGAAATTGTGAAGAGTGTACTAAAAGGGTGACAGATGGAAGATAAGAATTATATACATAGTAAAATAAGAAAGGTGATAAGGTTCCCATTATCTAGAAATCAATTCTTAAATACAAAGTTTACCTACGTGCCAAAATAGACTTTTATGGACTAGGCAGACATTAAAGAATACAATTTACAGCATCATCTCAATTTTTCCCTGCTTTGTGGGCTTTTTTAATTATCTATTCTTGTGCAAATGAGCAGGCAAAATGATCCATTAACTTTTATACTCACCTTGAAACAATGACTGGAAAACATGGAAAGCCATAAAATTCTTGTAATGATGGAAGAAACCTAAACATGCAGCAACTCCAAAACAGTACCAGTTATCAATTATTTTGGAATTATCAGCAGTCACTATAGCCAATGAGGCAATGATCACTCCAATTTAAGACTGAGAGAATAAATCATAATGCAAATATTTCAGCAAAGCAATCCAAAGTGCAAGGCAATATATGAAGTTCTCACACTCAAATTCATTCCCTCGGATACATTTCAAGGCAGAACAGTTATAGTTTCAAAACTTTCTAGGGAATTTTTTTCTCTCCCTTACCAACACAGTGGTTTGGGAGTTGAAGGAACAGCATGAGAGGTCTTGTTGAAGCCCAGTCCCCCACTACCTGCTCCCAGAAGCAGCTAACTGTCTAAAGCCTAAACAAAGGGATGGCTGATATTTTGCATTCCAATGTGATGGCTGGGGGAGGCTTGGGGAAGGTGGGAGAGAGGTTTTTGCTGGTGCTGGCCACACTTCTCAGTCTGTGTGGGTGCCGGCCACCATTTGCTGGGCTGGTGGGGATCTTTTTTCTGGCTTGCCCCCAATTCCACACACCCTGTGCCATTCTTCAGAGGGAACTGTCACCGCAGCCTGAATTCACTGCAGACTCCTCAAGGGGCCGACAGCATCTGCAGAGGTGTTGCTAATTTTTGTTGCTATATTTGTTTTAAAGAACAGTTACCCTTTTCTATGCATTTTCTGATTGAAGTCTCTTAATTTCAAAGGTTGTGGTCGTTTTAAGGAAGAGGCCCCCTTCCTAGTCCAGATAGACATCTTAGTTTCTTTTAAACTGACACAACAACCATTCAAATAAAAACAAACAAAAAAAAGCCACCAGCCTGTTATTCAAAATATAAGTTACAAAGACAAACTTAGGACTGTTCTTTGTCTTTGGACACACTGTACATCATGACTGATTATATTATAGCACATATTTTCCACAGCATTAGCTATTCATGTTTTAAATTGGAAAATTCTTGGTGGTGATGACATATCAGAATGCCAAAATTCTCCATGCCACCACTGTCCTGTCTTGAACCCATCCATATATAAACAATCACAGAGAACAAAAAGAGGGGGAAAAATACTTTGCAAGGCTTTAGATGACCACAAATATAATAGCGACATATATCCCTGATGCTTTTTGATAACAATGTCCAAAACCCAGACCAAGAACACTATCAAACTGCTGATCCTTCTTTTCTGTTCCAGGGTGGGGGTGTCCCAAAAGTCTTGGCACATTCCAAAGGGATTTGCAGAGTCTACAGGAGTGGGAGAACTGGCAACACACAGCCTTCTTTTGAGTTAAATGTTACCAACAGGCAAAGGGGAAAGAAATAGTTTGGTCTCTTCACCATCAGACCATATAATTGCATTTGATATCATTGACAAGTAGGTAGAAAGAATCTAGTGTGGTTTTCAAAATATCTTGCCTGAAAGAAACAGTGGTATTTAAGCTTTTCTGAAACTGACTTTTAGTCCCTATCAGAGAAAATACCTATGAAGATTGAGTTCAAATTACAACTGCAATAAGGTAGCACGGTCCGAGCTCAAACAGAAAGACTTACATTCAACTCAGATGTCTGGGCACCATGATTCCTAAGGAAATTTGGAAGATGAAAGAGTAATGCTGGCAGAAGGGTAAGGAACAACCTTCCTCTGTCAAAACTCTCTCAAAATTACGCTATTTGTTATTGTTCATTAGATGCCAAGAGAAAGCAGAGCCAAAACCTGTTCCATTTACAAACAAAGCCTAAAGTACTGGACAATTTGATGCATTCATAATCCCTTCCCACTTCAATTTCTGCAAAAATAGAAATAATAATCTTTAAAAAAATCACGACAAAACAAAACAAACTCCAAAACATTCAGTAAATCCAGATTGGATGTTCTCTCACGTCCCATAGCTACAGGATTCCACGTTCATATCTGTAGGGCTGCATGCTTTAGAAAGTCAAAAGCCACATTAAGTGAACTTGCTGCCCTTAATGAATGAAAGTGTGGATCCCACAAACTCCATGATTTTTTCTGGCAACTGACTGTGCTGATAGGGTTAACCAGACAAGTGCTTGTATATACAGTCCTAAGGGACTTTGTATCTTACTGATATGTGAGATATTTAGATTCACAAAATGTGTATCTTTTGCACCTCTGCTCGGTGCCCGGCTAGTGCTGATAATTTCTCAGATGGCAGTGCAGTTTAAATACAGGCAAATGTAAATGTATCTCAGGTCTATCCTCAATAACTAGAATACTGGAAATCGCTGACTTCATGTGACTCACTCTAAACTAACTTATCTCACTACCTTTATACATTACTGTAGCCACATAATCTTCAACACCCAAACTACCATTCAGTCAGCAGGCCTTTATGGATCTCAGTCATATACTCTTAATGTACATCAATCTTAACAATTCTTGATTCCACACCTGAACAATTAGCTCAACAAGGCTTGAATGCGCCTTTGGTGATGTGTGCTGGCACAGGAGTCAAGGGTTCAAACAGCAAAAGTCAGCCTCACCATGCTAGTTTTTTTCCTTCTGGATAGTTTGTGGATGACAGGGTGTACTGATACTAACTCTTTTCTAGTTTTACTTTTTGCTTTGGGGCAAGATTGCCTCCCGCTGCAATAAAGAGCAGCTGTCACACATACATGAAGGAAGGCAGGGTTATATTCAGAATTTCTTGACATTCCAGACCATTTCAATTCATTTCCTTCTCTACCATCCCCAGTGAACGCTGCATCACGTTATATACACACTTTATATCCTTTTCCAGTTACTTTCACTCTTTCTTCACCAACGTTAAAAAGTGCTGGCGCAGAGCATACTTGTATCTTTTTGCACAATGGATGTATGTGTATGAGATTGCTTCTGAGAACATTCCTGCCATTCTTTGTTCTAGCAGTAGAAGAACCAAAACCACACAAAGCAGAACACAGAAAGAAGAAAAACTGAGGAAAGAGGATGTTAGATCCTGAAGCATTACCCTGTCACCAAATCATTAATATTTATATCTTCATCTATGGCAGAGAGAAGAACAGCTTACACTGCCAAGGATCGTAACACCAGCTTTCTCGTGTGTGGATTCAGGGAGGCAAGAGGGAGCATTCTTGCAGGTAATTAGCCTTGACTGTTAATCACATCAGCCAAAAGTGATGAGCAAATTAGAGCTAGTCTGATGCTCTTCCTAGATTCCCAGAGCAACATGGCTGGTTACGGTGATGCTCTGGTGCACAGCAACCTGCAATGCATCTTCAGTACCATACCAGCCAAGACTGGTCTTAGCAGTAGCTTGCCCTTGGAATGGATGGGAATAAAGACAGCAAGTTAGTATCTCGCTTCACCCAAAGGACCATGTTTCCTTATGGGTCAGGGCAGGCATCCAGCTTCTGATTCAGTCCATTGATGTGCCCTCATACTGCAACAGTACAAGCCAAGTAAAAGCAGAAATTATTTGCTTGATCTTTTCAGAGCCAACATTTGCTTGGTTTGCAAGTTTTCCAGAAAAAGAGAAAAATTATTCAGTCACAAGGAACGCAGTGAGAAGTGGACAGGAACTCAGATTTACATCTGTCTGTATCCCTTGTCTACTAATTCTTTTAAATATATGAATAAATATATAAATATATTTATTTGAAAAATAAAATATTATTAAATCACTGCATTTTCACATGACCTGTCACTCAAGGTTTATTCAACTCCTGAAGAGACAAAATAAAGTCCTAGCACATGTTTCTCGTCTGCTAAAAAAGGCACTTCTATTCAAAAGTTATAAGCAGAGGGGGAAAAGCAAGCACATTGCCTGCACAGCACAGTTTACACCAACACCATCTAAACCTGGGACCTCAAAGAAGTGAGCATGCAAGCAGCCCCAGCAGCCTGTCTTTTACAGATCTCTCCAGAGTGTCATAAATGTAGCAGGAGAATCAAGAACTGATTCTCTCCAAAACCCCTTCCAGAGCCAGGGCTGGATCTTACACTGGTGAGCTGTGATGCTTCGTAAACTTTTGCCCACTCCTTGAGACCCAATCCTGGACCCATTTCCCAGTGAATGCCACTTTGCTGACTGATTGCAGCACGGTACAAAAAAAGGCTCAATCAGCTGGGCATTGAACCAGCCCTTCTGTCTCAAGGGTACAGTCCCAAAATGCAGCCTAGTGCCATGTCCCTTTCTTCATCTTATGGCCAACATTTGCAATACTACAGACATTTGCAGCAGAGAAAGAGCAATAGGGCCTTTGCTTCAGCTGCATGTAGGATCTGTGCTACGGCCACCCCAAGGGAATGAGCCCACCCAAACAGCAGAGAACAGTGACTCTCTACTACCAAAAGGTCCCTAAGGGGAAAAAAATAAAGTAAAAAATAAGGCTCTACTTTTACAGATATATTGCATATATGTGTTATGAGAAACAGTTTCCAAAAGCTGACAGAGATGGCACAAAAACTATGTGTTAGATACACTGAACAGAGAAACAGTCAGTCCCAACTATGTCACTCAAGGAAAAGACTCTGAAACCTTTCAGGGTAGAGGACTGTGTCACAGATGGCAAAGGCCTAAAACAGATGGTACAAGAAAAGACTTGGAAGAAGATGACGATCAGAAATGGAAGAGGCCAGGAGACACAGGGATAAGCAGGCTGTGAATTGGGGAGGAAGGCTGATATAGACACTACCTGAATATGAAGCTCAACCCAGCCAGCTGGGCTTAGAACACAGGAACAGAAGCAGTAGCTCACCTGAGAGCACTTGAGAGCAGGCAACTGCTTGGTGTCCTGAGATTTTTAGAAACTCAGGGAAGAAAATGGAGAAAAATAAATCCTTCAGAAGATTCTCTTCTCAGGCCAAGATTATGACAGCTTAATTATGCTGAAATTTACTACAGTCTAGACTTTAAAAAAAGCACCCTGGAAGATTTCAAAGAATGAAAACATAGAACTTAATAACTCTTACTGCTAAACCCCACAGGGTTTAACTGAAAACAGTTACAGGGAGATGTCAGATTTCAACCACTAGGAGATCAGAGCAATTTGATTCCCCCTCATATAAACATTTACATAAGCCAAAGGCTGTCAGGGATTTAATGATGGGAGTTCTACGTCAGAAGAGTGGGATTTCCAACACCTATTTCCAGATTTATGATCTAGGCCACCGTATTTCCTCTCACTCCACCCTGCCACAGGATAGGCTTGTTGTAAGCAGCTTTCTGCCAGAAGAGGGTTGGGTGATTAAGGTAACTACCTCACAGGGCTCAAGGATTACATCTTCCTCTTTACTGATCCAGAAATAACCTTAAAAAAAAACCAAACAGAGCTCATAGTAAAGAACACTGGAGTCAGGGGGGCAGGCAAAACCATCACAGAAGTTCAAGCCATTCCAGTGCCCAGTTAACAGCAAACCATTGCCAGGACACTCCTACCAGTTTTCTTAGCAGCAATTTATCCTCCTGGGTTTCAGGAAAGCTGTATTTAAACACTTCATGTGATCAGGACCTCTTCACACTACCCAGACTGCACAAAACCGTTCCTCTGCATATATTGAAGATTTGGACTATCCTCCAGAGCAAAGACAATTCTGATTTGGATGGCTTCCCCCTGGCTACTTTGGCTTCCCTGTTACACGACCAAAGAAGACAACAGGATGCCTAGAAAGTGTTGCATTCCTAAATGCTCTTTGGTATAAACCTTAACACAGGACTAATTTCCCCACAGTTCCAGGCTGTCCCACACAGCTATTAAGTCTCTTTGAAGTAGTAAGAACGTTGTTCCTTCAGACACAAAACTTTATCAGTCTCTGCACGACTGAGACAGTGGCTGAAATGGCAATGTTGCTCCTCAGTCCCTACAAGTAAAAAGCTACCTTAGCACCGCTTGTCCCCTTCTCTTTTAACATAACACACAGTTCATGCCCTTCTCCTCACCTCTATTAACATACACAGCTATTCTGTAACATACAAATTGACCAGCAGGAGGACAGGAATGAAGTACAGGCCCGAACAAGATAATTGCCAAATCATTACAGCATTAGTTTGTATAGGAATCACAGAATGATTGAGGCAGGAAGGGACCTCTGGGGTTCATCTTGTCCAATCCTCCTGCTCCTGCAGGATCACCTCGAGCCAGTTGCCCAGGACCATGTCCAGACAGCTTTTGATATCTCCAAGGATGTAGACAGCTCACTGGGCAGCCTGTGTTCAGTCCCCAGCCCTGTGCTCAGCCAGGAAGAGCCCACAAGCAGCCATGGTGTTTTGCAAAGCTGGACACTCCCATATCTGATCAAATTCCATTATCCTGGTGTGGGGCTTTGCTTCTGCTAGTCCTGGAGCATCCACAGTGCTGTGTAACATCCATGCTAACATACACAAGTTTTACAGTCAAGACTCAACCAGCTAGGGAGGCAAAAGTCTGTGATTTAATGTTTTGTCATGCCTGCTTTTCAGCAAGATATATTTCTAAATGGAAGGCATAATTATTACTGCTTACAAAATGCTGTATTTTTGCATTTTAATTCTAAAAGTGGCTTGACAGAGGAAAGAAAATTGCTTGTGCTTTACCCAGTCAGTTCTATTACAGCCTCTGCCAGACAGTATACTCCCACTCCTCAGATAACACACAGATTAACACAGTTAGTTTACTGATTACTCTTAGCACTAGCTTTTTAAGGCAGAGCCAATATTAACACGTGGGTTTGCTACAGAGAGGGGAAGAATGTATTACAGGTATACGTGAAAATGGGAAGGAACATGATAAGAGTAAGCAAAACAAAAGCCTTTAGGGTGAAACTATGAGACTGTCACATGAAGGAAAGTGTGTGCCTAGAAAAGCAGGCTCAAGAATAGCAGAAAAGATAAATCAAGTCTCTGCATTAAATCAAATATGTATGCTTCCTCTCCACTGCCCTAATTTCTTGTTTATTTTGTTTCAGGTGAGTGGAAGAGAGGAATAACAGACCTGAAAGTCCTGCTGGAGCAGATTTGTTTCAAACAAGCATCTCACCAACAAAAGCAGATTAAAAAAGGAAACAAACCTCTTAAGAAGAAAAAGAGAATGGCCCTGGTTCACCAACCGGTACACTTAGTAAAAGTGCTTCTCCTGGGACAGTTCACAGCACCATTTCTTTTAGATAATGCTGCATCAAACTCAGCATCCTGCAGATACAGGGAGATGTCTCATCAAATGCCATAATTACAAACGTGTCAGCGGCTCCCCTCCTATTTGTGTGCTGCCAAATAGAGTCAGCGTGTGCTAAAGTAGGCCAATATCTTCCTTATTAACAAAGAAACTCTCCACTCTCTGTCTGTGCACTGCTTCCTTCTACCTCTCATGTAAAAAGACCCGCGATGCCTTTATTCTCCATGCGCTTTGTCTCTGCCCTATTTCTGAGGTCCCTTCGGCCCGAGTTTGCATCCCTCTGAACCAGTGGTTCTGTTACAGTTTTGATCCTTTCCCTGGCTGGTATAGTTGCCTTTAATAGCTGCAGCATGTCTCCAAAGTTAGAGCTCTTTCTCTCAGTGGTCTCTCCTTTAGCAAGGAACAATACACATTACAGCTGATTCCCTCCCTAATTAGAGGACTTTGAACATCTCTAGAGTTACATTTGACTGGTAGAATTCTCATTCATTCAGTAATGTAAGCCTCCATTCCTCTTTTGCTTGTCAGTTGAGGGTATTTCTGGCAACTCAGACTATTCCTTCCCTATCTTCCCCAGCCCCAAAACCCAAAATAAACAAAGAAACTAACAAACAAACAAAAAAATGCTCATGAATGTCAGACATTGTTAAAACTTTTCTACTTCCTCCTTTTTTGACTCCTACAATCACTATACACAACCTCAATTCAACCTCAATTCTTACTTTCACTCAATCACAGAGACACAGGATTTGTGCAAATTGGCCTAAAAAATCCAGTGTTCCTTTTGCTTTGAATCCCTCTTTCCTGCTTTTTAAACAAGTGAAGAAATGCCAAAGAATAAAAAATAATACGTTACTAGACCAATTACTGGCTACGACTGTCTTATGCACCACACATCATTCAAAAAAACACCATGAAAATACACTCTTGAAAAATAACAAAGAACTGGCAAGAGGAACCATAACTATAAGAAAAACCTTGTTAGGAGTATCAAGTACCCTGAGTGAGAAGTAGCTGAGTCTTTACAAACATCCCAACTTGATGTGGAAACTGAAGATTTCATATCATGTATGATTCAGAGCACAGAGATCCTTTCTTAAATCTTGGTTACTGAGCACAAAGCACAGTTTTTGATAGTGGCATGCTCAGAACGGGCAGGAACAGCATTGTTCAGTCTGGGATCTCGGGAGATTTAGCAAGAGGAGAAACATGATGCTGAGGCAAGGTTTCGAAGCAAGCTCCACAAGGTGTTCAGCATCAAACTTTTGCATTTTCGGTTCATACAGAAAACACGTTAGATCACGGATGACAAATTTTATACCCTGCAAGGTAAACAGGCTTTCGTGAAAATTCATATTAGGCTCAGGTCATCGTAAAACAAGAACTGGATAACCCTGGAGATGGAGGGATAACAAGTTCTGAAACTCAACAGCACCAGAAGCAAGATCCCACACCTGGAAACTAACAGAAAATTCTGGTTTGAACCGATGGCTCATCAGGTCGAATAAGTGAAAAGAGGGGAGTCTTAATAGAGACCCTGACTACCACTATGATGAAACCACTTGAAGAGGGGATGTGAATTCAGAATATAACACACAGGGCATGAAGTCCAGGTGCCTCCTTCCAATTCTTCCCTCACATAATCAAACTTCAGAGAAAAAACATCTGCAAATGCCAAAATTCAGCAGGTTTTATTCTGGTTGTTTTGTTGTTTGACGGGGTTTTTCTTTTTCTTTCTTTTCTTTTTTTTTTTTTTTTTTTTTTTTAATAAAGGGATTGGCAAGTTTCCAAAATTACTGTTTTTAGAAGACCTACATTTTGGATATTTGGAAACAGCTGATAGACTTTGCTCTACTGTACATGCTATCTTCTGGGACACAGATTTTCACTCAGTCACTATTTGTATGATGCCAAGCAAACATCCCTCATCTTTGCTGACTGAGCCTTTTTGGCACCTCTGTGAAAGAAATGAAAAAATAACCTTGTGAAACGCCAGTGTAGCTGGGATACTTATCTATACTGAATTTCCCCCTACCATTTCTTGGAGGAGAAGGGTTGTTTACTTAATCAGAAGATTACATTTGCTGATCAAAGGATGAAGGGAATCCTCTCTAACTCACACACTCCATCCACATGCAGATTTCAGAGCACGGCCTCACTGGAGCACAATGTATGGCAACACAAATGAACTACCCCTATATTAAGTCACCAGATGTAATCCTGACAGCAACTCCAAGCTCTTGGGTTCCTCCTCCTCCTCTGATCTCTCTCTTTTCCCTGCCTCCCTCTCCCTTTGCTTTGATGACTTTGACAGCCAAGTTCTTGGAGAGTTACTCCAGGTTACAACATGTCACCTTTAATGGAATTCAAAGCTTTAATTCAGAAAGTGGCCACTCTTGACCTCTGGCCCCACTGCCACCCACTCTGCCGCCCCCCTCCTTTCTCCATTGCCATGGAAATGAATAGCTGAGCGAAAAAATGGGAGCAGGCAAAGTCTAAAGCTTTTCACAGAGCCCCCAAAAGAAAGATGAATGAAACTCATTCATCACTGAGCAAGGGACCCAGAGAGCAAGCCAGAGGCAGAGCAAGCTAGGGAGAGAGACAGCCTGAGATAGAAAAGGTTACCTCATGCAGGAAGTTATGTGATTTGAAAAAGAAAAGCACAGGAGGTGTGAGGGAACATAGCTCACTTGCAAAAATTGCAGATTCCACCAAGAAAGATGCTTATTTGGGGAGCAGGGGTGGTTTCCTCAGCCCCCTCCTGAGATAGAATTTCTTGCCAGATTACCAAGAAAGGAGAGAAATTTGAGGGGAGAAGGAAGAAATGCCTGAAAAGAAATTTCAGTGAAAGTCTGAAGGATGGATAACTCATTGTAAGGAAAAAATATCATTAGAAACAAAAATATGTTTGTAGTGTTGAAATTCCCTTCATCAAATCTCCTATTTTGGAAAGGTATTTTTCTCCAGTGCATACAGGTGCCTTTCCTCCCCAACACCTCTGCATGATTTGTCTTGATATGTGGTATCAATCAAATACCAAGGCAATTTTTAGGACTAAGGAGTAAAGCACTTAAGAGGCAACAACTTATTCCCTCAGACATAGTACCAGTTTTCTGATGTGCTCCTACAATTTC
>JAWWMP010000041.1:59557440-59594484 GCA_035047865.1 Dendrocincla tyrannina | reverse complement strand
TGATGTGCTCCTACAATTTCCCTATTTCTTGCAACCTCACTACAACTGCAAAGAGCTTCTTGTTTTTAGATCATCTGAAATAGTAAAACAATAATAATTAGAAAATATAGTTAAATGACACCAAGTATCCCAATGTCAGATGAAGGAAAAGGTGCTAGTGCATGCTATACTACAGAGTTGAGGGAGCCTGCTGAAGCCAGTGACAGAAAGAAAGAAAGAACAGAAAAAATATCTGAAATGCAGCAGCTCCAAAGAGCTTATTTGCCTGCACCACTTGAAAAAGAGAGAAGCAGGACAGAAGGAAGGCAAGAAGCAGAGACAAGTGATTCCTTAAACCCAGAATCTTTTGCAAAGGTATTAGGTAAGAAGAGTGTCATAGATTATACTAGGATATTTATATAATTGATGACTTCCCAGAATAACCAGTCAAAATTCATCTCAAGCATACCAAAAATTAGGCAGATGCCAACAGGGCCCTTGGGGATGTTTATGGGAGAAAAGCTGTAAAGGGCATACCTCATTATGAGGCAAATTCTTACCTAAGACTGTGTTTCAGCCTTATCCTGACAGGGAAATGACAATGCAGTTCTCCTTTTCACTGAAGGCCAGTCCACAGCTTACCCATTAAGTATGACTCAGAAGAGAGCCTACCTAGAGATTAAGTGATAACTACAGGAGATAGTTGCCCCTTGCAGAGCGATTACCATTCTGAACCGTGAGATTCTTTTTCCTCCTTCCGAAAGCTAATCAGGCATGATTCTCTTTCATTCCTCCAATCCCTTTGCCACAATTTAATTCCTTTTTCTGGTATTCTAGTGAAAAAGTATCACCCTAGAGGCAGGAATCATTAAACTTTATTCATTGTTAATTCAGTGAACTAGATGCCAAGCCAAGCTTCCTGGGAGTGGTGTTAGCACCTCTGCTCAGACCCAGGGCTCATACTTAAGCTTCAGCTTTTGGTTAATCTGTATTTCTCTCCATGGTGGCTCACACGCTAGCTCTAGCCTGAGCTACCCTGAGGATTCCTCAGGGAGGGAAGTCCAGGCACACAAGCAGAAACACTCATTGTAAGTCACAGTTAGAGGGATTCAGTATATTCATAAAGCCTTCTTAAAAAAAAAAGAAAAAAAAAAGAAAAAAAAAAGAAAAAGAAAAATAGAATTGGCAACTTGTATACAAATTAACTGGAACTAAATCTGACATTCTTCATTGCTACCAAATCTCTCTTCCACAGCTATCAAAACACATCTATCAAAAATAGAAGTAGGCACAGATACCATTCCTTTTCACCTGCAGAATGCCTACTACTGAAGTGGGGGTTTTACCTCGTTGCTTATTCCCTCTTATGGGGGAATCCAAACACCCAAAGGCTTGCTAAGAAGACAGGTATAACCTATTAAAACTAGTGAAGCATATTACACTACAGAAGGATGCCAGCACTGAAGGCACAATGCAGAACTGCTACTACCTCTCTATGCCTGTTCCTTGATGAGAAGCAGCTCTGCTAACATGGAAAAGCTACAGGCTGAGGACAGAAGGGAGAGCACTGCAACACAGCAGAGGGGGAGAGGAAAGGGAGTAAGAAACCTTACAATGATGCTCCTCATATCATCACACCTTGCCTCATCCTCCCAATGCCTCTGACCTGGAGATCTCTTCTTTTCTCCCACCTCCATGGACCTGTAGCTTTTCCTCTTCACAGCTGGCTTGCAAACAGAAAGACATCACTTACAAAAGGTTTCGCAAGTTATAAAAAAAAAAATCACTGTTTATTCAGGACATGGCAGAAGTTAATAAGATGATGCTCCTCCACACAGACAGAGCAACCACACAGCTCTGGTATAACACAGTTCTTACTGTTAAGAAGAGGTACAAGCAATATCTTAGTGAGGAGTTCCCCTCTAAATGGTTCTTCTCTCTGGCAGACCCAGCTAAGGCCTTGGATTGTCTTGAATGAAGATGTCTCTGGTTTTAACCATGGTTAATTCCCACTGTAGGGCAGTTCAGGTCAGCTCTGTGATGCACATCTATGTTAAACAGACAGATTTTGGTAGCAGTAAATTGTGCCACAAATGGTCCCACAGAAGTGGGAAGCCTCATTTGGTCTTCAAAGAAACTTTCTACAGTAATTGTAAAAACTTCAGTGCTCCAAACATGAAGGACACCTGCATGTCATTAAGTACTTTAATGCTGAGCAGACAGTTTTCTGGGTCACCATCTGTTCAGTAGGAGCACCAGCTCCTGGCTGCTGTTCTCCAACTCACTGTGCTCCAGAGTTTGAACTCACAGCCTTGGCAGCTCACAATTACCCAAAAGGTAGCATGGATGGATCTTCTGTGTCAGCAACACAAATCAAAAAACAGTGTCCCAAGAGAGAGCAATTCAACCAGGCAGAGTTCAGTAAAGTCTGTTTAAGGATTGGGAGCTCATCAGAACAGCTCACAATGGATATGCTTGTTTGTGGGATATACTGCTGCTCTTCTAATCTCATCAAGCTGCCTGCTTATCTGTAGCTATCTGGCTCTGGTAACACTTATTTTCTGTGTTGTACAAACAAAGTTCTCTCTTGTGCTAGAAAGTTTGCCATCCAGGCAACTACTCAGAGAAGAAAGTTCAAAATTAAGATACTCTTGCCTAAACAACTAAACTTGTTGAAAACACTTTTTGTAGCAACAGGAGGACCTACCTGCATAAAGCTAGAGAATAAATATGTAATAAGCTATAGAAATCCAGAATTACTTTCCCAGTGCTTCACAGAAGCTAGGCTGGTCCAATCCTGGCACTTCTATCCAAAATTTTCAGTCTAGAGCTTCGGGCTTTTGAGGTTGAATCACCAGACAGTTCCACTATATCAACACAATCATCAAAATAAGCAACATTAATCACAGAGCCAAAACAAAAGGCAATAGGTCCTAATGGTCACTGGGGAAGAATCATCTTTGTGTGAAACAAAGCAGGAGAAAGACAGAACAGAGTCTGCTACAGGATCTGCGGAACTGATGTAGTCTATAATCACTTTCCACATCATAGGCCTACAACTTCTGCCTTTTGCTCCCTGTCCTCCCCACCCAAGTTGCATCACACATGAAAACTCAGTTTAAGGGAATTTATTTTGTGGCATGGTTCCATGTTCTCAGAGAGAGGAACAAACAAGTTTTTCCCATTTGGGAAAATCCAATTTGGTATTTGATGTTTCAGAATCTTCTTTAAAAAGCCAGGAATTTATTATAACTATAGCCAGTGCTCAAATTGAACTACAGTTCAAAACTGCTAAGCTTCTTTGTTCTTCTCAATGAGAGGAAAAGCAACATTTCTCTTGATTCTGGAAACGGAATTGGCTTATCCACATGACTAGAAAAACATAAATAAAGGTGGTTCCATGAGCAAAGGAAGCCAATAAAGCTGACACCCTCCTCCACTCCATGTAAACACAATATACCTATCTCAAAAATGCACATTTTTCTTCATTCTGTCACCTTTCAGAGAGGCTCTGTACAGGCGAGACAAGAAGATAACGCTTGGAGGCCCTGCATTGCTAAAGGACCTGTGTTTCTGGAATCAGGCCTGTGGCCTGCCTGTCTGCTATCAAGAAAGTATTTCTTGATTGGAAAGGAAAGCATGCACTTAGCTAGCATTCTACAAAGGCAAGGTAAGAAGGAGAAAACACAGAGAAAGAAAACAAACAAATTAACAACAGCAGAAACAGAAAAATAGATTCCATCAAACAAACAAAAAACACAAATACATATTTAGACAGAGAAGGTTAAGCAACTCTATAATTTGATGGTTAAATGACCACTCAGTATGGCCCTTTTAGTTTCTATAATGTATGTTTCTTTTTTCACTCTGTTTTCCGTGATGATTTTCTATTCTACTAGGTTTACAGGAGCTGAGTTACAATTTGATATGATAAAAGGCAACACCAGAGGTGTGACTTGCAACATGTTACAGCCTTTGTAGGAAGCAAATTGGCACCTAAACTACAGTATATGCATATTACAGTTAAAAAGAGAACTCAGTGACTTGTTAAAGCAGGACACATTTGCTATCTTTTAAAACACAGGCTTCTGCTTCACTGACCTGCCCATATTTCACCTCTGAGAAGCTGAGAAAAACTCTTCTGTCATGACAAAATGGATGTCCTTATGCAAAAGGCCCAAGTTAGTTCCTTGTTCCAATCTTCTGGTATTCACAACTCCACATTTGCCATTTACGCTTCATAAGATGAGGGATCCACTGCCTACTATGAAAGCTTTCATGAAATTATCATCCTGGCTCCCACCATCAACACTGTAAAATAGCAAATTAGTTTGTAATTGAATTTTTCTTATCATGGCTTTTCCCAGTAAGTTATAGAGGCCCTCAGTACTTGTTATTTTTCTTCCTTAGAAGATATTTATAATGTGGTTATCTGTTCTTCTTGAGTTTGTCAGGCCAACTAAGCTCTTTAAGCCACAGAGCACACTTTCTCCAGACATTAGTTTGCTGGAGCGTTTTTCCATTCCTTTCTTTTCCCTTTTTTTCACATTTTGAAAATATTGGCACCAACACAGGATGCCTTATGTTGGTATCTCTGTCATCACCATCATCGCCATAGTCTAGCCCTTTCATGCAAATGCCAAAGATTTGATTTTAGACATTTCTCCACAGCACTACATTCAGAGGTCACCTGCCAATGCCTACCTCCTGTGACCCCCTAAAATCCTTTTTAATCACTGCTTTCCAGCTATTTCCTACTACGTATTTCATTCATACATATGGAGAGAGAAAGGACTAAAACATGCTGGGCTAAGCCACCTGCATCATTATTTTCAGCAATGAAACACGACAGGGAAAATGTCACCCAACCCTAAGACACAGACATAGACATCAGAAGGAACAGGTGGAAAGAGGCTCCCTGCCTTTTCCTGCCATCTTTGCCTGTTTCTAGAAAGGTAGAAAGAGGTCCTCACCAGCCTCAGGCTGTTAATAATTATGCCAATGTTCAGTTAGTAATGAATTTTGCAATAACTAGAATCCCATTCTCCATTAATTTTTAAAATAAAAAAAATTCAAATATATTTTCAATCTTCAACTTTAAAGAAAATACTTGAAAGTATGATCGTCAGGTTACATTAAAATAATAAAAACCTACATTAGAAGGCCAGAACAAAGACTCCCATCCTTGTTTTGGATTTTCTTCATCTAGCGATTTTTAGGCCAATATCCTAACAGGAAAGGGGGAGGAGTGGGGCTGTCAGCACAGTATTCAATGAGTATAATTACACTGAATTAGCGCTAAGGGGTTTAGAGACAGGAAAAAATACTATTCCACAGAGTTAATATAAAGTGGGCTTTCATGTACATACAAACCCACAAGGAGCAAGCTACTGCCTGCTGAGACCTATTTGAGAGCCAAGGGATTGATCGCACTCAGCCAGCCCTTGCTTAAGAGAAAAGCTGCAGTTGTGAATTACTGTAAAGCAGTATTCACATGATTGATGGGTTTACCCCCACCACCACATTTGTTTCAAAGATCCATTTTGTTTTCTGTGGCGACGGTGTGAATTAACCACACTCACAAAGGCTGACTGGGTTTTGCAAGAGGGATCCAAGGTCTAGGAGTTCGATGAAGCTTTTATCTTATGCAGCCCTTTGACTGGGAAAATGGGAGAGAGATGCTATTTAACACCCAGGCTTCTGAGGATCACCATAACATCACCCTCCTCAAAGAGTCTGCAAACTTTCTGCTATCAGACCAGCCAGTTCCTTCCCAGGGAAGAGTCTTTGAAGGAGCTCTGCCTCTGATCTCCCTTGCAGTCTGATTCTACCCCCACTTGTCCTTATATCCAAGGGACCACAGTGTATATTTATTTCAACTCTTGCCTTTTTAACCCAATATGATGTCAGCAATAGATTTTTTTTCTTCTTTTTCCCAAGAAAGAGCAAGAGAAATCTTGAACTCTATATGCAGTAAAAGATCCAGACACCCCACACAATTTCAGGCAATTTCTCCTCAGGGCTCAGGCACTGTAATTCAAAAGTTGTTAGAATAGCAAACAGAATCGGAGGGAACAATCAGAAACGGGCCCAGATCATGACTAGCTTTTAGAAACATTCTGAAATCTTTTGAATTGACAGTATGGCACAAAAAGGCAGAAATCCAGGGAAGCCCAATCGCACACCTGCTTAGGAACAGGCCCACAGCATCTCAGGAACCACTTTTTCAACCAGAGATAAATCTGTGTCAACCGCTAAGTGCTCTGTGCTCCTCCCAGTTCCCAGGAAGGTACTACATGAGAGAAGATTTTGTTTCCCTTTATGTGGTAAATACATTGCTTAAAAGGGAGGGGAAAAAACCCAAACAAACAAATAACAGAGCATTAAATACTATTAGCTACACCAAGCTGGCTGCAGGCAAGTGAAACGTAACTTTCCCACACATGTCTGTAAAAGTATTTCACACTGCATCATTTCATTTCTATTGTCCTGGTCTTCCACAAAAAAAAAAAAGTATCTTATTCTGCAGCACTTTCTCTGTATTCACAGTCTTGTTCTAGATAGAAGGAAGAAAAAACTGGTGCATTGCCACTGCAGTCATTGTTGTCACTATACTCCCACCACCACCCTGCCATCATTTCATAATTGCTGCCTGCAGCATTCACTGGTCCCCACAGTGTGAGAGCCCTTTAACCTAGTCCCACCATCCTACCAGCCATCCCAAGCCTGGCCCTGGGAGCAGGGTCTAAGAGCACACAGTACAGCTGGTTTTCCAATGAATGTTAGACTGGGGAGCTTCTTGGCATGTTCTGCTTGGGTTTCTCATGGCACATCAAAGAAGTTCTCTATCCTTAGGTTTAGAGTACCTTACAGTCAATCCTCTTTGGTCCTTTTTTTGACAGCATCTGTATCTGCCTTGACAGCTATGGCAGATGTTGCAGGAATCACAAAGTCAAATTCTTTGAGAGGTCTACACCTCTTTAGGAGCCTTCTGACATCCAAACCAACCCAGCCTCTGAAGATGCAAATGCTGAAGTAGCACCAAATGGGGTCAAGCACGTTCCAGCCTCTACACTCAATTCTCACTTGAAAATTCTCAGGCCAAAATGTGTCTTAACTGAAACCTCACAGTAACTACATTAGTCCTTATGCATCAAAGTTATTAGCAACCCATATAGACCACAACCACAGCTCAGCCATCCTGGAGCAACTGGGTTAACAGATGAGCACTCAGACATTCTCAGCAGCATAAAAAAACCTGCCGTTGGACCATCTCCTGCTATCACACAACATTTCCAAATTTTATGTGTGCACATCTTATTAACCCCAAAGGACAGCATGTTTCATTTCTCTGTGGAAAATGCTCTCATTTGCAGAGATACTGTTTAATTTGTCTGGATTATTTTGACTTTTACTATTCTGTGACCTCTGTTGCTGTGATTTGCAAGTTGTACATGCATGCTTTCTGCTCCACCACACAAACAGGGAGGAAGGAGAATGGGACCAATGGCAGGCTATGCTGGGATCCCCCAGAGCTGCTGGCAGCCTGCAAAACACACATATGAAAAAGCACACCACAAGACAATGTCATGACCCCTGAGTGAGCCAGGGGGAACACCAGAGCAGCCGAGAGAGTACACCTGCACTAGTGGCATGCTAATATGACAGTGCTGTGTTAACAGAGCCCTGGAGTCCCATAGACCCACCATACTAAGGCTCACTCCAGTCCCAGGAACCTGCCAGTCTTTGTTTCTACCTGTCATATGACAAAAACATTTCCACCGAGCTCTGATCAGCACATTAAGTTAATCTCGTCCCTCCCCCAGCAAATCCTCTAACTGTGAAGTTCAGTCCAGTGGCAATAGCAGCTGGATATTAAACACAGGTGTGCTTTTAAGAAAGGTCAAGTTATTTCATTTCCAAAGCCTATTCACAGTGGAGCACCATTCAACCCAGGCGTGTTTTTCTTCAAGTTTCACCTAAACAATGATTGACTTTAAATAAAAGCTACTTGTTGTCATTCTTTCATTTGTCACACTCAGAGGGATGTTAGGCAAGTGTTCTAAAAGCACCATCTTTAGAAGCAGGAGGTCATTTCCAACCCCAGTTGGCTTCTGTTGCTCCTGGTCCTGTGTGTGTCATAGTAAAACCATACTAAGTAACGCACTTAGTGACTCACATGACAAGGAACACTAAGTCCTTGTGCCCATGCACAGCACCCTACATAAAAGCTACTTGAGCTCATCAAGATTAGGAATGAGCTCTTTCTTAAGTCCAGCCCAATCCAGTTAACAGGCTTATATGGAAATGCTGAGAGACAGGGTTGACAAGAGACAGTGCATCTAACTTGCACACACCGGTTTGCTAAAAAGGAAGAACACGTAGCCTCTGCCTAGCTCAGGTTTGTAATTGCTTCTTTTCTCTCCATGTACTCCTTTACAGATGCTTTTCTCTAAAGACAGGCATTTAAAATGCCTTGAGTGACCTTTGTGATTACTAATCACTACTATAAATCTTGTTCCACTAGTACAAAAAAAAAAAACAAACAACTGTTAAAGATGAGCCCATTTCATTCTTCCTGATCAAATAGCCTTCCCTTCCTGCTCTTGGCATATGTTTGCATAAGTTGATTTGCTTCTGCTAAAAAGATGCTGGCATACATCAAAATATGGGGAAAAAAAAATGGGCACAGAGATGCTTTGGGGCTGCTTGTTTTGACATCAATTAGTGATAACACACTACTGTCCCCTGTGTTCCTCACTCTCTCTGTGCACAGAGATGCAATCTGGAGAAGGGATTGCCCCTGACCTTCTGCTGAGAAGCAAGCATAGCAGTAGATGTCCAAATCCTGCTCTCTCCACCACCACTGAGCATGCAGGATCTATCCAAAAATGAAGGAAAAAACCAAAAGATGACTCCCATTCAAAAAACAGAGTTGCTTTGGTATTCGTTACTTAAAAGGTAACAACTTTAAAATACCTGTAACCTCTAATTCCCATAATAATCAGGAAGGGGGAGGGAAAGAGAGAATAAAAATCAATTTTGCAAATAATATAAATAATTCTAGGAGTTAAATGAAAGATATTTTAGAATAATAAGTGTGACTACAAGAAGTTAATATTAAAATCATTCTCTGTTAGACACATGGAGACTAAGATAGTGCAAAGTTAGATAAATGGAACACAGACTGAAGGGAAAATAGGTGACTTGCACAGGACATTCCAACTCTGACAACCCATTTGTTTTTAAAGTTGTCTATTTACCACAGCTGCAAAGCATTAGGGTAACAAATTACATGTATGTGGGTGCAATCAGCTCACATTTCTAATATCACAAACAACTTCCTGGAGCACAGTTTGTCCAAGTGTTAATTCAAAAAAAGGAAAAAAACGCAACAACAACAACAAACAAAACCCCAAACTCCCCACCCCAACCAACAGGAGCACAAAAACTGATTAATTATACAGTCAATCTAAATCATAATGAGCCTATATACACATATAAATTTATTTTTACATATATATGTAGTTACTTTGGTGGACTTCAGATACTTCAGATCAGGCCGTTAGCTAAAATGCTTAGAGGGGATTCTTCTAAAAGGCAAAACTATACAATCTCTCAGGCTGTGTTTACACCCATACACACTAAGGAAGAGGAAGAAGTCAGAAGCACAAGTCTGATTTTTCAGGCTATCCTTTCGGGGAGGTGCAAGAGGGGAGGAGTTTCCAACTAAAAATTCTGAACTACAGTCTTGAGGATGATAAGATACAAGCTTCCAATTCAGACCAGGGCTGATTGATGTGAAATACTCGGTAACCAAACGATGACATTACCATTTTCTATATAAGTGACAATGTGTTAAGTTTTATAAACAATTTCTTGCCAGTGCAACCAATTCACATGGTGTCAGTCAGCTTGCAGATTGCTTTCCTTTAAAAAGCATGCCAGGAATGAGCACAGATATTCTGAAAGGATGCCAAAGTGCAATCACTGTTGGTACTCCTGGTCAGTCAATAAAAAATAGGAAAAAACAATCTCAAACGTAGTTTAAGAATTTATTCGCTCACAGGATATCTTTAAGAGAAAGAAAATGGAAATGCAGCCCAAGTGAAACTAATAGGAGAGAACAACTTTGGCAGGTGAGATGTAAAATGGAGATTAAGAGGTCCAAGTGCAAGGCTGAAGAACAAGGAAGCAAATACATAGTGACAAGTAATAAGATATTCCTTACGCACACGGGAAACTGGAACTCCAGAAGAGCCATTGGGTCCTGCAGACTACCCTAACACAAAGTCAATGAGGGCAGAAAAAGAGATTGCACAGAAGGTAAATGGCTCTTCTGCTTCAGTCTTTACTTTGAAGCAGAGAAGAGAGATGTGTGCCCCAGGCTTGCACAAGTAAAGAACTTGAGGCAGAACTGCCAGACAGATTTAGGGGAAATAAAATAAAGCAATTAAAAAAACAAAAAATACATGACGAATTCGATTGCACTAAACTGCATTTCCAGAGCTGAGAAAAGTCAGTAAAAGGCAAGTGTAAACCAGCTATACTGAAACAGGAGCCCCACAAACTAGAGTCTAAAAAAAGCACATTTTCCAAAATTGTAAATCGTGCTCCACTAATCTACAAAAAGGCTTTAAAAACATATCCTGGCTATTTTTCACTAGATGTAAATTGTTCAGATTTTCAAAGACTTTGAAACTGTTAGAAAAGCTTTGTCATCTCGAGATAAGAGGCAAGATTCTGACACCCTTTCAATATTAGCCAAGAAACAGAGAATCACAGGGTAAAAACAGTAACCAGTTCTTTGTACAAAAAGGGGTTGTTTTAGCACCCAAAGTACAGCTTAGGTCAGTGCATTTAAGAAGCATCTGAAAGAAAGAAAGAATTAAAAACGAGGCAATAAAACATGCTGCCCATAGAATATGGTATTAGTCAACAGTATGGAGGTCCTTGTCCTCACAACTATTCAGGCAACTGGACAACGTAAATATCAAATAAAATTCACCACAGGCATATTGAAGTCTAATGGAACAAAAGTACATATATCTGCTTATATATGTATACTCAATGTGAAACAATGACTAGTGAATTAACTTCTAGACATCAAAAAGTTCTGGAGACAGAAGATGTCATATCCCTGTTCTTAGCAAAAGAGTCATTTCAGAGTAGACAAAACTTTAGAAGAGCACTTCTAAAATTTTAAACTGTAATATGGAAAAAAGTTTGATTATGGAAATGATAATGTAATTATAGAATGCTGGGTTAAATTTCAGCTAAATGTGCTCCCTAAAACAAGGGCATGAATTGTGAGCACATTCAGAAATAGAGAACTGAAGCATTCTGCTGATTAAGAGCTAGGCGTGGGGCTGTGAAAGGCCACTGCAAATGAGAAACATGAGAGAATGTGCAATGTTTATGAAAGGTGACCTACTGCACTATTTAAATAGAAGAGAGATTAAAGCAAAGAGAATTTGAGGTTATGAAAATAAGAACATTATAGACATATGAATTCAAAATTAAGGAAACCTCAGCTAGTCAGGGTAATGAAAACCATCTTCAAAAACAAAACATCTTGGGTGTGGCTTATCTGTTCATGGGAAAATCCCTTTAAGATCTATCCACATTTAAAGTTAAGGAAGATGAACACTAATTGCAAGGAGTTTTAAGGAGTTCCCGTGAGCCTGGTTTCACAGAACTCAGCCCATGTTCTTCCATCCACTTTCATATCTTGTACAAGGGGACTGCCATCACAGGACCTGGTCCATGTCTTGGAAAACCTAGGCCTAATTCACAGACTGATACAGCTTTTGCTATAGAAGCACCAGCAGCCTTCAGTGGTTTAGCTTTGCAAGGCAGCAAAACTGAGACCATACAGGAATCTGAGCAAGGAAACTCAAGTTCACCTGAGATCAGCAGCTGCAGCTTGGAAATTCTGCTACTCCAAAAAGTATTTAGTCCTAGAATACTTTTTAAACCTGGAGGAATAGAAGACAGATATAAATGAGATTAAGAACATATCCCTTTCAAGTCACACAAATCTCTCTGCATCAGGCAGTGAAAACTGTATTTATTCTATGCTAAGGGCACTGAACAAAGGCTAAAATATCTTTAATAACAGAAGTTAAGATTATATAGGGAGAAAAAAAAGAAGGAAAACAGAAAAAAAAAATCCAAAACGCTATGTCCTGTGAAGAAACTGAAAAGGACATGCACAAGTTTTGGGGAAAAAATAGAATCAAACATCAATTTTTATTTTCTACTATACTTATAGTAGCAATAATTGCAAATAACAATTACAAATTGTTACAACTGTTTACAAATATTTCATAAAATAATAATTTTATAACTATTTGTAATCAATGCAATTTTTTAAAATATTACACTTATATTCCAACTTTCAAACTGATCAGGAAAGGATAAATTTGAGAAAATGCTTGCCATTTCCCACTGCCACACACCATAATACTCTTTTTTGAGGCAGCATGGTCACAAAAATGCCATAATGAACAGCACCAGCTGGACATCACAGAGCATCACGAAGAGCTTACTGTAGCCACTGTGTCTATCTCATATGTAGGATCAAGTTCTTGTTTCTATTCTCTCAGTGCCCGTTAAGTGCTGCAAGGGTTCAGATACACACTAGAATTTCACTGACCTGGAACAGAAATCATGGATTCAGTAACGCAAAAATTTCCATCTTGATAAGCCTTAAACGAAATATTTCAATGCTCATTTTTTCTTGACTTAAGACAGATAATTTACACTTCACAGACTTCTCTTGCTTTGGGTTTTTTGTTTGTTACAATTTAAATAAGACAAGAAATTCTCACCCACAATTACTTGAGAAATCTTAGTGGGTAAAATCCCAACTAGAATTAGAGCCCTATTGCACATGATGAAAGTGTCAATGCATAAAGATGTGAAGTTGTCATTTATAGTACATGTTGCACAATTGGAAAGTCTAAAGCTATCTAATGAATTCTTCTTACACATCCACACAGTTTTGAAAGTTTCTCCAAGCAGACACCTGCTTTTGATGTGTGCGTGTAAAGCATGAGGTCAAGGCAAAATGTCTGCACATCTCTTTCTTTCCTTCTCTAAAAACACAGGCTAGCCATATCCATTCAACCTACAGTTGTGGCTAGCACAAGAGCTGTTCTTATTTAAAGGACGTTCAGATAGAGTAATAAATAACTCAAACTAAAATATAGTAAATAGCAATTAAAGGAACAAAGTAGATACTGTAACACACCACCTTTATTTTTTAGTCCTTTCCTTGTGCATCAGTATTCAGCCTCCAGCTGTTTTCAAAAGCTCTCACCCTCTGGGAAAATTAGCAGAGGGATGCTGTATTTGGGCACAGAGAAGCAGCCAAAGAAAGGCCAGGACTATGTAGCACATTATACTACCAAGAGATGTTTGTAAATATTAACTCAGTTGCAAAATACTAGGAGCATCTATAAATGTTTTGGAAAGCATCTTCAAAACAACTTTTCTAGATCAAAATTATGAGTAAGAATAGGAAGTTCACACACCTTTCTTCCTATTCCCATCCGTTTATTAACTTCAGATTTTTTTCCATCATGAAAACATGACCAATTTTGCAGGTAGTTACAGACAGAGGGGCAAAATAGTCCCCTTTCTCCTACATTTCTGATTTCAGCTAACTTTATAAAACATTTCAGATGTTAAGCCCAGAAGGTTTCTCCTTTCAGAGATGAAAGCAAGGGCTGATAACAGCAGGAAGATGGCAGACTCTGCCTCTCATCAGGATAAACTCAGAACCATCACAGCACCAGGCAGTCATTCAGGGACAAGTATATGGCAAAGGATTATGCACAGCCCAGACCCAGCCTTGGAAGGTTATGAACATGGACCATCAGAAAGTGGAGGAGAAATACAGCTCACCATTAGTTTGACTTTTAACAAAAAAAAAAGAATAAAATAAAAAGGCAAAACAAAAAAAGAATAGTGCAACAAGAAAAATATCAAGGGAAGCTGTCAAAGGCCCCATGGTAAATGCATTGCTATGAAACTTATCACACGGGATTTCATCCCCACCAACTCACAAAGGACACGGACCTGAATACATACTCTGTCATCAGAGAATTTTACTTCTACTAATTGTGTTAAACTTATAAATGAAGGCGCTGATCAAGCAAAGATTTCACAAGCACTTTTACATTTACATTGTGTGAGTAAATCCCACTGTTCTCAGTGAGGTAACTCAGAACCTATAAAAATGTTCCAACAAGGCACAAGACGTGCAAAGACTATAGCTCAAACTGAAAGCGATGGAAAGAAGAGAATGGCACCTCTTAAAACACATACCTATAATGCCAATAACCACTTAATATTAACAAGTCCAAAACACAAACTAAAACCCATGTTCTATTTGAAGACAGGTTCTTGAGCTAACATGAAGGGAGACGAGGTTGCCTTATCCTTATCACCCCACAAACACAGTTCCCATGGTATTTTGTGAGCACAGGAAAAACTACATTCAATGTGATACATCTATTTAGGCAGCCCATAAGTCTTGCAGCTCTTTGTAGGTAGATAGTCTGTTTAGGAATAGTAATAGAAAGAAAATGAGAGCAACCTTTAGACTCCTCTAAACTCTGTAGATCTTGGTCAAACTGGCCAGAAGGATCACCATACCCTAACCGGCTCCCCTTGGAGTTTCTGGTTTGGTTGGAGGGGGTTTTTTTTGTCATTCTGCTGCATAAATAAGGCTCGAAGAGGAGGAGGCCCACAGCACAGAACAAGTATGCTAATGCCATATCATACCAACTGCCATGCCAACAGCAATCACACACACACGCCTGCTCACACGCTTCTGCCAAATAATCACTTAAGCAAACATCAACTCCACAGATTAGCAAAAGCGTCTGACAACGCGCAAATCGGACAAGAAATACGGGCTGAAGGGACAGCTTAGGAAAGTGAGGATTTAATAAATGAAATGACATGAAGTTCCTGAATCAAAGCTTGCAGCTTTTTTGGAAGACTGCTAAAAACCCTATCTGTTGGACTTAAAGGGAAAGCTAGTAGATTTTTTTTTCCATCCATCCCTCCCTACTGCATATCAGCTGCAGCCAGACAGGCTTCTAATAAAAGCAAGTGACTCTTGCACAAAGGAAAACATCTTTCTGACCTCTGGGAAGGCAGCAATCCAAGCAAACAACCAGGCAGTCAGGTGGCACAAGCTATTGGGAAGCAACCAGAACATCTCAGGGACTTTTCCTCAGCACCAGAAGGAAAGCTAAACCACTACCATAGAAGACTGGGTTTCCAGGTGAAACCATCTGAGGTAGAACAAGAAGTTCAAGCTATTTCTGTTTAACGTGATGGAGGTGGGGAGGCTACTTTTAAACACGTAATTTTTGTTGTTCAAACTAAAGGAACAAAGTATTTTCCTAATCGAATTAAGGCAAAATATCAGAACAATCTCTTGATTTATCTTTCATTTACTAAAAGCTGCTTCATTCCAAAGGCACTTTCAATGAAAACACTAAGATTTTGCTACATGAAGTATATGAAGAATCACCACCATTTACCACCACTGTTGCTCATTTGTGTCTTATTTTGAAGTGTTTGCTACCAAAAGAAAGTGGTGGGCACTCTTTCTAAATCTTGGAGTGAATTCTTGTATCTTTATTCTGATGAAGCTCTCGCTGAAGCATCAGCTTGCCTGAATAATGGCTGGAGGATGTGTGCCTGGTTTAACATTAATCTGTGTTCAACAGGAAGAATACGATTTCTAGTGCACTGAGAAAGATCTCAATACTGAAATGCAAGTTCACTTATCTGAAAGCAAGCTGTGACTTTGCAGTGCCACTGCAGAGACATCATCATATTAGAGATGCCATCTTTCTACCACAGCTATTTCTAAATCCCTTCCTATCTCATTTTCAAAGACAGTAGACCTTTCTTAAGAGATCCATCCTTTACCATCGAAGAAAGTGCCTAAAAGAGCATCACAATAATATTAGAATTGAAATATTTGAGACAATATGTCTTCCAACTGCTACTCACATGCTGTAGATCTGTAGAAGAAAAAAAAAAAGGCAAAAAAAGACAAACACCTGTAAAACAGTTATCTTTAAATACGAAGGTTTTCATAAGACAAATACTTTCACTGTATTAAGTACGTTTTAGCTGCTCCTATCACAGAGGCAAAGATGCTATAGACTGTGAGCCTTCTGTTGTTGGCTACAGATGGGCACATGCATTTGCATTGCACTACTAAAGCTCTTTTGCACTTTGAGATACGTGATGTGTGAGAAATAGAGCTAAAAAAATAAATGCATACATAAATGAATCGGTTGTATTAGTGATCCAGTCAAAACAAGGAAGCCTTAAATGCAATAGTCATATCATTTTCACTTGGTTGTTAAATTAATGCCACTGTTCACATGGCTCTAAGGAAAAAAAAAAAAAAAAAGAAAAAAAAAATACAGGTTTTTGTGCCTGATATCCACTGAAACTGAATCTGAGAAGTTAGTTCAGTTATTTTTGTTGCCTTCAATCAGCCAGGGATACTCTGACTTACACAGATATTCATATATTTACTGTTTGTGTCAATACTCAAGGAATTCCTCCTTTCCCATATACCTATAAAGTGAAATGGTCTGGTCTTTGCCTTTCTAATCCTTAGGGACAGCATAAGGCAAAAGGTAATGCAATTAGCAAAGTCAGATGATGAAGGTAACAGCAGAGAGTGGTCTGCCTGCCTTAACAAGCCCATAAGATCAAGACCCACCTGGCACTCAAGCCTGAGAAATACACTACCTCCACCTCCTTGTCCACTTCATTAGTCCTGTGCCTGTCTCCACTGCCAGTTGGACCAGTCTCCCTAAGGCAACCGAGCATCAGCCCAGGCATATAGAAGGACACTTGCAGAAGAAAGACAGAGCCTATCCAGCCTCCTCTTCCCTCCAAATTGTTCTGTCTGGTTTTGCTCCAGAGAGGAGAACTTTTGTACAGACATGAAGTTGTTGCAAAAACAATTTTTGAAGATGGTAAAAATTCTTTTTCATTTATGTTGCTAGTTAGTTGTAGACCAGTGTCAAAACATGTGTTTACACTGAGGTATTAAAAGATTTCTACTCTTTCTCTTCCCTCTCCACAGACACTTGATGATGATATCATCTACAACTAAATAGTGGATGTTTGCAAGGTCCAAGCTACACTGAAACTCTGTAGAAACTAATGAGGAAGGAAGATTTTTTTATAACGCTCTTGTGAAACATTTAATGATTTCTCAAATAGTGCTGGCAGCCTCAAAGGAGAAAGGCCCAGTTTAAAATTGACCTTTGCAGTTTGCTAAATGGCAGTGCACTGGAGCCCCAGTCACTATTTATTTTCAGAGACTTTTTATCAGAAAATCCCTAACTCCAGTAATGCTCTTCTGCTCTCAGTCTTCACCCCTCTTCTGCAGCTGCCATGCAATCAGTGGCACTTACTGAGCAGTGTACTCCCAGGGCCCAAAATAACACTAATACATTTTACTTAATGGAACTGGATTTTGCCTCAGACATAGTTAGCACCACTTCTCACCTCCAGAGATTATTCACACTGAAACCAGAATGTGCCATTCTGGGAAGACAAGGAAGGCCAATGTCTTTTTGGAGTAGAGGGATGGTGAGGGTGACAATGCCCTGGCTGTATCAATAACGTAGCTAGCTCTTTATTATATTCACATTGCCCCTCCTCATCTCCCATGAAGCTGCCTACAGCTGTGTTCTCTCAATCTTCAGTCTGAAAAACATTAGAAAACAGTTGCAAAACCACTACAGTTTTTAAAAAGCCACTCCCACATATAAATAAGGAAGGAAATTAAAAAAGCTAAAAAAATAACAAAATCATCATAGTGCCACTGCAGAAGGTAGAGCCATATATTTTAAATGGCTCAGTGATTCTACTCCTTGTAATAAAAGAAGGTGAAACATATTGGCCAAGAGAGCGCCTAATTTGGTAAAGTCCCACTGACTTTCCATGATGACAAAGTAAATTACAGCTGAAAACCGAACTACTTTAGCACCACCTGCAACAGGGACTTTTAAGTCTTCAAGTGAAAGTATTCACTAGTGAAAAGGCTGTAGGAGCCTGGAAAGAGTCAGAAAAGTATTGATGAACTTGACATCACAAAATCAGCTCTTCTGGCAACTCAGAACAAATGAAATTTTAGCTAGCAAATTGCATACTGAGTGCCAGCTCTTATTTCATGAGTTGGATCAAGCTCATGTTAAAGGTAGTGGGATTAAAAACTTTCTTCAGCTGATGAGCACTTCTGTTCAATGCAAACCCAACAGTTTGCAAAACATATTTAAATTTGAAAAAAAAAAAAAGAAAATCTATTCATCTTTATTTAGTATCTATGACTGTTGGCATGAATAATAAGTAATCAGTACCTTGAAATTTAGAGGTATGCAGAGGATATGCCTCTTCTCATCTAGTTTAGCTGCTGCGATGTCAGTCCACAGAGACACTGCCATACCATTTCTTATGCAACTACTGTGCTCTGTGAGTTATTGTAGTAAACAAAAACATCCACATTACATTGTTGGCTCCTTTAATTTTTTCACAGTGCTTCTGCTGAAGAAATTGATGTAAGACAACTGACTCAGATGTCCCCCCCCCACCTCTCCTCAAATGCACATTGACCACTTGACAATGCCCACTTTTCTATTTTTTCCTCTTCATGGCTCCATCGGAGAGGACCCTCTGTGCATTCAGAGCAGTACAATAAAGAATGATTTCCAAAGCATTAACTTGGAGCTATTGAGACTGGAATGTTTTCAAAACGACTCTTTTGTGCTCAAAGGATTCTAGACTACCCCAGCTACTCTAGAAGAGAGTCTTTTTTGCCTTTCTCAAAATATCCATTCCTTGAGCCATCCCTGGAGTGCATTGTGGGGGCCAATTCCTTAGTGCAGTGAGTTCCACCAGTCAAAGCTCAACAGATACAAATAATATCAGGATATGGATATAAATTAGCGCGACAGACTCTAAATAGTTTTGACAGGTTTAGTAAGTATATATAGTGACACAGAATGCTATTCCTGCTGTCAGACATCAATATGTAGACAGAAGATTGGGGGCACCATGGAAACTCAGCGACATAAGAGTGGTATTGATTGGATAGAAAATGAGGCTGCAATTTAAGCTTAAGGCTGCCAGAGATGCCAAGAATGGAGAATGACCTCCAGCAGTGAATTTTCAGCATAAGCTCCCTGTGAACAAGCCAGTCCAAGAAGGATAAATCAGGGACAAGCTCACCAGGGATATGGCTCAACTAAGTTTCGGCTATCCTAAGCAGATGAGAATCACTCTATGTGTGCACGTGTTACAGTGACCTAGTTCGTTTAAAGACAGCATTTTGAATGGTTTATTATAGAGGCTTGAAACAAAGAGATTTCCTCAATTAGAGTCCTGAAATGCATCCTCTAAATGAAAATGCTTTTGATACACTGATCAGCAAGAGGTTGTAAATATCGAAGCAAAGCGGACATTGTTAAAGTCCAATTCCCACAGAAATCACCACGGTTGGGAATGGAGGTAATGAGGGGGCCTGCACAGAGCAGGAGCAATGAGCCATGCCAACTCCATCCCTAATGCTCTAGTGTTACACTAAAACACTTGTTACTCTGTAACACTAGATAAATTGTATCTCTCAAAAGAAAAAAAAAGGAAAGAAAAAAATACAAACAAAAAAAAAACCCAAACAAAAAAAACCCCACTAAAATAAATGAGTGCATTTTCAGAGCTCCTGTAAAGGATTATAATTAATTGTTATCTGTGGACTCAGGAACAACCATTCCCTGAATGATCAAGAAGAAATAGAGGACGTGTCAGGGAAGTACCTTGGCGGAGACAGGAGTGCTGGAAGTCCAGTAAGTAATAATATTCACATTCATGGCAGAAAGATTAATCTACACAAAACATCCATCAGTACAGCTGTGTCAGGAATAAGATAAGCCTCCAAAGTGTCCCCAGTGTCAGCATGCACACAAAACACAGGCATATGGTACTGGGATAGCAGGACTGTGTTTTGTATTACTATAGTAAGACAAACCTTCTGCTGGCAAGGGTGTATATCAGCCACAGACAGCATCTCAAATAACTGCAGATAGACATCTGGATAATTGCAAAAAGTCTGTTTTTCTTAGGCCACTTCTACACTATAAACAAAGATTTACCATTTGTAAAAAAAAAAAAAAAAAAAAAAAAAATTGTTGTCTCCTCTTTTTCCCACCCCAAAGCTGGCTTAGGAACATGCTAAAGCCAGTAAGTTCCTGTCCTTCAACTTCACATAAAGTTTCATACATAATAAGTCACTGAAGAGTTCAGCTTAGCCTGGAGACAGGAGTATATTAAACATCTGCTTTCCTTCTCTTTAGAAAAAGTCACTAAATTCTGCAGCAGGTTTTTTTGATGCTGCTATTTTGGGTTGATTTGGGGTTTGTGGGGTTTTTTTAGTCCAATCAAGTACCCTTTCCATGCACTTCCAAATCTTAATTCCTACATCAAATGAACAAATTTTGTCACAAATATACAGGTTCCTTTCCCACTTCGAACCATTTCTCATGATCAAAAGTTGACTTTTCTTTTTTTTTTCAAATTTGTATTCCTTCACAGGGAGGAAACTGGAATAAACAAAACAAACACACAGAAACACTGAACTTCTTTTTGTAATCAGTTCAAGACCACTGTTCAGAACAGCTAAAAAAAAATTATTTCTTTGCAACAATTTTTTCCCATAACTTTTCCTACTCTCTCTCTCCCCCCACCACTTCCCTTCTACTCCCTAATACACATTCATTCTACTATTTCTTGTAGCAAAAAAAAAAGCTAAAAAAAAAAAAAAGTCAATGCCCAAAGGGAAAACAAGAAAAGGGCAGAGAACTTGAGACTCGATGGCCACAGGTAAAGCTTTCCTCTACTGTAATACAAGTCATTAAAAGCAAACAGGTTCTAGTTAAGACACTACTATTATCCATAGATGCAGGGCTGTCTCACAAAGAAAGATGTAACACATGTTGCAAACACAATGCTCCCAAGAACCAAGCAGTCTCTAGGGTTTACATCTTAGAAGCCCCATTCCAAGTGTACCACTCAGCTAAAGCACTGGAGTCACTTGCAGTGTGGAAGAAAGAGGTGTGTAATAGCCAGCTGGAAGACGCAAAAGGAGTAGATAAGCTCACAAAGAATGAAGACTACCTTTCCCCTATGAAAAGTTCTACTTTTTAAAAGGACAGAAAGAAGGAGGGTAAGGAGTTAGCAGCACCAATGTTGGAGACCATGATACGATTGCAGAATAACATATATGCTCAACAAAGAGGAAACTGTGTTTTCACCACTGTTAACTCAGATTTTCACCCAACACATCCCTCCGGAGGAAACAGAAGACACAAACTAACGACGGCAGTTTTAAATAGATGTATCAGCACTTGCTAGATTCTGTTCCAGCAGAAGTAAACTAGGGATAAGAAGGCAAAGTACCAAGAAAAATATCAGTTGAAGTGCTCAGTCTGAAGACACAATTTAAACTTATTATCCCTAGTCCTAGCTGGGACATTCCTGGCACACGGTAACTGGGACTCGCAGGGGGTTTGCCGCTCTGAGGTCACTCCACTGCCCTTTTGTCCTCTCTAAACCGACCCGTCCGAGGACTCCTGCCTCCCTTTCCCACTCGGTCACGTCACCCACCGCCACCTCTCTCCCTCTCACCCTGCCTTGGCATTTAAGTGCTCCCACGTACCCACCCGCGGCCGCCTCCCCGCCTGGCAGCGCTCCCCACCTCGGCAAAGCGGGGCGATCCCCGACACCCCCAGCCCTCTCCCCGCGTCTGCCTCTCGGGCAGGTGTCTCCGGGGCATCGGGTGCTCCCACCCAGCCCCACGGCCCCCCTGCCCGGCCACCCTCTGCGGAGCCCTGCCGGGACAAGTGTCCCGGAGCCAACGCAGGGAGAGCAGGAAGCGCTTCCCACCGTGCCCGCGGAGGAGTGAGCGCCGGCAAACCCGCAGGAGATCTGCTGGGGGTACCATCCCTCGGGCACACCCCGGGAGTCCCCGCCACCGCCTCGGACTTACTTCGGGCGTCAAAAAGCTCTTCTCCCGCAGCCGAAAGGGGCGAGCAGCGACAGTCCCCAGTGAGCAGCGGCTGGAGCGGCCGCCGCGCGTCCCTTCGCTTCCCCACGGACGGGCTCGCCGGCCGCCGCCTCACGCCCCGCTCCTCCCGAGCCCCGTCTCTCTCTCTCCCGCAGGAGGTTTCTCGCCGAGATTTTTATACTGGAGGCAGGGAACCTGATCCGCGCGTTGACTCGGCGGAGCCCGGGCTGCGGCGAGGCGGCGAGAGGAGGGAGGCAGGCGGGCGCCGGGGCAGAGCGAGCGGCCGCGCTGCCCCCTCGTGTGATGCGGTGGGGGCGCGCCCGTCGGGCGGGTCACCCGCGGGGCAGCCTCGCCCCCGCCGCCGGGGCTGGGCGGGGGCAGGGGTGGGCAGGGGGCGGGACGGGGCCGTTCCGCCTCGCTCCGCTCCTCTCCGCTCCGCCGGGGCTCGGCGGCAGCTCCCCCCGCCGGGGCAGCGCGGACCCCGCGGTAGAGGGGCTGGCCCGAGGGCCCCTAAGGGGATTGTTAACCCGGGCATCTTCCCCTCCTCTTCCTCGCGGTACCCAGCGAGAGGGGGAGCCGAGGGCCCGGGGGTGCACCTCAAGGTATCCCCCGGCCGCTGTGGGAGCTCGTCGGGGCTTCAGCTGCCTTTGAGGGTACAAACATCCACAGCAGCTTTTGCCCTGGTCGTCTTTGGCTGTCAGGGTTTGCGGAGCTTTGACTTTAGTCTCGCTGACTTCGAGCTTGCCATCTTAACTACAGCTGTGTTGGATTGGAGATACTGTTGGGGAGCGCAAAACAAGAAAAAAAAAAAAAAACTAACAGAAAAACCCCACCGACCCCCTTCCCCTAGATTTCAATTTCAACGTGGCCTGAGAGTGCTATGAGAACAACTTTTTTCATGGCGTTTCAACACTTCTTGGTTGTAGTGGTTGCTGGAGTTGTATCAAGGCTTTCATTTAGGAACAGGCTTTTCCATCTTTTAGGCTCATTACATCCATTGAATAAGAGTGTTCCCCAATCCACAGCTTAATTTAAAACTAAGTGGACTTGTTCCAAACTCCAGGCAATTTCTGTGTAATTCCCTTTGCCCAGAGCAAGTCTCTGCCTTCACTTGAAAGACTGGGTCCATTCACTGCTTCGGACTCAGCTGGGTTTGCAGCTTGCAGCTCCTGCTCCAGGTTCGCACAGAAATCCAGTTCAGATTCTTCTCCTGTTTCCAAAGGAATGAGCTAAAAAAGTAATTTGTCTGGCACCATACACATTGCATCATCTAACACCTACCATCTGTGACAATGAAAAGCACTGTACAGCTAGTCCCAGCGCGGGCAATTGCACTCACCTGGAGTCCTTCTTAGTAAAGTAAACTACCTCCTTCCATCCACACCTTGGCATCTTCTTTTCATCACGGAGTTATGTGTTCAGTCCTGGCATGGCTGTTCAGGATTTGCACCACCAGCAGGTTTAATGACAGTGATGTAATTTAAAACAACAGTTTTGATTTGCAGTGTAAAGTGATGGCTTGAGATGGAGAGTACTCTTTCCAGCAGCTGGATGAGTGGAAATGAGCACTCAATAGTATTCGTGTTTCAGAGCATGCCAGGCTGAATGAATGCTTGATGGCCACTTTGCACCTTTTGAGGGTTTTTCAGTGAAATCCTGACATCATGGTGCTAAGCATGACAAATATCTAGAGGAAAAACTTTCCATCAAAAAACACCTGGTAGTGGTTGACACTTTTCAGACCCCAGAAATTTTCCATACAACCACAATAGCACATTTCAGATGATCAGTCCTGCCTGAGAAACAAAATGGGAAAGAGGACAATGGCTGTAAGTTCACCTTGATTGAAACCAAAAAAGATTGCATCAAAGTGGGTCAAGAGATTTCTTACTTTCCTTACAGAAATCTTAGTCTCAGCTAAAACACTGAAAACTTAACATTTTCATAAAACTGGAAACTTTCTGCAGAAAACAACTGCTTTTCACAAAGGTGTGCATGACACTGAAAGCCTCATTTTGGCCACTAAATTTCAGCAGCAGTGTCAAAAGATAATCTTTAACCAAATTTGGTCAGAGATTTTCTCCATACCTAATTTTCCACAGCACAGAAATCATTCTCCTGAAACGGAGCTTCCATGCACAGAAACTAGTTTTGTGTGATATGGCTTGGGTTTTGACTCAGAATCTCCAAAATAAAACTGCAGACAAGGTTAACAGAGCTTCTCAGAGGACATATTATGGTCTGGAGCACCTATGACTGAAAAAAGTTTTTGACTGACAAAAAGTGTGTTTTCGTGTTCATATTATTTGTCTCAATGGCACCCTGAGGCTTAACTGAGGTTTCCAGTGCAATAAGCACTGTGCAAATACAGAAAATTATTCTTTGCTCCAAATGGCCCACTGTGTTGGATACCTTCGATATTCATGGAGTATAACACTCAAATTTCTTGACTGAACTTTTGCTATTGAGATACTCTTAAAGATGCAGATGATAATGAGATGGTTGGTGAATACAATAGTCTTGTAAGTGTAACTTGCCAATAAAAAGTCATCAAAAAACTGTTAATCACAGCCTTAAAGGTGTCTGTGGTGCTGGTTCCTAGTGGGAAAGAGCAGGACTGTATGGAGAAAAGGCATGGAGGTAAGATAAGTTATAACACAACATTTTCCACAGCAATATTTTCCTTATTAAAAGAATGATAAAGTTGGAGAAGCTTATCTCCAGATCTTCTCTGCTTTGTCTTTCTTGACTGGTTTTTTTCCAGACAATGATATATTTCCTACGTGATCTCTGGAACTACAGACTAATCAACATAACTAGTGACATACAGACAAAACCCCACTGAAAAAATAGTTTTTGACTATTACTTTTCTACTCCGAATGCAGAGGTAACCTAGGAAGGAGAATTTGTTTGCAGACTGCCAGGGATACTTACCTTTAAAATCCACAACATCAGCTGCTGGTTCCACCCTGATCAAAAAAACCCCAGAGATGAGGAATGGACTGGCAGCTGTAGAAGGCCAGGTTCCCTTTTCACATATCCTCTTTGCTACCCAAAGCAAAAATTGGCAAACTAAATGAGAAAGGTAGGGCTGAATTATCTCTTAAAAAAGGAAAAATGAAGGTTAGGGCCACAAGAAGCTATAAAAGGACTTTTGATTGATGCCATGTGCAAATGCTCTCATAAACAATCCAAAAGTATTAGGTCCTAATTAGATGATTCTATCAGTAAAAGCTTAAGATTGTTTGGGGGAAACAAGCTCTCTACTTTAAATACAGTTTGTGCCAAAATGCAGAAAGCAGCCCATAATAAATTCCCTTTCAATTAGGTGGGTTTTATCCTTTGAAAAAAATGTAAGCACCAAATTTCCTCTTTGAAGCTGGGCTTTTTCCTACTTTAAGGTAATCGTTTCACAAGCCACAGAAGGAAACGGTTACTTGGAGCTTCTAGCAGGAGTTTATACTTTTTTTCTAAAGATGCCCTTAAAAAAATTCTGACTTTAAAGCTCAGAGAGAAAGTCAGAGGACAAGGTTTTATGCAATTTTTTTGCAAGAAGAGCTTCATTGTTTTCAGGCCCACTGCTGAGTAAATGAGGCTGTGCTTTTCAAAAAGGAACCACCACTCCTTGCACCCCAGTTAGGTCAGCTGGAGCTGAGCATGCCTTGTTTGTTTCAATTACACTCTAAATATCAATTTCTCTCTCTGCCCTCCCTAGTCATCAGCAATAGAAGCTCCAGGAAAACGTAACATGATTCCAGGAAAGCAGAGAACATGACAATACTTTAAAGGCTTTTTCACCTTTTGCTCCATTGTTGTTCCCGAGCTATTGAGCTGCCAAATCCTGGTGAGTGCCCTGCATCCTCACTCCTGCTCTAAGATCAGATTTCCATTAGTGATGCTGAATTATTTAGTGAATGCATTGAAGACTGAAATCAACTATTTCTGAGCTGTGTACCGTCTTACTCTATCTTTTATTCCAGGCCCACACAAAATCATCGCAGAGACTACCAATCTTATAATTAGAGTAGAAAAATTCATGGAGTTCAAAAATAACAATTCATATCTCACCTCTCTAGTATTAGAGTAATTCAGCATGCAAAAAAATAATCACATTCCCTAGATGCATGGGAAAGATGGCAAACAGAGAGAATGAATCCAGAAGAGTTATTCTTTCATGTACATATGATAAGATGTTTGAAAACAAAGTCAGTGTCCCACAACTTGATCTTAACATTCAGTCACCAAACCATGAATCCACGTTGTAACTTTACACATTTGACTGACTCTCTTTTCTACAAGGGGATCAAAGCTCTTCTGAAAAAAATTATTCATGTGCATACATCTGCATGTTGCAGTTGGAAATCCGCAAACATAAGGCGACACAGCAGGCTTTTCCAGATTCCCAGCATTTAAAAGACTGTTCTTCCTATGTTGCTGCCTTCTCTCACTATTTTCTTCTTTCATGCTGCCAATCCCAATCCTACATATCCAGGATTTGAGGTCTATTACTTTAAAAATGAAATATCTTCACTATGATAAAAAAGTTGCTGCTTTGAGTACATTACCGTTTTTTCCCTATATAAACAAACACATTCATTTCACTTCAGCTTTAAAGGTTAGGGAGAAGTATAAACCAAACCAAAATGGCATTTTATTATGAAGGGCTGAGCAATAGTTACTATTACTGTTCTGTTTTCTGGGGTTTTGACACTATGCGTTTCTGAGTAAAAATCAAAGCAAAATGCAGAAACAAAATGTTCTGCCATTGAAGAAGAAACAATAAAATTGACATTTTCATTCGGCTTTGAACGTACGGCAGAAAATTACTAAACAAATAGAATGCAATTTTCCTTTTCATTTTTCTCAGGAAGAACCTGATTTGCCAATACCTGTTTTTTGCAAGGCACTGTACCCACGTGCCTAACTACTCTGGAAAAGGACTGGCTTTAGAAATAGAGAAGATAGTACTCATAATCCCACCAAATCAGTCCTTGATACTTCATTAAGACAATCAGCTAGTATCAGACATAGTACTAAATAGCTTTCCCCTAGGCACTGGACTGAAATGGTCAGTTTTACTCTCAGTGGCAAGCCAGCGATAACAAATTAGAGGCACGAACTATATAGTGGGCAAGTGATTAGAAAATGAAAAGCATTCTGATCCTTTGCCTGTGAGCTGAATCATGACACACAACCATTTTCCAGTTAAAGTAAAACTGTGGTAACCACACTTTGAAATACAGAATCACTACCTTTCAATCTAATGATGCTTCTATAATTAGAGAAATATTTCTTAATATAGTTCCTTTAGAACTAATTGGTTGTATTGTGAGGAAAAAGCATTACAACGTCCTCTGCATGCACAGTATGATGCAAGCAGAACAACTTGGAGATGAATGTATGAACAAAGAAGAAATTCCACTTATTAAAATGTTCCCTTACCTTCTAAACTGATTTGTTTGTCAATTTGTAAAGAGTTCACCTGTGTAAAATATAATGATGCTAAACTTCACATTTAAAGACAAATGAAAGTGGTTTTGACAATTTTTCCTTATGTGCAATCAAAGGATAAGATGTTCTCTTTCAGAGCAACTGCAGAACAGACAGCTAAACCCTTGATTAAGAATTTTAGTGAAATCACAGCAATAGAAGGAACACTGAGAATATAATATTTACAAGTCATTATCAAACATGCTCAGAAATACCATTACTGAGAGTTCTTTATGGCTGTTTTTTCCAAGACTTTGGTGGTTTAACCTCAGTTCACAGTTTTGCTCATCAGCTTTCAATGGTTATGGTGCAAGCTTGTGTAAACTAATGGAGTTTTTTTTCTTCACTTTAGCTAGTAGCAGTCACTGTAGTCAAGGCAAACATGCACTGACACTGACAGTTGTGGAAGCAGCAGCAACTCATCCATAAAGTAGGACATAATAAAATTCAGGCCCTAAAATGGTTGTTCTGAGGGTGATAGGGCTATTAAGCACTTTAGGTGATAGCTAGCTAGATAGGTATGTTCTCAAGAGAATAAAATAAAAAGTGAAATTGTATTAAGGTTTGGTAGTACACTTTCCCTGCTACCATTTTTTAGAAACGACTATGGCAAATGGAAAAATTAGGAGATATATAATATATAGATATAGACACACATTATGAGGAAACAACATAAAGGTCTGTTGTTTGAAACACAGGCACGGGAGGACGAACAGCTATAACCTGAGCATGTGCAATATCTCATTAGTTAATGTAATGGCCATGAATTTTTTCCCCATAAGAACAAAATTAGGTACATCTGTTCTTAACTTACTGGCAATTTCTGGCTTGAGATTTGAGCCAGTTGCAAGGCCCTCATAAAGCACAATACATCTTTGATGGAAACTCCTGTGGGATGCTGTTGGCTTCAACGTCAGCTTGATCTAGGTTTTCATGCTCAGGAGTTTAACAAAACATGGCATCATCATTCACAGACCTAGACCCGGACTGGCTGTTATTAAAACAAACGAGCGCATTAAAACCTTTTAACATCTACATTAAAAATTTCATGCTGATATCGAATTATGGCGATTACTATGGGCAATGCTAACACTTCTTTCTAAATGATGTGAGTTTCTCCCCAAAGACCTAGTTCCCAGCTTTATGTGATTGCATTAGACATGCAGTTTTCAATAGTAAAAAGTGAACGTGCAAACAATGGGGACAAAGTCCTGGTTCTTCTACTCATGTTTTATGGAAAAAGTTCGGAATATAAACGTTAAAAGGTTGTTAAAAAATCCTGAGTTAATAAAATTGTTCAGAATATGTACTAAAATGTATATAATGAGTATGTATATTAAAATATATAATACATAAATACGTTTAAATTTTGGAGCCTCTCTATTGAGGGGTCTCCTTTTTTCACATTTTCAATTCTTGGAACCATGAAAATAGTGAGGAATACTCAAGAAAATAACCACATTTATACTACATGTTGTTCTTTTGTGTTTCTTTTCTCTAGTATATTATTCATTTCAGTGGTTCCTTTACACATCAGGAACTTGAAGACTGTATAACACAGAGGATGATATCTTTCCATGCAGAATAAATTCTGACTTCACTTAATCCTAATTTTAGGCTCATTTTGACAAAACCACTACAGCTGTTGCCGGTAATGATTTTGCCTTCACCATTCCTATTTAAAGTGAAATTATGCAGGTTTTAAAAGGAGCTGGGTCTGAGAAAATATACTTTGTTCTACTTTGAGGAGCAGGAATAATCAGAGTCACTGTACAACACACAGCTCTTTTGGTTGTTATTGGCTTATTGTTTCTATTGAGAAATGGGCACAAACATCTTGTCTTCTGAGATCCATCAGGAACCTTATGCCTTTTGAAGATCCCACAATCTTTTAGTGTTACATATGCGACGTTTAAAACAAAGAAACACAATCTTAGCAAAGGTCCCTTCTGTCCTAATTTTAATTAGTGCTAATTAATATATGCCATTATTGGTGAAATTATATTAATGAGCTCACAGAACCTAAGAAGATATATGAACTTGTACTTCAGGAGTAATCTTCTTGCTCTTTCAATTTGCTTTGCAACACTACATGAGGTTCTTCAGAATTGGTTTTGCCTCCCCAGGCTATTTTTTTTTCCAATTATTCCACTTAAACACTAAGATATTGCATAGCAGACCTTTCCAAACAGTTAGATTAAGTTCTGTCTCCTTCTTCGACATTTTCCCCTCTCTCTTTAAATAACCTGCATCCTTCTCTTTGTCTAAATGATGTTAATATAAGACCTGTTAGGATAAATAAATAATGCATATCTAGAAAATGCACCACCATCAAGGAGCTGAAAGCAGAAACACCACCAGACTTGTGTTAGAAACCATGGTTAACTCCTGAAGGCAGTAGGATATTTAATGAAATATTCACAATATTTAAGAAAATGTTCATTCTTCTGGTATAATTTGCCTGTTTATGTTTCCTCCACCATATTTTTCAAGGAGGTAGAAAACATGAGCCTTTAACAAGGAGTTTGTATTAGTCTATGACCCTGCTGTCTGAACTCTAGTGACATGTTTTAGATTTTGATTAACTTTTTTCCTTTCTTTTTTTTGTGTTTGTGTGTGACATCTGTTTTGTTTCAACTGTCTGGGATAGGAAATGAGGAGCACTTTCATAGCTGCATTGCCTCTCTTTACTCTAGCATCTATGGGTACCATTAATTTTCCAGATGAAATATAGTTTTGGAATGTTGTAAAATGATACTCCCTTTATGTCTCAAATTATTCCTACGGTGTTGGTCAAAAAAATGAAAAACACCTAATTTTGAAGCAAAGTCTTAGGACCAGGTCAAAAATGTAATTCAATGCTCTTTCTATAGTGTTTTTCCCCTGGTTGTTATGATGAAAGAAGTGCTGGGAATTTATGAACTTGTTTAGCAAGTGTGTTTTTTGTGGGTTTGTTTATTCATGAAATTGAAAAGTGAAGATGGGTGAAGTATCTGCAAATGGATATACTACCAGAGCTGGACAGGAAAAAGTCAGTCTCCATGGAATCCTGGTGTATTAATGGGGATAACCTTTTTATTCAATTCTAGATGAACCCTCACAGCTGGAATTTTTTCCCCACCCTGTCTAGGACTCAGATTCATCCTGTAAGGAATGCCCAGATCAAACTGTAGGCAGACCCTTGTTCAAGCTTTCCTCACTGTGGAGCCTATTTTCACCTAGGATTTTTCCCAGTAACATAACAAGCCAGCTGTGTGAAAAATTACCAAGCACTTTCCTAGGAAAATTGTTTTAGGAGGGGGTTTAAGGAAAATTTTTCTGGGTTTATTGTTATTAAAGGAAGAAAAACCCCATCCCTGAAAGAAAACAGAACAGGTAAATCCTTTGGAATTTACACCTTCTTAGGCTGTGAGAATGTGTTCATAAAACTTCAGGATGGCAGGTACTCAGATTCACTGAACATCAAGCTATCGCCCAAGATGTCACAAAACGATTATTGTTTCAAACTTTCCTCTGATTACAACTTTTCAAAATTCAAATTTCACCCACTAAGACCATCAGAAAGAATTTGAGAAAGACCAATAATATTGGTTTAACATTCAGGGGCTTTGTTACATGTGACAGTTGAGAAGAGCATTGAATTTGGAACCTTTTCAGAATACAGACCACTTTTAAGCTCAGGCTGTCTGAAAAATGAAGACAAATTAAAGAAAATGGAAAGTGATTTCCTGTTACCCTTGTGCAGAACTACTAGACCAACACTGTGAAAACTCCAGCTTTCATAACTGTAAAAGTCATTAACCAAATGTCCTCCTGCTTGAAAAAGTCTTGTTTCATACATCTCATCAATACTTTAGACATGGGACTAGACTGAAATGCTGAGTTTGACCACCATTCTTGTTCCAAATTTTACATTATGATCTCTGAAAAGTATTTTTGTAATTAACATATGAAAGAGATTAAATTAGTCCCTTTTGCTCAAGGTTTGTTTCTTTGTGATGGTGTAGAATAGTTGTTTTTGTTTTAATTAATATTTTGAAACAACAGCTAAGAATGGGCATAATTGTTTCAAGAAGGTAACTTTGAAAGATTGAGGCACATTAAAAAGAGATTAGAACAGTAGTTCTACCTGAAGTATAATTAGCTTTATTCAATTGCTCTTAAAAACTCTAGCACCGATCAGAGAACGGAAAGCTTCAACAACAATACTGCCTGCTGTACACTGGTGCTAAACCTAATGGTTAAGAAAAGTTAAAGGCACCATTTAGTTTTCTTTTGGTTAACAAACAAAATAAATGTTGAGTCTCAGTTCAAGCCTCTGGACGCTATTGTGCCTCTGTGTGTAAGACACAAACTCTCTGCCACCTGAGATTCAGCCCATGCATTATGACCTCCCATCCCATCCCATGACAAACCACACTTGCACTGCTTGCTCTGTCTTACAGCTGCACCACGTCTCATTAGACTCCCTTATTTCATGGTTATTGAAGAAAATGGTGACAAGAAAAGGACTGAAAGACAGTGGTGACTGAGGCCTGAGTCACATTGCTGAACTGTATCTGCATCATGACACCTTTCATGGGAACCGAACCTACACCTCATACCTTTGTGTCAGGAAGATGAAGAATTAGCTGCTTGTCTGAAAATTCCATTTGCTTCTTCCAGTCAAACACACTGCTTGGCCCTATTTAGGTAAGCATGGACACAGCTGTGCCCAGGAGCAGATCATTTCATAACTGTTACGTTTAGTTCATACTGAGATAAAACTATTTTGTTGTTGTTGTGGGCCAGTACAGTGATATTTGAACTTGTGGGGTAAGCAACTCTCTCTTTTTCTATAGACTAACAGGGAGGACAAGTACTAGACCAGGCCCTGTAGTGCTTTTCACTACTGCACTCATTTTAAGAGGGACAGAATAAAGACTAAACAAAAGATAAAACATTTCCATATCTATTGTTTTAGGGGCGCGGAATCAGACTTTTGCCTGGTGAGCATGTGTATCAATGGAAAGAATGTGACAGGGCTGCAGGCTGTCCCCTTCTCCTCCCAGTTTCCATTTAAAGGCCCAATACATTTGAGAAGAACAAATCTGTTTCCTATTTTCTACACAATAGGGATGCAACTTTTAGCTTCAGAGAACAAAATGCAAAACAACCCTAGCAACTCAAAGCAAAGTGCTTAAGTTCATGAAACAACCATCAGCACAAGAGACTGCAGGAACTAGAAAATTCAATAGGAGACACACAGTACAATAGAATTTGCTAGATATGGATTTAACACAGTGAGAGCCAGAGGACTTACTTGCAGGTCTGTGCTTTATTTCTAGCAGTGATTTCCTGGGTACCTTTGGGTCAGTGAAAGAAGTCTCTCTTTAGCTGCGTGTGGTGTTCAGCTCCAGATTCTGAAAATCACATAGATTTTGTGTTGCCCCAAGTTACCAAAGCAGGGGCAAAACAGCCCATTTGAATACTCATGTTCCCAGTTCCTTACAGCAAGAACTTTGTTCTTTCCTTCAGTTTTCATAAAAACCCAAGGAAAGCCTTGTTAGGACCTAAGTAACGCTGTTATACACAAGGCTCCAACTCTAAACACCCTGTCCTAACCTCAGAGTTGACACTGGTTTGAGTACAGGACTGGACCAGATGTCACCACCAACCTATATTAGCCTGATTGTAGTATAAAAATGTTATACGTATATTATAACATATACAAATTATATAGTATAAAGTAGAAATTCAGTGTGTTTAAATAAGCAGATTGATTTCTCTTGAAAGCCTGCACATTGACAAATGCCAGCCTTGGGATCCAGACAGCTTTCTACAGTTCCTAAAACCTTCTTGTGGGATGTTGCTCATGATGACTCCCCCATCCATCTTGGGTGCAGCAGGCACGTAGATCTGTGTACAGCTGGTGAGCCACAATCCATGTCTCACATTAAACAGGAGGTGCAGCTAAGCCGACCTCTGATGTGAGTTATCTAGGAACAGCAAAGAAAATTTGTGAAGGCAATCAGTCACTCAGTGAGAGCTAACCCCTTCCTTCCATTCCCATATAATTTCAGGGACAGTAACTAGAGATTCTCTCATGTGGAAAGGCTTTGAACAAGTCTCACAGTGCTGGCAGACCTGAAAATGTTGAGAAAAAAACTTACCCCCTGTAATTAAGGAGCTCTGCTGTGTTTAGCAGAAGAAGATGTTGCATACATTGCCTGTGAAAGAACAGCCACAAAAGAATGTACTGAATTGGTAGCATCCATCTCCCCCTTGGTGAAACAAGCTGTCAGGTGTTGACTAAAGGCTGACTAAGGCTATGGAGCCTAAATGAGGTTGAATTGAGCCTTGCTGTGTATCTGAAGAAAGTCTGTAGTCACCTGCTTTTGTATGCTTGAATTTTTTCCATAATCTAGTGAGGATACACAGCAAAATGCTGCAAAAACCCCTCATATTGGTTAGGAAAGAAGCAGCAACAGGAAGTTTCAATATGTCTGGGTTGGACCGAGGTGCAGATCTGAGACAACTACAACCAAGCATCACGGTCTTGAAGAAGAAAGTTAATGTCTCACATCAGAAAGCTTCATCTGCCCAAGGCACAAGTAGTAAGAAAGGATCTAAAGCAGGAAAACTAACTTTGGCCAATCACAATGATGTTTCCAAATTATTCACAATTCCAAAGTCCTTGGACCCAAGACCGTCATAGAATCACAGAACCATTTAGGTTGAAAAAAAGCTTTAAGATCAGGAGCAACCATTAAGTGAGCCCTGCCAACTCCACCACTAAATCACATCACTAAACGCCACATCTACACATCTTTGAAATACCTTCAGGGGTGGCAAGTCAACCACTTCACTGGACAGCCTGTTTCAATGTTGACAGCCCTTTCAGTGAATAAATGTTTCCAACTATTCAGTCTAAACTTCTCCTGGCACAACTGGAGGCCATTTCCTCTTGTCCTATTACTCATTACTTGGAGAAGAGACTGATCCTCACCTTGCTACCACTTCCTTTCAGGTAGTTTTAGAGATCCGTAAGGTCTCCCATGAGTCTCCTTTTCTCCGGGTTGAACAACCTCAGCTCCCACATCTGCTTCTCATAAGACTTGTGCTCCAGACCCTTCACCTTCACGTGCATATAGTCATTTGTACAGATATCTTTTTTATTGGATGACTGAGTTGAGATATTGAAAAAGATCGTCATTTGGAAGGATCTGTGAATCAATATTCTGGAAGAATTAATAATGGAAAGAAAAAAAAATAACAAAGAGAAATAATCCAGATCCTGTATTGTTGGCTTTATAATAGAGAAAATTACAGAAACATAAAAAAAAGGAAATTAAATAAGAGAAGGTTGAAAAGTATTAATATTCTAAATCAAACAGTGCCTCATAATCCTAATTAGCCCTTATTCTCTTTCCCCCACATATGCACAAATGTGCTTGACTTCTCATTACAGATTTGACCTCCTTCATTATTAAGGTGTGAAAAAATATCCCAAATGTATTGCAATACCAGACCAGCTCTCCCATTAGGAGGTCACTTTTTAGAGATGGGCACTGCAAGTAAAAATCAGATTAACTGCAAATCCCGTATAAGAGTTTCAGGGTGACTTGCTGAGTCATACAGCTGCAGACATATTTTTCACTTGGTTTTGTATTAGGGGAAACTTCAAACCACAAGCTTCAATGTACAAGCTGTCCATTGGTTTACCATAACTATAATTCTGGTCACATCTGTGAATATATACCAAATTTCAGGCCCTTGCTGCAACACTTTAGGTGGCATATATCTGAAAATTGAAATGGAAAATTTTAAAATACTAGAAAGACTACAGAGAAGTTTTAATAGAGAAACTACTAGTTATGCAGTGCTCCTAATTCTACATTGGTCTCATTCAACTGGACATGACTCTTCATATCTGCCCTTCTATTATACATCGCATAAAAGGCAGAAGAAAGAAACAAGGAAAAAGAGTGAACAGGCAGAATAATAACCCCTTATATTTATATGGAGCCTTGCATCCCATTATTATGTACTTCAGGGATGATAGTGAGACCCATTAGCAAAACACAGATACTCCTGGAGCTAAGTATATATTCATAAATGGAGTGAGAAAGACCAGAGCTTGTTAGAATATCATCAGTTCTGTCAGCAAAGAAATTTATGTGGTGCATACATGCATTAACAGAAGCAGACAGATAATCACACTCTATTTCTAGAAAACACAATCCTCGGTCTGCTGACTGATTATATCAGGAAGAAAAACCCCAAAATATAGATACCAAACACTAGTAGCCTGAATCATATAACACCATTTTTGACTCAAGGTCCTTCAGGTTGGATGGGACTCCAGGATCCAAAATATCCTTCAGAACTACCATTTCACTCTTATTCTTTCATTTTTAAGTCCCTTCTTCATTCTATCACCCCTAAAAAGGCCAATCCACCAACTATGATATGCCCCCCATGTTTTGTCCAGCATAACAGAACTTACACCCGAGCAGGCCCCTCCTTTGGTGAGAAGCTTTTCCCTTTTCTCTAACTTTTGCAGAATGCTCCATCCAAACGCTGAAACCTCTGTGGCTTCTTGCCAAGCCGTTAGGTGCTTTGGTGGCAAATACGGAACAAAGAAGGCTGCAGTCTGAAGTTCTTCGGACAGCCAGTCTGACCGATTTTTGTCAGCTCCCTGATTAGATAGTAAATTGCTTAGAGATATTAACCAGGCAACGTTTCACCTGATTTCCTATCATATACAGACAGTTCATCTGAGTTTACCACCTAGCAGGTAACTCTAGTTTCTTATCTGTGAAAAACACACCCTTTATTTTGCTGGGTCTTGGGATTCACAGCTCACTTTTGTAACACCTGCAGGACTGCTTGCCTCACTGAATGAGAGCAGCAGAATCCATGCACTTGGCACACTAATACTTTAACTCCACATTCACATAAACACAGTTCCTGACAAACACACACTTCTAGTGGAGGTTAAGATTATGAATAGATGGCGCAGAAGAAAAGGTGTGTCTTTGAAAGTTTTCTTGTGCCATGGTATGTCTGCTGTGAACTACTACAGCTGCAAATATAATACCCATGTATCAACATCAAGCCTTGAACGTGAAAATACGAGATCCAACACCTTGAGATTATGGGACTGCTTCCAATATTTACCTATTTTTAAACTTAACAACCTTGGCAACATCACTACCTAGTTTAAAAGGTCCCTTGTTAGAGAGAACCACATTTTAACTGCAGGGAAATACTGAAGTCACTTGGCTGCAGTGAAACTGCAGGGGTTTGGGGTTTTTTTTCAAAGCAAATGATTCCTGTCAGGATTGGGCTTTTTTCGCACAAGAACAGATTTTTGTTGCTGTTGTAGTTACATTCCTACTGTGAAAGCCTTAGCCTTTTAAAGAAAAATTATTACATTTCATATGTAAAGAGAGGTTGCATAGAAAAGGGAATT
>JAWWMP010000041.1:59523241-59557340 GCA_035047865.1 Dendrocincla tyrannina | reverse complement strand
ATGTAAAGAGAGGTTGCATAGAAAAGGGAATTCCCCACTTAAGTACATTAGACTATGAGATAGATATTTATATATGTGTATATGTATATATATAGTTATGAATTTCACCAGTTTTGCTAAAGATTTTTGTAGAGTAATTTGGCTAGAAACCAGCTGTGTTAGAAACAGCTAACATAGCTGAGATGCTGAGTAACAAGGGCAAATTACAATGGATGAGAAAGGAGCAGTTGGATTCTCCTCAGAACTATACACACACGCAAGGCCACACACATTCAAGAATTTGGGGCGCAAAACTAGTAGGATGATAGCAGGACTCTCATTTTTTTACATGCACCACTGAACAGCTCTGCCTGCAGGTGGTGGAACACCTCCAGATGTTACTGCGAGGGCAGCTCTGAGCACATCAAAAAGTTCCTCTCCACAGACATTTCTAGAGAGCAGCTGGCAGCCATTTGGTGCAGCTGGTGACTGTGAAGGACCCCAGAGGAGTCAGTGTTTTGTACCACAGTGCTTAGGAACGTCAAAGCCACACTTGGTAGTGCTTCCTCACTGTGCAGTGGAGCTCATGACTAGGTTACATCCTCATCCAGTTCCAGCCAGTCCTGCACAGGCAGAACAGTTAGTCTTTTTAGCACTATTCTTATTCATAATAATATTCTTAGGCTGTCTGAGAGAGCAGGAAAAAGGGGCTTAAGATATCCTTTAAAGGAGACAAGCACACAGCTGGCTGCTGGCAACAGCGGTGAGCATCAAAGGCTTGGAGTGGAGGAGGGAGCCAGAACCATGTGCGAGGGAGGTGTTTTGGGGGCAGGCACTGTCCCAGAGAGACAGGACAAAGGAAACATCACAGAATTATTCAGAAATATGATTTCAGTGTGGGAGAGTGGAGGCAAGGGAACACTTAGGAAATATCGACTTGCACAGAAGAGAGGTCACAAATCTTTAGAAACAGAAACGGCACAGAAACTTCTTAGTGGGGCAGGGAGGGCAGCTGCTGAAGACAAGAAAGCAAGGAACGGCCATGACAAAATTCTTCAATCAGACACAGCTGGGCAGAAACAAGCAGTCATTATATCCCCATGGGTTAGTCCTAAGATAATATGGATATGAATCAGAGAATGCACTGGAGAAATGCTCCTGAGATGCATAGCTAAGATCCTGAGGTGACCTATATACTTCCATCACAGTCCTAGCATCTCTGCTGGATTTCTCCTGCACACACTGAATGCTGTGCTGACAATCTGAGTTTACCATGGGACTGAGAAGATATCCCTGGAAATATTAAAGGTATCATTAACCTTTTTCTTTACCACAAGCTTGAAGTCAGCTTATCCAGAGGCTTAGCACACCTTTTCCATCCCTTCCCTGCACAGTCACACACACATATATGCAGAATTTTGACCCTTGCATCCCTTTCCTCTACTCCCCTGAGCTGTACGCAGCTTTCAAGTCACACTGGTCTTTTCACTCTGTCAGAAAGAGCAACCCAGCTCCACTGGCAAATAGCACAAAGAAACTCAGCCCAGCCAAGGCATGCGCTTCTTCCCTTTTATTCTGTACATTTCCGCACAAGTCACAATACAGAAAAATTGTCCAAAAGGAATGGTAACCAGTTCTTTCACTGTACACGTTTCCTCCTACTCCCAGTTTAAAAATCTCCTTACTTAGCAACACAGTGATCAAGATGCTTTGTATAAATAGGAAATGCAAGAAAATCATGGAAGAAAATACTTTCTTACTTTATTACAAAACCCCTCTCCTCCTTCCCATATTCACTGATTATTACCTGTACTCTGGTTCTCTGTTGAGCATATGTGCTCAGTTTATGGGTACTGCTGCATGCCTCTGATTCCTTTCACCAGCTGGCAGCCTCAAGGTGCACAGCTCCAGAGCATTATGCATGGGGTCAGGTAGCATAAAAGAGCCCTTTGAGATGTTTTTACAACTCCTGGAACAGAGGTGGGTTCAGATAGTAGGATATGTACAAATACTGGAACTCTGGATGCCCATCAAATGTTGGTTTAAAATGCATATTTGTTATTTGATTTTACTGTTCTATTCAGGCTGCCAAACATATTATGGAGTTGTCCAGATTCTGACCTCTGTCACATCTTGGTTCAGGTGGAGTGAATTCAGTGTAGAGGAGATCAGAATCTGTCCATTTTCCTTTTTCCATCATCTCCAGGAAACGACACTATATAGCCTGAGGGAAACTCAGCTTTTTCATCACAAGTCTGTTCATCACCTTCCCACGTAATGATGACTCCTTCTTAGCCTTCTTCCTTTTTCCAGGAAACACCTACAGTTCCCTAACTCTTTGCTAACTGTAGTCCTTGTTCTTTATCAATTTTCATCTCCAATTTGCCAGGTGACCAGAGGAGATGCTAGTGTGAGGGCCACAGAATCTGCTCCTGCAGATGCTTCTTCATTCCCAGAAACCTTTTGCACCTACAAACTGAAGTGGTGATTTCTGGACTCTTAGGCAATATTCTGTGATACCAAGATGATTCAGAGAGAGGCGACAGAAAAAAATGATTTCTGAGATGGGCACTTCCAAATGAAACATTCTGTGCTCAATGAACTCAATATGATGGAATAAAACTGCTCTAAAATTCAGCAAAATGCTCCTCTGAAGCAAGAGCAACCACCTGAATGCTTTCATTGACTTGAAATATCACCCGCGTTAAAATTTTTAATACAAGAAAGCTCAAACACAGAAATCAAGTATGAGAAGTGCAAACTAGTTCATTAGAAAACTGTGACACTCCAGCACTCTTTGCTATCTCAATTTAAGCAGTTAAACTGGAAAGTGTGGGACAGGGCTATTCTCGCTGTCTCTCAAAAAATGGCTCCAAAACAACCAGGACACTGTGTGCGTGAAACAGAACAAGGCATAAAAAAAAAACAAAAAAAAAACCCAAAAAAACAAAACAAACAAAACAAAAAAACAAACAAAACCAACCAAACAAAAACTCCTCAAAGATAGTTCATATACAGCAGATTTGGGGTTTGTAACACAAAGTACCTTACCTTATCGGTGTATGGGGAGGTGATGTCATCCCCATTTTACAGCTAAGAAAACTGAGGCACAGTAAAGTTAAATGACTCACCCAAAATGACTCAATGAAAGTGGCAGGAATAAAATCTCAAACCCTTGATTTGCTGCCTTCTGCTCCATCTCTTTGACCACAATACCCCCCCCAAGAGACATGCTGATAAATTATGACACACGGCAAGTACTTTCCCTATTCCGTGACTCAACCATGTGGCACACGGACTTGCAAACTATCATAAGACAGAAGTATATCATTAAATCAAGTGATTACTTTTTTGCATAACCTCTATGTTTTGCAGTAAAACAACAGGTCGGTTCTTGCTCAAAATAAATTCCCACTGTGACAGTCTCAGTTTTTGCATACATTGCATTTTCATTAGCATGCACCTGCCACCTGATGAGTGTTTGTGTCCATAGGAGAATCACATTTTCCCACGACACATCTTGGCTTTCCCTAGCTCAAGGCTGCAAAGCCATAGCTGTTCTAAAAGCGGTGCAGAAGCCAAGCAGCAATAGCAGTGGCACAAAGGCAGGCCTATAGTTTGTAGCAAAACATTCTGCTCACTGACTCAGAGAGGACACTGACACGTCCATGGACTGCCAGAAGGTTTGTGTGGGAGCTGCAGAACACAAGTCCATAGCTGTAGCACTCGCTAGACTTTCAACCATCTCTCACAATCCTCCTACTTCCAAAAAGCTGGCTACATCCAAAATGACTGGCGTAGGGTTTACAATATAAGATAATATGGGCAGAAGAAAAATAACCTTAATTTCCCACCATGAAAGCACATTTCACCTTGAGGAGATTTCTACCGAGAAATGTTGGCCGTCATATTCCATCTTCCCGTCCCTAGAGCACAGCACCCTGACGGGTCAGTGGCCAAGGCTGTCAGCTCGTAAGACCATTTTGAAAGGGATTTTGCCTCTTGATTCCTTCATTTTCCAATAGTTACAGGCCACAGGGCATATGGAAAGCATGGTGTGAGGGCAGCTAGTGGCAGCCATTACAAAGGACGGTCTCAGGACGGCTGCTCTGGGAGGAAACAGGCAGGAATCCCTGTCCTGGGGCACCAGGAAGAGAATCAAAGAAAGCTTGGAACTGCCCTTAAGAAAGCAAGTCAGCTTCTACAAGCCTATTGATGGCCATATCTATTTTACACTCTGCGTGGCACATGGTAGGGTGTCTGGAATAGGTAGCCTTCAAAGAGTTGTTACTTTTGTCAGTAAGGTGATAGGTGGATCTTTCTGCACATAAGTCATCATGCCCTGCTTTCCCTTTTCCCTTTCCCCAGCTCCACGAGGTGCAGCAGCAAGCTAGGGAGAGACAAAGCTCCCAAGAGCTGCTTAGTGCTTTGAAGGCTCAGCCACTTCTTTTCTTTCCTCCCAAAGCTGTTGCATGATCAAAGGAAGCAGATGGAGGAGAATCACTCTGCAGTGACATGTAAATGGAACAAAAAGCCTGATAAGCCTTTGCCACCTCCCTGTGATTTTTCTGAGATCCATGCTGAGCAGAAAACTGTACACTAGCAGGGCCAGCCATTTTGCATGAGAGACCAGCACACTCACTTGCTAGTCAGAAGCAGCTGTCACTTCCAGGCAAGGATTATTTTGCAGGAAAATCACAAAAATGAGAAACGTGAGATTAGCCAAAAAAAAAAAAGTATATAAGAACTTTCCTATTGATATTAAAACTGGAAAGGTTGAAATCAACCCCTCATGTATGAAATACCCAAGTCTATCATGCTTCCCATCTGTTTCATCCTGAGATTACAACTCAGGCATTACAACTGCCCTCAGAGGAGCCTTTAGTACTGCACATCCAACTCATTCCTAGTACAGAGAATTTCAATATTCCCAAGCCATGCCTGGACATGGTCAGAGGAGATCCAACCATCTGTGACTGGTCAAGCAAAGGAGTCCCAAGGGTAAGCACATGAGCAGGATTTTGACCTTTCCAGTCAAAAAATGAAGGCAGCATGAGCTAAGGAAAAAAGAGGTGATGAAAGATTAAAGGCTTCAGTACAGAAACTCTAAAAAGGATAGAGAAGGGAAAAGAAAAAAAAAAAAGATAAAAGAAAAGAGCATTATTTAAAATCAAATTTAAATAATATTATGTTCCATTTCCTTCCTGCCATTAACTGCCAGCAAGATCCCTTTTTTTCTTAGCTGTGACATGAATGAACTCCTGTATGCCGTGGAGATAAGGACAGTATTACAATAGTAGCAAGACCACAGGACAACCACAACTGCACTCATCTCCTACTAAAACAGACACATCAACAATTTTCCCTTTCTGATGAAGAAAAAAAGAAAAACTGGTTCTGGAAAAGCACTGAAGTGGGGGACAGGAGAGGAAAGACTACTATTCACTTTGTGGCCTACAGCAATCATTTAATCTGATGTGGCATTGCTTCCACTCACCTGGAAGGAAAACCTCTAGCATGGCTAAGGAGCAGGGAGAGGTGTCATTGTACACCTTAGAGGCTCGTGTCTCACTTCATGAAGCCTCAAAATTTCCAAACAGAAGGGTGTTCCTCACCAAACTGTGTAGTGCTCTCTGTGGGGGCAGAAACAGGGAACATCTGCACCTGGGTGACATAAATATTGGACACGGTGAGCTCAGAGAAGAAATGCACCCACCTCACTATTAAAAGTAGATGCAGGTAATTATGGTACATAATTACTCATTACAGTGATATTCAATAGGTAGCACTGCAACTCCCTATCTAGAAATGCAATGAATGTGGAAACTGTTCTGTAGGGTCCCCATTGCCAGGGACCATCTTAGCTTTTCTAATTTTTCCATCTTTCATTTTTTATGTGAATGCCACAGAGGAAAAACAGCCATAGTAAAGTGGGACTACTTATTAAAGCCTAATTAGCCAAGTAGAAATCACTCATGTCTGCTGCCTCAGGCTCAAGAGTTTCTTGAGCTGCTCTTCCATACCTACAAAATTAACTGGTTTGTAGAGTTCCCGGACAGAATTTGGATTCCCGAATATGTAGGAACAGAGATGACTTTCTCCCTCTGCTTGACCACAGCCTGAGGAAAAAGTGGCAATTGAAGGTCATTCAGGTAGTTGGAACCAGAAGGCCATTTTCTCATTAAAATGAAGTGTAATACTAAGAAATAAATTGCTACTGTGGTTAATGCATGAGTAGTTAACTAATTGCTGCAGCACTTGTCGTAACAGAGCATTGGATTGCCATACTGCTGAGTGGTAGGTTGCACATCAAGCAGCCTCCCAAACATGGACTAATTGAAGAGCCAGGTGTTACACTTCACCAGCAAAGGAGGCTGGGTTGAGATGAAGCAATTACATATGTAGGCTTATATTGCAGAAAGAAGTAGTGTTTTATTTCTTGCATGTCAAAAGGCTACATAGTTTGTATATGAGTGCTGGAGCTGTTAACATGTTGGTGAACTCTGAAATAGCATTCCCAAATTGGGGTTCTGATTCTAGTGGATGTAAGGCCACCGAATAGAAACAAATTTTTGAACAAAGCAAGTCTTTTGCCTCCTCAGGTATTCACCTACTTGTACGTGCCTGTCAAGAGAATCACTGCCTTCTTAGATTCCTCAGATCTCTGACACGTAGGGGATCTAAGAGCGTAAGCTGACTGTTTTTAAAGGGCTTAGCATCAAATTATTTCCTGGAATATAGATGTGTTAATATTGAAACACATGTTTTTGTTCCAAGTCATCCCCCTCCCGACTTTAGAAGTCATCATGTGCTACATCAGAACGAGAGGGTTTTAAAATGAACTGCCTGTCTTCCCCTCTCTCTGGGTAACTAGACACACGTGTACTGCATAGGATAGATTGTCTTGAGTTTGTTTTTTTTCTTTTTTTATAAAGTCTGAGAAACAAGAAACTGCAGCTGAGACTGGAATGTGGCACCTTATAAATAAGGCAGGAGACAAGATGCACTCTGATGGCTGAACACAGTAAGGTTATTCAGCTCTAAGCCTGCCTAATCACTGAAGTCAAATGTAATGCATTTACTGGTGTGATCAAGGCCCGAGGGAGGGAATTTTCCCCTTTTGCACAAATGGCACCATACGAGGGCCAGGAAAGTCCTTGGCCAAGGTAGGGGGCGTTGCTCCAGAGTACATGAACAAGGGATGAGAGAATACTGCTCGCTGTGGGCACCATCATGGGCAGTGAAACTGGAAACACATTGAGGAGGGAAAGCCTCTGAGGTCTGGTACCTGCAGAGGATCTCAGGTAGACTGTCCAGAGAAGGGTGGTACCATAGCATAACTTGGAGCACAAGTTACCAGGGTCAATTTAACTGCTCAGCTTTAACACTGGGTAATCCACTCCTCTCAAACCAGCTCTTACAAAGAATTAGAAATGAAAAGCTGCCCAAGTACTTGGCTTTGGGCAGTTCAAGACAAGTACTGAGCTGCTGAAGTTTGTCTCTAGTAACTTCTTGGCAAATGCTGAGACATCCCAACTCCTCTATATATTCTGTTCACCCCAACAGCTGGGCGCAGGGTTGGGTTATAGCTCCTCTTGAGGCATTTCCACAGTGCAGCCATGCTCTGCATTCTGCCCCTACAAAGGGAGTTAAAACACTGAAGCTCAAGACACATCTTCCACATCAAATTCTGGTCTTCATCAAGATGCTAACAAGTAAACTTGAGCACATTACTGAGTTGCCATTGCAATCAAAAAATTTTGGCAGGCAGATCATGGAACTTAAGGCTGTAGCATTTCATTACTAAGAAAAATAGCTGTTAAGAAAGCAAAATGAGAAGTTGAGTACCACTGTAAAGACTGTAATACTGTGTCCTATAGCTTTACATGCATCCAGAAAGGCACAGGAACACAAGCTGTTTCCAGGACTGCTGAAATGACTGAAGGTACTTACATTTGATGCTTTAGAATAATTAGGAAGCTAGTAAACCAATGTCACTTTGGCTCAGATTCAGCAAGGAAAATAGAGAAAACAATGTCTGATGAATGGAAAAGAATAGGCAAAATGGAGATCAAAATGTTACTTTTAGCAAGCTTAAAAACAAGTCTTATAAAATACTTCTGTATGGACATAAGTCTGGGGCAAAAGAAGCAAAAAGTAGGGGAAGGAAAATGACAGACCTCAAATGGATCAGCACAGGGAACTGCTTCTCGCTTGGAGTACATGGAATGCAAGGACAGGACTTCCTTGGGAGTATTTTCAAAGCACCCAAATTTTCAGCACATCCATATATTTTTGGAGTACCATTTACCTCACAGAAATCTTAAGGCTACCAATATATCTTGCCCATTGCAGCCCAGAGTCGGATAATCTTAACATGCTTTTGTCATCCTGGAAGGGTCATCATATAAGAATATCCCATAGGAGGCATCTGGGATGGCTGAAAGGAAAACAGCCACCTTCTAGATGGAGTTGTGTGTTAGAAACTTTCACTACTGTGCATGTCACTGTCACAGAAAAGACAAAGACAAAAATGAGCCAAAGAAGCCATTAAATACCATGTAAACAAAACTCCCACAGTCACACCACCAGAAAAACCATGTGCCCCATCTATTCTTACACAGCAGCATCAGCTCAGCAAACACAGCTGGGAAGATCAATGGCAAAAAACCCCACACAATTTTGTACTATTTTCTTTGTCTATGGTTCATCTGTACGACAGTCCTCATGCAGCAGGGGACACCTCTTGTAGTCTGGATCCAGGCTAGAGCACCATGAGTTGAGACTGAGAAATTCTACGGCTGCTGAGAAAAAGCAAGAGTGACGGGTGTCAGTAAAAACACCTACAGACATCTTGAAGTGCTAAAACACAGACAAGCGAGCCATCACATCAAATGGTGAAAGAGCCACTGCAGCTGAAGCCTGTTTTGTAACAGACAAAATTGATCTTAAATCCCTGTTTCACATGAGTAAAACTCAATCTCACAGTATTGAGGGATGCCCAGAAAAGCTGTGGGTGCCTCATCCCTGTAAGTGCCCAAGGGGCATTGGGATTGGGTGGAGCTCTGAGCAACCTAGTCCAGTGGAAGGTGTCACTGCCCATGGCAGGGGCGTGGAACTAGATGATCTTTAAGGCCCCTTCCAACCCAAGCCATTCTATGATTTTATGCTATAATTAGTGAAAACTGTATGACATCAGCATGCCTTGGATAACACATAAAAGATGCCTCTAGCATTGAAACATGAAATAATAACTGCTGCTATTAAATTACAAAAGTAAGTTTATTTTATCAACATTATAAATATTTTCTTTCCCTCCATTCAACTCCAAAACAAGATAGTAAAACCAGTACAATGGAAGAATTCAGGAGCTCCTCAGATATACTAAAATGGTTCCCTTTAATAACAAATTAAAAAGGAAAATGACATTTTGTCAGTCCAGCAACCTCAGTAGCTGAACATCCCCAGGTTCTTTGTCATTCAAATGGCACAATTTTAAGCATGTGCACATATGCGTGTGTGCATCTATATATATGCATACTGATGTTTATAAATGTACATATATATAGTAATAAACACACACTAACAGACACAGTCACTGAACAGACACTTTTAGTAAATCAAAATGTTTTACATTTAATTTAAGTGGATTGCTAGCTGCACACTGAAATTTGGGTCCTGCACAGTGCAGGCACAACTGTTCTGTATTAATCTAGATCCCAAGTGCTCCAGAGGCTTCATACATACCTGTATCCTTTAACTGCTACAGAGTCTGCCTGCTTCTGGTGGCTGTCCGAAATTGAGAGTCCTATCACACTTGAAAAAGCATCCTGATCCCAAAATGCCCTCAGTGAACCAACTTCCAATACTCCTCACCATGTATTAGCCATTGTAGAAAACAACATACATGCTCTGCTACCTACAAATACAATACATCACAAGTATCTAGTGCATTATGTGTGCAGTGCTTTGGGACACCTTGAATATTGAAGGCACTACATACAGCCAGGTCCCGTCCTAGCTCCAGTGCTGGGAGTGCTTGTATCATTATCCAGGGTTGTTATCATACAGTAACTGTCTTCTACTGAGCACACAGCATGGGCAGCTTTCCAGAGGCACAATACACTCACTCTGATCATGTCATCACACTCCAGTTTCCAGGGAAAAAAGGCAAGCCACGGTCTCTTGTGTGCTCTAACTTACTCTAAGCAGTCCAAATGGTACAAAACTGCTCAGAAAATCTGTGCATCCTGAGAAGCTGCTCCAGAGCCAGCCACAGCTGCAAACACCTCCTAGGCACCACAGACAGCCTGACAAGGCAGGGACCACTGGGGACAGAAAGGGACCAGACCCAGCCCCCTTACCATAACCCACATGTGGCCTCTGGAAGCATCCTGTGATTAGAGCAAGCCTTTACTGCTCCACCTATTTCATGGGACTAAAGGACCAGGGAGCTATCACAGGCTCAGTGATCATACTCTGCTCAGGCACCACACTGGCATCAGCAGAGGACAGAGCTGAGCTCCTGGTGTCACTGAAGCTTCCTCCGTTTCTCATGTCAGTGAAACAAAGCAAAAAGATAAAATTGATAGAAACATAGTTCTTATTTCCATCAAGTACACAGAAACATTAGTAATGTCTTTTCTCACTGCTGGGAAATTATGCAAGGCCTACCACGAAACCACAGCGTGAGGATCTTCCTTATGGAAATTTCACATACCACACCAAAATTATATTCTGATTTTTTATTGTAACCAGTGCCAAATTCTGTTCTAATATATACACATACTGACCTTCTCCACAAGCCCCTGGATGATAACCAAGAGAAAGAATTTGGCTTTCATATTTTATTTTTTAAATGAGAAATGTAAAGACAGAAAATAAGACAAAATACATTTCATGTCACTGTTGACCTATAGATTACAAATATATATAGTTTCCTTCCAGAGGAAGAAATACTAAGGAAATATTTTGCTCATATCAAATGAACCTTTGAAAACAGAAAAAGAAATTAAAAGTATATTTTTTCAGCTCTTCCCTCTTTACCATGACAATCACTCCTGTTTAAAAAAAAAAAAAAAATAAATAAAATAAAATTGCTTTTAATTTCCTCCACTTCTAGCAAGGAAGAAAAACTTATCTGGATAATGACCTGAGTTATTTTCATGGTTTCCAAATGTATGTAATCCTGATGATCACCATCTGCCAGACAGTTATACCTAGCAAGGCATGTGAAAACAAACACTGGTGGATCTTTCAAAACGAACAACAAAGCAAAATTCAAAAATGCATTTCAAGAATTATGCCAAAAGTCAGCCACGAGTGTCTTCTTGGGAAGTGGTCAGACAAAGTAGAAGTGGAAGCTCTGTTATTTCTGACAGCTGAGATATCTGCAGCAATTGGAAACTCAAAGGTGGAACATTTTGTTTATGCCTGGGTGTATATGTGTTTGCTTTCTCTTCTTCTAAGGTTATAGGACAGAGAATAGATGAGCACAGAAGACACAGGTGGCCTTTACAGTGGCTAAGCTTTACATTTTCAAGCCTATAGAGAGTAATGAGGCAAGGAGCTGCTGCTTGTCCTTCTCCAGTGGGACAGAACCCCTGAAACTTTGTTCCTTTGAAGACTCCGGTAGTTTACAGGTACAGTCACAGGTTTTCCTGTTCCAAATGTGCCCAGGCCAGTGCCCATTTGTTTGCTGGCAGCAGCAAGCCCAGTCAGACCACTGATGTTCTAGGTCTCCTTCCTACATCTGGCTGTAATGCAAAGGGCACTAGGCCCATAAATCAGTCCATCAGAACTCCCTGTCTTGCACAAATTGCTCTCCAGTGTAAAACTCATCTTTTCAAAAGCAGAGAATGGCTATCAACTTTTAGGCAGGTCTGAAACCTGAGCAGAACTGGATACACAAAAGTAATATGAGAAACCTTACTGGTAACTTTCTGCTCTGCCACTCAACATGGTATACCCCATATAACTCTTTTCCATACAATTGACTGTCTCATGAGGTTACCATAACCATATATCCAGCAAGAATGAGGTCAGGCTTTCACACTGCTGTAAATCTGACTGTGCCCCACAGCCTGGGAAACAAGGCAACAGGCAGCATCCTCTCCTAAAGTGAGGAAACTCCATGGTGATGGAGTACTGAGGATGAAGCTTCTGAGAGGATGGCAAGGGAGAGAATGCAGCTGGTAAAAACACTGGATTTTTCCTAAGAGCATCCAGAGCTCCTCAAATATTTTGCTACTGCCTGACCATTTGTGAAGACAACAAAGAGATAACAGGTACTATTTAACTGATGAGAAGTGAGGGGAACAGGAGAATAAAAGGAATGCAGGAAAGTGTAAGGATGGAGGAGAGCCTGATGGGTGGTTTAATATCCCAGTTACTTTGAAATTTTGTCCCCCCCACACCCTCTTAACTCTTTCCAATTTTTAATTTTTTTTTTTTTCTTTTTTTTTTTTTTTAAATAAATTGTACAGATGAACACAGGAGAAGTTCATGCTACTTGCTGGAAGCAATAAAGTTAAATTTCCATGGCCCATGGATTCCACAGACCTTTGAGTGTCCCACCTCATCCATTATGGGCTAACTTAAGGAACCTAACCATTCCGTGGCAAGACTCAGTAGCCCTTAGAAACTGGTGGCATGTCCTCAGGTATTTTCCATTAGAGTGAGAGACACGCTGATTCCAACAGCTTCTTTCTCACATGATGCCTGAGTGCCTTAGGTGAAGACTCGAGATTTTCAAGGATCCTCTTTGACATTTTCAGACATCAGACCGCTGTCTCTAGATCCTCGTGGGAAACCATTTGGTAGTTTTGTCGACTTTCCAGGTAGGAGGCCAGATCCGGATCACCAGCTTGCTGAGCCCTGTCACGAGGGGTCTTACCCTAGAATATGAAACATGAAGAGAAAGTCTTTTGCTAATATATTTAGAACAGAGGATGTCTGGACAGAAGATTAACAAGTCAGAAGCCACTTGTCTGGATTTCAGCAGATTCAGAAAGTTTTTTGCAATGTACAGTACTGTCATCCAAAAAAGAGATCACAGAATCATAGATGATCTCTCTTCCCCTTATAGGTTAACATAACAGCATAACATGGTAGGAATTATTTTTGATTGCCTTGCTGAAGCAAAGGTGCTTCTCATTCTGGAACCCAGAGAACCACCAAAGCACTCTCAGCTGCTGACCACAGGATGTTTATGCTCCGAAATTGCAGAAAGGTAGCTTCTGGACCATGTTCCTAAGCAATCAGATTGTTCAATGACAGAATATTCCTCAGATTTAATTTTGCCCAGATTTCTCCCTCAATCAAGCTTTCACCAAGAGAGGCTTGTGGTTAGTGTCCTATCAATGAGCACAGGGCAAGCCAGGGCAAAAGAAAGTAGTTAGCCATCCTCACAAAGCAAGTCAGCCACAATAATCAAGCCCCACAGAAGCTATGCAATCACAAACCAAGGCTCCCACAGGTGGTCCTTGCCCACAGGCCCCTCTTTTGACCACACAGGAAGAGGATACTGCTGTGCCAGGGAGATGTCTCATTCATACCCAATGCACCGAATAGTTTGAGGCCAGGCTCTCACTATGGTGATGATGACCCGTGTTAGGGACTGAACTGAAGTCTCTTGTATTTGTTTAAATCAATATAGTTTTCTATATAAAAATAGCTTGTTTAAAAAGAGCTGCTCTCGGCACACACAAGGAAGCCTCAGTCATGCAAACAGCGGGGATGGATGCCGATTGGTCTCACTTGGCTGCAGTATTTTATAAGGGGTTGATGGAGCTGGGTTACCTTGGAGTCTGTCTTTCTCAGAGAGGCTCCCGCATCCACCAGGAGCTGGCAGACGGCGCGATGGCGCTGGCAGGCTGCCTTATGTAATGCTGTCTCACCCCTAGACCAAAGTACAGAAACCAGCAGTGAGACACATCACACCAATGTACATTTACGAAGTATGAGGTGCAGAGGATAGACACAGAAGGATGCTGTATTCCTGCGAGGTTCCCTCTTGCTGGCAGAGGTAGACTTGTGCACTCTCTCCCTTAGCATTTACATCCTTTGACTCAGAAGGAAAGCCTGCAATGCACAAATAGCAGATGAAGAACTCTGAGGGGTGGGAAAGAAACATGCACAGATTTTATGTACTCAAAGGACTGAACTGCTGCAAAGGCAAACTAGCCACCTTCTTATTTCAAAGCAGGCAAAACAGCAACAGTGTTTGTTTCTTCCTGTAATTTCTTTCCTCAACCTCATTCTTGGACTCATGCCAGTAAAATCTTGCCCATCAAAGCTAAGACTGGCGCACTTGCTGCCCTGGTTCTGATATCCTGCTCTCTTGGATGTATGAGAGCAAGAGATGTATTTTTGTTGTCTACTACTGGACTGGTGAGAAGCTTCCACTACTGGGGAAGCTTGAACACATGCTTTTCAAAAGAGAACACTGTGTAATGGGAGCACATTTATTGCAAGGCTCCTCACTCAGACTGGAGCTACACATACCAGGATTCTGAGACTGACTCTAGTACCAAGAGGGGGGAAAAAAAAGAAATCTATCTAGATTTGCTTAGGAAGAGGATGAAAATACACTTTGAGTGGATTGAAAAAGTGTCCTTAATACTGGTATCCGAAAAGTAGGACCATTACATAACCTGCAAAATAACAAATGACAAGCAATACATGTAGTATGGCAATACTTGCACCTACCTACTCAGATAAGGCATAAAGGAATTTCAACCCCAGTCCATGACAGGGAAATTGAAATATTAATAGGCAACCCTGTAAGGAATCTGCCCCTGCTGCAGGAGAACTAGAATCAGAATGAGATTCTATCTGATTTTCCCCTGAGGATCAAAAGACAAATTCATACTTCCAGTTACAGCTTGAACCTTCCTTTTTCAAGAGTTAGCAGTAAAGGGATCTTTGTAAAGCTCTTCCCTTGTAGTCGTGTTCACTAACCCTTTGTTTCAGTTGTGTTATGCTACTGGATGAGAAGAACCAGGCAGCCCATCCAGAACCCATCACCTCTGGACTTCACACACACACCTTGTGCAGAAGGTGTTCTTTGCTAGCAGAGGAGGGCACTGTCAGATGAGGAATGGTGGGCTTAATCCTTATGAGAAAGATGGCTTTTGCTTCCCATATATTCCACATACTTTCCTGGATTATTTCTGATTCCCTTGCATACTTCTGTGAAACTCTGATTATACAACAAGATGTGGAGCAGTTGGGAATTGGAAAGTAAAGTAATTTTTTTTGTTTGGTTTTGGATTCAGAGGTTTGTTTTTTTTTAAATAAGAACAGAGTTGGTTTTGAATACTTGATGGAAAACTTCAACTGCACAGGTTCAACTGCCACGTGGGAGAGTTAAGGCAGAGCACCATGGATGAATCAAGAGGGGACTGAAGAAAAGGTGTAGAGCAAGAAAAGTAATTTCCTGACTTTGGGAATTTACTCTTCCCTTAGTAGTTGGATGCCAGAAACATCAAAGTACATTGCAGGACTTCTATTCCTCTAGAAAGATTAAGGAAGCATGGGAAATTATAATAGAGAAGAAGTCATTTATGAAAACCAAGACACATATATTTTAGACCAGAAAGCCACATATGAGCTGGCTGATGTTTGGGTTTAGGGGGACTTTTGTTTGCGTGTTTGTTTTTGAAAAGCTGTGCCATTTTACAAGCTTTTTTTCAAAAAAAAAGAAAAAAGTTTGCACTCAAAAACTAGGAGAAGTCTGCTAGTCTAACACATGCAATGTGAAAGGTCATACTTACGTTTCACTGTCTGTCATGTCCAGTAATTCAGGTGGACCTGCAAAAGACAGTCAGGTATGTCATACAGTATTTGTCTGCTTGACTAGGACAGTCCCTCTACCAGGAGAAGATTCCCAGCACAAATACATAAAAGAAGCCAACTGAAAGCTTCACTTGCACACGTATGTCAAACTTCAATGTAATATTTACTTGTGAGAGCCCTTGCACTAGCAAAATTCTGAATGCACAGTCACTGCTGGAGTGTCAGCACCAGGGAGTATCAACTTCTAAATTGTACTGGGAATGAATATTCATGGGGTTTATTTTCTCACTCTTCACCTTGTTCAATTAACTGGTTCACATAAGTACAGTGCATTTAAAATGCTGATATATTGGAAACCCTGATATATTGCAAGTTAAAATCTATTGTTACTACTAGAGGGAAAATGTCATTAGGAAGTTGAAATTAGCCAAACTCCATCCTGAATGACATCCCTGCACTACTCTGTTTAATACCCTTGTACAAAATGTAGATCAGGGTTGAATATTCCCAGCAGCATTTATATTGATATGCAAATCCTGTACTCTACTTGTTAGCAATGATCAAGAAAGTAAGATTAAGAAAAACAGAAAAGATTTTTTTAAGTAGGGGAAAAAATGCATTTATGTTAATGTTCATTTGTCCTTGATATTCACTATAAGCAGATATTTATAGCAGCAAATTCCATCACTGAATTACAGTGATATGGAAAGGCTAGAATCTGGATAGCATTTGAAACAAGAAAAACTTTTCCCTTTGCAGTCTATTGTATTATTCTTCTCTCTGCTGCTCTGGAGTGTAGTGCCAGATGGTACAGGCCAGCTAGCGAGTGGAACAGGGAAACTTTACAGGAATTTGCCTTCCTGTGCATGCATATTTCTCTTCAGCACACTTTGACTTTGAAATTCAGGAGTCCTCAAGAGCTTACAGCAAATCTCACCTGAAACTGAGGAATTTCACACGGCTTGCTTACAAAAGCCTACACACAACCTCTCTACACTCCTTTCACTCTGAGTGCATGTCAAAATGTATCCTTACCTCACTGCTTTTACGATGTACACATGCAGTATCACTGGGGGCTCCTGGAGCTGCAAGGAGCTCCCTCACTTCATCTTCTGTCCTGATGAGATAGGGGTGATGGCTTAGCCCTCCGTGCACAGGGCATTGTATGCTGTTGCATACCCATCATGGCAGTTCTCCAAGCTCATTAGCCACTGCCGATTTCTAAAGCACTGCACCCTGGCTCTACCACTATGCATGCTCATCTCCACACTTGGCAGTCATGTGGTCACTCCTGCCTATCAAAAAGAAGAATCCCTCATGACCCCTGAGCTCCCTTAAGCATGAAGAAGGGTAGAGGGGGCTAAGCAGGGCCTCTTGTTGAGAGGAAAGAAAGCTAATGTCTGAGAAACTAAAAAGAAAATTTAAAAAGCACATATAAAGAAAATGACTCCATTATATCTCATGGGAGAAAGTCATGTTCTCTCAGAAACAGAGGTAATTCCCCATTGCTTTATGCAATGACACATCCAGTGATGGGTAAGCAGGAATGGACTGCAATGTGCTAGCAAAGATACACTGCCAACTATTATTTCTGTTCATGGATGGAGCAAAGAAGGGTGTGTTGCCAAGGTGGAACGGTGTGACTGGGCTGGCTGGCATAGAGGTACTTGCCCAGGTAAGCATAAAACTGTGTTACGAGATCAGGAGGAAGGACAGAGAGAAGTTAGAAGAACATGACTTGAGAGGGAGAAGAAGCTGGGACAAAGTGGATGTGGAGAATCAGGAAGCCAAGGGTGAAAGAAAACTGGTCTGGAGCAGGAAGAAGTAACAGGACTGGGACAGAGGAGCTGAGTGCTGAGGACTGAGAGGGCAGCCTGTAAGCAGAGACCTGAGGAGATGACAGGTACATTCGGCTTAAGTTCAAAGGATGTTCTCCTGGATACTGTCTCAAAATAAGCATTTCATGGGAGAACCCTGACTCCATCTAAGTCATACATCAGGGCCAGTTACTGGGGTTAATCAATTAGCTGCACAATGTGATACCAGGGTTCAATAATTTCATTCTCTCTGGCCTATCCCTGAAACCAAAATGTCCCAACTCACACACAGCCTGAGCTGTGCCCTTTACTTCTTCATTTTGTTTTCACTAGTGCTTCTCTTAAACCATCTCACGCCCTCCTCCTAATTCCCTTTCTCCTCTTTTTTGGACCTCATTTTTATATTAGTCTCCCTGGCGCTGCCAACCGACCATTCCAAATCCCCCTCTGCCCTGGGACAAAAGCTGCACAGATGTGGGAAGGGCTGGCACTGGGAAAGCTAACGGCACTGTCATCCTGACCCAGCGGGGAGGCGGCTGTTTTACTCTAGGACAAGAGGCAGAGAAAGAAAAGGGGACCAAGGCGCAGAGAGAGAGAGGACAAAATAACCCAATAGAAATCCGGAAGGGAAATGCATGAGTGAGATTTCTATCAAGGAAAACAGCAGGGGGGGAAATAAAAACAAAAGATAGAAATGTGTGGAGAGGTGGAGGGAGGAAAAAAAAAAGAGAGAGAGAAAGAGAAAAAGAGACTGAGGGCTGAAGAATGGCAGGATGGGGACGGGGGGTGGTGGGTGGGAGAAGTTCGCATGAAAGGAGCTGAAAAGCATGACACACCGAGGGGAAGCTCAGCTGAGATCATTCTCTTTCCTTAGCATTGCCTGTGGATGGTCTGTGTAGAATTATTAACCTTTTTCCTTCTCTCCTTTTGCCCTCTTTCACTCCACGAAAGCCCCTTCTCCAGTTTCTCAGAGGGCAAAGCATCCTGAGCTGGGGACGGGAGGAGGGAAGGGAAGGAGATGCTCAAAAAAAGCTGCCCTTTCACTGAGCTCACTACAGCGAACCAAAAAAAGAAAGTCTAAATGGCCATATTTCAGAGGCATTTCTGAAATATGCAGAAACACACATCCTGAAAGGCCTCTGGGCCCACAGCATACCCCTCTCCAAGAGATGTGGGTATGACTACCCAAAGGAGACCCACAGCTATGAACCCTTGCTAGGCCCTTGTCCTGTCAGTCTTCACAGAACTGGGGAAGAAAGGTGTTTAAGCAGTAGTGCCAGACATTTATCAGCATTTCCGGGTGTTTATCTGTCAAAACTCGTTTTGGTTAATAACGTGACCATGGTTGTTATCCGGGGAAACAACACTGGATTTGGTTCTTTACCTTCAAGGTGGGCACATTTTTAAAATCTGGAGATTCGGAACTGCTTCAAGCCTTTCCCCACCTCCACACTCTTCTCTTTTATCTGATGTGAAAATTAAGTGTCTATTTTTTCCTGCCAGTGCCGTTTAGCTCAGAATTTCCACTGTAACATAGAGGTTATAGGAGCATTCCTTCCATTCTCACTGCCTCTCATGTTGCCCTAAAATTTGGTAGACTTACTAATCAAAATAGTCTATTTTATACCTTGTGCCTTCTAGAAAAACTAAACTTTCTAAAGGGGCTTAGGCTTCTCACAAATGGCAACTATCCAAAAACACTCTGCAAATCTAGACATACTAATAAATATCATACAAACTCACTCTCATTCAGTGTTGCTTTCTGATGACGATTCAAATTTTGTCCCCAACATACATCTCTGTCATGGCAAAATTTGCTTTCCAAAAGCCTTCTTAGGAACTCCTGATTCTGGTCACGATGCAAACCCAAATACCCTTATGGCTCTTAACTCTGGACTTTGCAGTGCTAGGATTAACAAAAGCATCATCTTTTTTTACCAGAGGATGCATTCTAATGAAGAACACTGAGGTCTGAGGACACAGAGATGTTTAGCATAGGACGCTCTACATACTGACTTGTTGCATCAGAATTTCCCACCACAAACTCCTAAGGCAACTGTAAACATCTGTCCTCTCTTTTGTTTAAAATTAAAATAGCCCAGAGGAATTACAGAATTCTTGCTTGACTTTTTGGTTTCTGGAGAAGACAAGGACAAGGCAAATGGAATTATTTGTATAATGTTTATAAATTATAATTTTTTCACAAGTTTCAGACAAAGGCTCCAAGCCATGTTTGATACCAAATACAGATGATGATTTAAAAGGCCCCTTTTTTAATGAAACATCTTAAAACTTCCTTAATTCTGTTTGTGTTAAGCAGGTAAACAGTTAACTCTTTTATAGTGTGAATGCATTAGGATGTGATGCAGTTGCTGACTGCAGCAACAAGCAGCTGTGGTTGATAACTACTGAGTTTTGTCCTGAGTTTCTAGCTAAGCATTTCTTAGCTCCGCCACAGATGACTCTTTAAGACCCTCCCACTAAAATCAAAAGACTCCTGATTTAGCAAGGCAATCCCGAACAACCAATAGGTCCGTCTATTTGACCGTCCTGCACAGGGAATAGAAAGAAACTGTTTTGCTGGAGCAGCAGCCAACACAACTCTTCCTGCAGCAGTAAGCAGCTGTCGTCCTGACACCTACTACATTGGTGCTTCAGCTGCTATTCTAGGCTTGTGCTGGTCCATTGCTGAGTATCTGGCAATACTGCACAGCAGTCTCCTTGTGTGACTCATCTCTGGTAGTTCTAATTTAAGATAAGTTATTTTTCTCCCCTTGACATCTGAAGTCATTCCGATCATGATCACAGAACAACCTTTCTTATTAACGTACCCTGCATGTTTGCAGAAAGAATAAAGCCATTTCCACAAAGGACAGCCTCAGCAGTACTACACCATTTTTCCTTCTTCGTAATCCTATTTTTACGGCTCCCACTTTGGTACCACATTTGATTCACTCCACTGTTTTCAAACTGGGCAGTTAAAATTCCTGATGCAGTGGGTTCTGTCTTGTTTTGTTGCTGCCGGGTATTTTTACAGATATTCAGAAGACTTTTTCCTGTGTTGTTAATAATACGTTTTCTGTACTGTGTGCTTGAGGGTATTTTACAGTGAAACTCCTATTAACATTAAATATCTCCAGCCATGTATGGGAAGCAGACAAACTACAGAGGAAGTGTGGCTGGACAGAGACAATTGCCAGAACAGGAGTAAGGCTCATTTTTATGATGGGTGGATATCTGCAGAAATGAGACACTAGATACAGGGAAAGCCTCAGATATTAGTAGTGTTGGATCAGGTCATACACAGTAATTAATGCTGAGAAGATGCCAGATACCAGAGAATGTGAAATAAAACAAGGACATTATGATGATGATGATTCAGCAAGAGAGCTCATTTGTGACTGAGAAGTGCCCAGGACAGAAATGAATTTCATTAATTGCTTGGTGGGAGAAGAGAGGAGGCCTCTATTAGAGTATTGTCCTAGGCACTCTCTGATCCCCGGAGAATGTTATACAAACAATGCATTTGGAGAATCCCAGAGGACATATGTCTGAAAAGCTGCAAAAGCTTCCTGCCATCCTTGGGGATAAAGAGGGGAGAGAGGAACAGAGCTGACATTTGCTCAACCTCCTGATTTGTCTTTGTCTAACAGTCCGTAATCCCTCATGTTTCGCTGCCGCAAAAATTCCCATGGATTCCCTACTTACATCCTTACCACTTTAAATTACCCCATTTTAAACTTTCACCAAAAGAACAGTAACTGAGTCAGACTGTGACTAAGTTAAGGTATATGTCTCTAAGAAAAATCCTGGAGAGGCATCTATGGCAGTGAACTGGCACAGGTCACGTGCAGTGTGAAAAGAGACTGGGGGCAGTTTAAAAATGAAGCAGAAGTATGCCTGCCTACAGCATTCAGTGGCATATATATGCACTGTGACTAATGAGATAATCCAGAGCAGTTAAATAGGAGGTAGAGTTAGCACCGGGAAGGCTTGTTAGAACTGGTGAGAACAGCAGCTGTTATTTGGATACAAGGCCAACTGCACTTAGCTATCCATAGGTAGGTATCTCTACCTGAAAGAATAAAAGAGCAATTCAGTCCCCCTCAGTCAGATATTTGGAACATGGATCAGCTGCCCACACACCAATATTTTGTGCCATTTGATATACCTATGGGCAAGCCTCAGAATGCATTTGGAAACACAGCGATGCCTGCTTGGGCTTTGGCTGCCAGTCCAACCTGATTCTCCTCTAGGCCTTGTGTGACATCTTGTAGACCCATGCAAATGTCCTGGATATCTAAGAGTAAATGATATTAGACTTTTATGCTTATCTAAATGAATGAAGTGCACAGGTAACTGTCACCTGAGTCACCTGCTGGACTCCCTCGACTAGGATCTGCCTTGACTTAGTCATGATAGAAGTCTGCTGCTATTAAGGATGCCCTCCTCACTTCCATCTGCCAGTGGAGGAGGACAGGTCTCCTCTAGCACATCTGTCATACAAGAGCAAATGTGATAGATTGCCATTGACAGTACAGCAACTTAGACCTATAGATTACCTGCCACCCCTATGTAAACACCTAACTTAGGAGTCAAGCTCAAACAGATGGATTGTTACTTTTTCCTTTTATATGAGCTGTGCTTTTTTCCCCTCTCTGTACAATTTCTGCAGTAGCCTTCGAGCGTTAGCTAACGCATATTCCAAGTGCCAGAGGCAGTGCTAACACTGTTGCTGAAATAATGCAGCTGATTTTGACATTCAGAAGTCAAAATAGCCATTGATACTTTGAAGTATAGTCAGAGAAGAGTTACAAGAATGCTTACAGAACTAGAAAACTTTTCCTACAATGTAGGAGGCTGATAACTGTGACTTTAGCTCCATATGCAGAGCAGTGTCTGTATTACTATGGAACCCTCTAGCAGTAAGGGGACAAGACTACTGTGCAACAGACAAAACTCTAAATGTGACTGCCTCAGACACAAACAAATTGCTGCATAGCCTGGGTAAGGATGCCTGCAATCCCTGCTACTGACAAAGGTAAGAAGAGCCAAAAAGAAAAAAGGACTATGGCAGGACCACAGCCTATAAATATAAAATGGAGATCATAAATTTTTGCTATTGGATCATCTTGAATCTAACAGAGATATAGTATTGTAAGGTTAGAATGGAAGATAGGTGAATTCACTCTAGAAATAAGTAAATAGATTAATGATCAGTGAGTTACTAAATACTGAAATAACAGCAATAGTTGTATGAGTTCTCCAGCCCAGTAAGTGCTTTAATAGAGATTAGATGTTTTCTACGTATGCTCTAATTGAAAACCAGTTCAGAGGATTGCTGTGCCAGAGGTTTGAACTAGAGCATCACACTGCTTCTTCACAGCCCCCCAAACAGATGCAACTGTGAAAACACCATCCTCCTCAAGAGCCAGTCTAAGTTTTGTTTTCTCACTGTATCTGGAACCATTACTGTCATTGCTGCCCCATTCCCAGCCTCCTGCATCTACACGATGGACATTTTGCTGAGGGAGACTACAGATGACTGAGGGCACTTCCAGCTGCATGGAATGCACTGACACGTGGCTGAAGTACAGCTCTCTGTGGATTTGCCTACTTGTGACTCACCGTGCTCCAAGATGTATTTCACAATCTCGCCATTCCCAGTCTTGGCAGCATAATGCAACAAGGAGCAGTGATCAGGTCCTTGGATTAACAAATTGGCTCCTTTTTTACAACATTCTATGAACTGGGGAAAAAAAAGAAACAAGGGAAAAAAAAGAGAGAGAAAAACCACACAGAAAGTCAAGTTGGGAGGAGCAGGAAAACAAATACACAGGTAAAATCTCTACTGGCTTTCATAAGACCTCAGTACAAAAATGGAATAAAATAAAATATAAATTTTAAGACATCTTTTAGGTCCCAATGTAAAACATCTGAAGCTAGAAGTATTTAGAATTATATGGGCTAAGAAAAATAGTCTGTATTTCCCAAAACTTGGGACATTGCTACTCTACTGTTGATTAACCATTTCTTGCTAGTAAAGCTTGAAAACCACATATGGTGAAACTGTTGGGATATTTTAAAATACACATACCTGATAGAAAATTCTGGCTTCTCTAGTGAAAATTCCAGTTTTTCCTCAACACAAGAGCCAAACATTTTCTGGCTAAATCAGAAAACTCCAATTTAAAAAACTGCAGGGAAGTGAAGTAACTATCCTAGATCTCCCCTCTCACTCTCCGCCCCGTGTTTGGGACTGGCAGAGGGGAAAGCACTATGTGGGGTAGAACGAGGGGGAAACAGCAACCAGCCAGGTCTCAGAAATGCTGCACACTTTGGGGGAAAGGTGAGTTGTGGGGCTTGTAGTGCAGATCACTGCAGAAAAGGGAGAGAATTGCAACAGTGAGGCATTTTTTATGATGCAGGACATACAAAGGAGGGCAAGAAGTTTCCCTGTCAAAGCCAACACAGGCAAAAACTTTTCAAGGAGTGGAAAGGAGGTGATATTTTCATGACTGCTGCTTGAAGGACTGCTCCCTAGATGCTGACAGGAGCATTGGCAGTGGTATGGAAAGGGCACATGCAGGCAAAAGTTTGGCCAAAAGCACTGTCATTTTTACAAATGGCTCCAAGCTGGCTTCTCACCGATAAAATTGCAATCATTAATCACAGTCTTCATCCAAATTAGAGGGCATGTTTTCAAATCCTGACTTGGCTACTGAAACATGCAGCCTGATTATCTCACTGACATGGGACTTTAATTTTTGGGCACAAAACATTTTTGCATTTTTTCCTCCCAAACTAGCTATACCAAGACACTATGTGTTTTGAGACATCCATCAGCTGATGAAACAACCAGCTGAGGTTTGTTCTATGTGGTCTACTGGTTGCCTAGGTTGGCATTAAATAATCTAGCAAATCAGGGGGATTGGCCACCAACCTCACTGGTGTAAAATATCCTTCACTGTGTAAGGCTGTGTCAGAACTACCCTGCTGTTCAACACAGTAATTCCCCTGTTAGTAACTGGCACCTTGCTCCATGCAGTGGCTATGAATCCTGAGCTGAAAGGTGCTGTCTAACACCAGATTCTATTCACTCAAATTTCACACCTCACCTGACTGATGTGTTCCCCTGGTATTCAGGGTTTCCTGGAAAGGCTGTAAAATGGCACTTGCGAGCAGTCCCTACAGCAGCCTATTTATATTTTGAGCAGAGGTGTGATAAAATTTACTGTATATCAGACCAGCTAAAACGGTAAATAATTGGACACTCAGTGCTCTGTACTTACCTTCAGTAGATCACCAGATATGACTGCCTGTAAAAGTGCTGCAAAAGACAAATAGAAAACTAATGTCAGGCAGAAAGCATTATGTACATAGCTACCCAGCTGAGAACATAGCTCGTAGTATGTGCAAGGTAAGGCTGATAACCTCAGTCTACTTGCATTCTCATGTACCAGCAAAATCAAGGCAAAACCTGCACTAACACATATTGGAAAGGCAGAAGACTGCCCATGTTGCACGAAAGCTGTATGATCATCAAGCCAGCATTTCCAATGCTGCCCTGAAACTGCACGCTTCTATCTGAATTTTTCTCTGGAGACACTTCTGAGACCTTTTGACAGTGCCTGCAGGGTTGGCCAAGTTTCTGGCACCTGGCCATCACTGAACATATCAATGACATCTGCACAGAGAACCTGAAAGTAGCGTCAGACCTCTCAGACTTTGTCAGTCAGCCCCCAATACACTGAGAATCCCAAGCTCCAGATGACTAAGTGGCAAGAGGAATTCCTTGATAATTATTTGTATTACAAAAACATTTTGAGATGCCATTGGGAAGCAAGTTCTGACAGAGACCAAGAGCCAGTCTTCACCTTTTCAGCCTTTGTATTTTAAACAGACACAGAAGGAGAAAGAGACAAAGGGGACAAAGGCTCACAATAAGGCAGAAGAGAGCTTTTCACTACCCACTACTGTCTGCCCTGAGCCTGTTAAATAAAAGGAAGAAAGGCAAAAGCCTGAGACTCTGTATTGCCCTGACAAGCTGTTTAAAACCTACCACTATGTGGCTATTTCCTTCTTTTTTCCTCCTTCTCTCTATCATGATACATATAGTAAAAAACATGAATAATCTTTCTGAGAAAGCACTTACATGGTTTGAAACTTAGAAACATTAAACAGTTGCCTCAGTTCATACTTTTTCAAGTACGTCTAAGCACATTTCTATCTCTGAGTCTAGGCAGTGCAATCAAATTAAGCGTTTGCTCAAGTGCCGTCCTTGATAAAGCTGCAAAAAGTTCACGTAGGGAGGAACGAGGGGGGAGAAGACCACAGTATAGCCTTGCCTCTGAAAAAGAACACACAGGAAACTGCACAGTGTGAATTCCATGAGGAGCTTGTTACGCCCTCAGAAATTACAACACATCCAAGCTAAACACTACAGAAGATGAAGGATGTTCAAAGGCAACTCAACAAATGTGTTTTTCTTTGAAACCACGTGGGGCTATGTGGCTCTCTGGTCTCGGTAATGCCTCATAGCCTGGCCACGCAGCAGTGGGAAAAGCAAAAACCCAGTTCAGCAAAGCTGTGACTTGGGAAAGTAGTAGCAGCAATTCCTGCAACATTTGATTTAGGGCAGTTTTTTGGTAACCATAGGTTAAAGTAAGTCCTACATATCCCCCTGGCATCTGTGGGAGTGAGGACACACAGATTTTAAGAACGGGAAAATGCAAACACAAGCAAGTAAGAGCTAGAAAAATACACGTACATATTTTCTTCAGTTTTCATTTTCAGTGGTTTACATCCTTCTTTTTCTCCCAGTAGTTCTAATACTGGCTCAGTCCAAATTAATAGCAGAGCAGAATTTAATGCTTGTGTCATTTGTTTTATTATTTTTTTCCTCCTCTTTTTTTTTTCCCCTCATCAATCTGGTCTCACTGCCACCTTTATTTTGTAGGCTACTGCTGTCTGGATTGGTATAAATATTTTGCTCTCTTCACACATGTGAAAATCAAATGATCTGGTGACACCAGTTTTTCATTTCCTTCTACATCCAATTTTTTAAGACATGGCTTCTCTGAAGTCACTTCCCAAGAGGCAGTGATACATTTTCACATGCAAGCCATGTTTAAGATTATAGATCAGAAAAGCCAGGAGGGAAATCTATGATTCTATGAAAAGAAAAGCCTGAAAGATGTGAAAAATCTTCTACATTGAGTATCCATAACCAGAAGTTGGTCTGATGATAAGGCTATTAGGATAAAGCAGCTCTAAAACACATTCTACATAATTAGACCAATCTTTTCCTCTCTTTCCTAAGCCTCAAATCCAGCAAAGCATTTAGGCAGGTGCTTAACTTTGAGCTAATTACATTCTTTTCACACCAAGTCTACCTGCACTCTTAAAATTAAGTGCTTTGCTGGAGAAGAACCTATTGCATAAATGAATATATTACAGATCAACAAAACCAGCTGGCAAGAGATAACAAGAGATTAGACTACAGTAAAATAATTCAGTCCTGTAAGCTGTAATGCAGGAAGACTTAGAAGTTATTGAGCTAGAAGTGGAGAAAGGTTCTTTAGAATAAGAGAATGGGTTTAAATAACATATGAATATTGCTTAGCACACTAGCCCCATAAACACAAATGGGACTGCTGGGCATATGGAGGAGGAGGATGAAGATGGCAAAAATCACCTGGTAGTTAAAGAGGTGGTGAAGCAAGCAAGCAGATGGCATTGACAAGAGAGAGCAGACTGAGAAATTGGAGAAAAATGCTGTTAACATGCAATGCCAAGCTAGCTTAAAATTACAAACATTAAAGTGAGAATTGTTTTATTTCTTCTAAGCAACACTGCACCACTGGTATAATAAGTGAAATTAATTATCCCATTTTTTTATCATATATAAAATAACTTCGGGTCTTAAATATGTCTCAAAAATTGCTTGATTCAATAAATATTTTAATCAAGTCTTTATTTTCTCAGCTACTCCTAAAACAAGCATTTGTCATGACCAGCAAAATAGTTTTATTACCTTTTATATTTATTGAGGAAGCAGATTTATTGTTGACGAAAGGTGACAGCTTGACAAAACTGGTGACTGAAGTGCTCTGCCCATATAATGAGGAAGCCCTCGGTCTGCCACCGTGCTGGACTCCCCAGGCTGCCTTCTCAGCATAGCTCAGCCCTCTCTGCTGGTACAGCCCCTGCTCCATCACTGACCTCTCTGCTGAAACTGCCAGCAAATGTGTCAAGCTCTGCCCAGCTTGATGGATCTTGACAGAAAAAATTACCTGCTAGGGTATGGGCAGCCAGAAATGAGGGTGATCTATGTAACAGCTTCTAGGGACTAACAGCCTCTGGTTTCCACTGGGTGAATTTTGAGATGAGATTCTAACCCCTGTGGCTGGGCTAACTTACAAAGGTATAAAAAACCAAAACAACTAACCAATCAAAAAAAAAAAAAAAGAAAGCAAAAAACCCCAACAACACCAAACAAAACACAAAACCCCAACAAAACCCCAAACAAACAAAAAGACCCATCAAAAAATCCCCCACCAAACACAAATGAAAACCAAAACACAATAAAAACGCTGACCTCAAAACAAACCCCCTGGCACGCGTGTACTTGATTTATAAATTAAATATTGAACAGATAAAAGTGGATAATGCACTAACAGAAAAAAAATCCTGTCAAAAAGGCTGCTAATTGAATTCTGGTAATACTGCAACCTTGTGCATCTTGAGTCACAGGATAAACAACTACTAGTATACTCACACATGCTGAAAACCACCCTTTTTCTATGGCACGTCACTCATCTAATTTCTATGTTAGTACCCATTGCTTCCACTGGAAACAGCTATTTTTATTTCATATTCTAAAAATATATGTTGATGTCACTGAGCTACAACAAGCGATTTTGTTTCCCAAACATAAAATTAACTTATGAAATAACAATTGCTCCCTGGTTCTGTGGGTGAAGACAGTGACACTAAAACAGTGCTGCAAAATCAGACATTAAACACCAGGAAAGAGATGACAAAGGAGTCAGGTATTTGTACTCAGTAACTCCAAAGACTACAAGATGCCTAAGAGGTCTCAAAGGGCTGCTTGGGTGGTCAGAAGAGAAAATAACTCTCCATAGAAAGTAACTTGCTGTCTGCTGCAAGGGTTCATGTTATATACAACTGCCCCCACAGACTACGGAATCTCTAGAGAAAATTACCTCCAACTTGCCTAAATTAAGAGCCAAACTAAGACAGAGGGGATCATTCAGAATGGCATGATTCTGGGGAACATCTGATCAGCTTCAAGGACAACAAAACAAGAAGAAAATGTGAGGCCCCCCCCTTTTAAGGGTTTCCAATACATGATACTCCATGCACAAGGCAAAGCTCTCTTGGTCTCAGAAACTTTGGGAGTTCTTTATAGACCATGCAGGTGAAGCATGAGAATGCCTCATAAATGTAAGGGCTACAGAGACAGACCCATGACTGCAACACACCCAAAGAATACGGCAGGAGAGGGGCAAAAGTCACCACCTCCACCTCACTCACTTCAAAAGCCATGAAAATTCTCAGAAGCATCACAAGTAAGGAAAACCTCAAACAACTACCCCTTCCTACCTGCCCTGCACAAAAACTTTCTCCTGAGCCCAAACCTGCTGATCAGCTTAACACCAAGGACTCATCACGAGGTTACTATCAATTCTTATAAACCCTTGTAGGTAACATCTCAGGATCACAAGTTTCTTTGCTTAAAGGAGGTTGACATGGAAGGTATTAATTAAGTTAGCTAAATAATCATTAGCAAGTCAGTAAGAGGAGTTGGTCTGCACTGGCAAGAATATCGAAGAACAGGACAGTTCTACAGCCTGACACTGTCAGCAGTAGAGGGTAATGTGCCATTTTCATGAGTAAAACTTATTCATAAACCACGAATATCTTCCAGATTTTATTAATCAGATTGCACACCTGATCTGACCCTTTCAATGCCATATTTGAACCCACTACTGCTGTATCCACTAAGCCACATGGAATGCTGATAGAAATGTATGTTTATTTTGAAGCTTTCAACATTTGCAGGCAATTCTTTAGTGAAGGTCTAAAAATTGTGAATGGAGGGAGCAGAATTATTTAAAACTGTTATAAAGTATTACTTGGAGTTGTCACATCTGTGATTAAAATGCAGCCAATCATAGGCCTATGAATGAAACAGTGTGGAAGCAAAGTTACTATTTGCAATAATACACCTTACTATGAGTTTAAAAAATACCAGGCTCACAGTGCATCTAATCAGAGTATGACAATGTTTGAGCATGTACAAAATTATGGCAGAATTCAACTACCATAGCACAAGACCCAGCTGAAAGGGGTTTTGAGCAACCTCATCTAGTGGGTGGCATCCCTGCCCATGGTAGGGAAGTTGGAATTAGGTGATCTGTAAGGACCCTTCCAATCCAAACCATTCTATGATTCCCTGATCTCAAAGAGAATTAGGGCTCATAAAATCTTTAGCTCTTTCAAAAGACACAGCTAAGACATGATCTACGGTGATCAGTATCTTGTAGAAACCTCATTTAATAGGCAGTGCTTGCAACTGTGCAGCCCTTTCTGACACACAGCTAATGCACTGATTAGTGATTAGTGTTTGGAATCGATACACCATCAGCATTTCAGTGCTGGATGTTTCTTACTGGTTAGCGAGCTTTAGTGTGAGGCCCCCAGAATTTGAGTCTCAGTGTTCACCACCATCTCCTACTAGATTGCTCAGGGGAACTCCTAAGGAATACCTCATGAAATACTGCCTTGTTCAAATACTGTTGAGCTGATAAAGAAACTATAGGAGATGACATAATCAGGTTTTTTGAGTTATTAGCTTCCAGAACATTTCCAATTCTTTATTGCTGTTTTAGACCTTGTGAAATTCATGGAGTCGGAAATTTTAAGTAATTACTGTTTTACACATTAAGAAGTTAAAAGCTGACCATAACTAGAAATGTTTTTACACAGCTGGAGCTGTCAAGGACCAACATTACAGAAATGACAAGAAAAGAAGCCTTTGTCTCTCATTTTTCACTAGTTTTACAGAAATCAATACTAACTTCTTTTTCAGTCACTCAAAAAACTGTGCTCTCAAATGAGTGGAGTCCATATAGGTAATCATTCAGAAATAGGTTCTTTTCTCTGTAAACAATAATTTCCTGGTGATAGATCTATGACGAACTGACAGTAACATAACTTACCCAGAATTGCACAGAACTGATTTTTTTTAACTCTAGCCATTATCTTCAACGTTGACCTGCAGATGAAGGCAGGGGTGAGGAGAGCAGTAAAACAGGCACTTGGTCTGTGGGCTGCTTCCCTTCTGAGAAGACCATGAGGAACAAGCACCTAACAGAGCTGCGCATTCACTTGATTTTCCTGAAGGGTCTGTCAGTCCCATACAATTTTAGGGATTCACAATGAAGAAAAGTTGCAAATCCCTGCATTTGAGCTTTTACAAACACTTTACGCCTTCCAGTATTTTATCTGCTTTTAAAGTTATAGGGAAAAAACCCTATAAAGTATGCATGCCAAACTGTCTACATAACCGAGAAATTAAATTACAAAATTAATAACACTTTGTTGGAATGACTGTGAGCTCACAGGTCTTTGATCTACAGACAATCTCAAGTCTCACCAAAGCCAATGATGCTTAAATATTTCACTTTGAAGATAAGCTGAGCGAAAGGAGAAATTAAATGTTTCTTCATGTATTTTATGCACCTGCAAGTAGTGGAAGTTACTACAGAAGACCATGAAAAAAATTAAACAGAAATTAAAAGTCTTACAGGTTGAGGGTCCTCCTAAATGCTTGCAAAAAAAAAATCAGAAATAAATAGTTAAATCACTTCTTCTGTATTCACTGAAAAAGGACTTCATATCAAAAAGTTGTCTGACTCTTAGAACCGAATTTATCTCCTGATAGAATGAGATATAGGTCCCTGAGTATAAGCTAACTGCTTGGCCCAGAAAAGATGCACCAAGCTGTACAGAACAGTCACCCTTTGGAGCCTGTTTTTATAACAGTGCACACCTTATGCCAAGAAAAGGACACAAACATTTGTTTATATCATAAACCATCAGGACTGAATTTTTCCTTATGCTTATACACAGGAAAAGTTGTGTTCAGGGAAAAAAATAAATCACAGAATCATAGAATTGTTCAAGTTGGAAGTGATCTTTAAAGGTTATCTAGTCCAACCCCCCTGCAATAAGCAGGGACATCTTCAACTGGATCAGCATGTTCAGAGCCCCATCCAACCTGACCTCAAATGTTAGCAGGGATGGGGGTCTCTACCACCTCTCTGGGCAACCTCTGCCAATGTTTTACCACCATCACCGTAAAAAAATGTATATTCTTATATTCCTCTTTTAGTTTAAAGCCACTAGCCCTTGACCTATCACAACAGGCCCCGCTAAAACATCTGTCCCCATCTATTTATAAGCTCCCTCTGAGTATTGAAAGGTCACAATAAGGTCTCCCCAGAGCCTTCTCTCTTCAGGTTGAACAAAATGTCTGCAAATACAGCCCATGTCCTGATGAAGAATCTGACAGAAGAATATTTTTGCAGTTTTTAAACTTTGAAGCTGAGCAATCAAAATGAAACATCTTCAGCAAAAAGACAGCAAACAGACCAAGAGAATCAGTCTCAGGTTTCAGTGCTCAAGAGACTGCACTGTGACTAAATAAGGGGCATTTTAAGAAGGAACTTGATTGCCTGCAAGCCTGAAAAGGCCTCAACTTATAAATGCAAATATAACTTCTAAAGAAACAAAAGTCTCTCGCTAGCCGTTTTTGAAACTCTAGCCATATATGCCATGTCTTTCTAATCTAAAATTAGGCATGAGAAAGAAGCTGGTGCTCTACATCTGAAGTGGCTGTCTGGCAGAAGAATGGGCGAAGAGTTCCTGGACTTGCTAGAGGAGTTCCACCTCAGCCCAAAGACTGCCCAAGAACCATGCTGGAAGTATGACAAAAAATACACGTGGTTTCGAGGCTTCCTGCCTAGAACATAGTACTCCTTGTGCTGACTAAAGCACAGACTCGTTGATTTTTATTTTTTTTCCAAAATGTATCTGTTTGTTGCCACTGCCCCCTGTCCTAAAGAAACAAGCAGTAAACGAGATTTCTCCATGAGTTTTCAGATTTGCAAAAAGCTTGGGCTTCTTACAGAATCTGAGTGCAATGGCACCAGTCTAGGCAACTCAAAACAGCTTGGCTGTGAGACACTATTTCCACAATAGATGACCAAATAATGAACCTGAGAGCTCAAAATGTTACTAAAAGACCAAGAAAACTGACAGTGAAGTCCACTGGCCCACTGAATAAGCCATGCCTCAATAACATCTATTTCTAGGATTGCACAAAGTGGTAGAAAACCCTTCTAAATATTTGTAGGTTGTCCTTGAGTAACAAAAGTGCTGCATCCTGTGCAGATTTAAAGAAGAGAACTGACACAGTTTTGATTGCACCTGTTTGTCTAACCTGGGAATAAGGCAAAAATTTTAACATGCAAAAAAATCAACCAATTACTCAGATGGCTATAAATATGCATTATGAACCTTTACCTCTTAAGAATTTTAATTTAAACAACAGCACCAAACCACTGTTTAGAAAGGGGAGTGGGGGGGAGAGTAAAAATAGTCACACATGCTTTCTGAAGGGAAAGAAAGGCTAAATTCTCACTTACACAGAAGTCCCTTCATACAACTCTGGAAGGATAAAGAGGCTTTCAAGCAGATGTAAATTACACTCAAGCTGCCTTTAAAGCCCCATTTTCACTCAGACTAGTTTAAAGCTACTTTGATGCCAATTAGAGTCCAACCTGAATTGTTTATGTGGCACTGGTGGAGAGCTGAGAGTGCAGTTGATAGTTAGGAGTGGAAGTATTCAGACCCTAATGCTGAACTTTTTCTGCACGATCGTTTAACTCAGATTTACAAAAGGAAAGGATGACAAAGAAAAAGGACTTCCTTTGTAAATAGTTCAGAACTCCAAAGCTGCAGATAAACTAAGTACCATTTGGCACACATCACCATTTTTTTTCTTTCCTTTTCCCTTCCACCATTTTTATTTTTAAGCCAAGACAAGAACAATTAATGTCATTTTCAGGAGTGATGTGGTAGAAGAAAACGTCTCTGATGAAGTGAGAACACAAGGCAGGGAAGACTTTGGCTGACGAATGCAGCCACTTTATCAAGTGTGGCACTATGGTAGAAAGAGAATTCTAGGTAAAATAATTATGCAATGATTTATTTTTAATTAAAAAAGAAAAAAAAAAAGGCATTGTGGGCCACAATGTTCCTCCCTCTCCCCTGAATTGGTGGACCATTACCATCACAGGCACTCTTAACACACTCCCTTGAGGTTTTTGCCACTGCAGCACTGGTTGCAGTTCCTTTGCCTGGCAACATCGAAGTACCTCTTCCTCAACAAGCTAGGGCTTCACAGTAAGACT
>JAWWMP010000041.1:59457212-59523216 GCA_035047865.1 Dendrocincla tyrannina | reverse complement strand
TTCTAGCCAGGGTCTTCAGTGGGTGATGTGATTGCCACTTTTACCTGACCATGAGCAACCTCCATCAGACACACACACAAAAAAAAAAAAGGAGGAAAGTAGGTTGTGAGGTTACCCAGAGCTTCTGCTTGAAAACAGGTGCTCTGCTTCAGATAACACATTCCATACTTCTACTTCCTCCAGAGGGGAAAAGATAATGGCAGTGGCCATCTGGAAAGAAATGTTTCCCTGTTTTCCTCTATTACTCATTCAATGCCCACATCTGCCAGATGTCTCCCTCCCTGTTGCCTACTGACCCCTCAATCTGCTTGGATATGATGAGAGGTGGGGTATAGGCACTTTTTAAAGGTTTTGTCCAGAGAGGATCCCCCTCAGCCCTAGAGATGTGCTTTCACAGAATGCTTTCTCTTGTTTTGGGGTTTTTTTTTCTATTGCTTTCTCTTGGGTTTGCATCAATACCAGCTGAGAAGCAAATGAACAAACCAGAGCAGATCCCCAAGTACATCGTTTGCTCAAGCTGGCCACAGGCATGCTTTCAAAACACTATCCAGAAAGTCTTTCTTCCCAAAGTGGCTAATTAATCAAAATAAATCCCTGCAGTTGGAACTCCTCCTCCTCCTCCACCCCACTGTACTGTCTTTGATTTTCGCAGGGAAAACATTCCAAGACATCTCAATTTGTTACCAGGTAAATGGCTGCAACATCACCCACACAGCTTCTCAGCTCTCTCTTTTGAAGGTATCTGGTGTTCAAAACAGCAATTCATTTTTTAAAAAAATTCTTATTTTTTTAATTCTGCCAACACTGATATCCTTGGGTTCATCTCTAGCACCCTGCTCATCCTTTTATTCCGTGTGACAGGATGCTTCACAACTCTTGACAAGAACATCCCTTTGCAGACTATGACTAGGACGACTAGTAGAGAGTGGCTCCATAAAGAAAGGAGGTTAAGAGAGGGAAGTCTGTGTTCCCACAGGCTATCAGGAGCAACAGAAAATCCCAGGTACTGGAGGTTCCAGAATGTGTTATCCATTCTTGTGCTGTTTTCTGGGGCTTCTACAAGCATCTTCCTCCTTGCATGGGTTCAGACTTCCCCTCTTTAATGCAGCAGACAGCACTGGAGCAAACAGCATAGTGCACAGGACATTCTGCCTCCAAGGCAGGAGCAGACATTGCACAGAAAATCATTTTCCTGTATGGAATGGAGCTGCCACTGCCTTCCATGTACTCAGTTGATCTCTCCCTTCCTTACAATTCATATAGCAGCTCTCTCCATCCAGAGGCACATCTCTCACCCCAAACTCCCAGTCTGAACCTGGGCCAAGCAATCGGAAATTTTTTTCTAATAGAAGCTAATTTGGAGGTCACCGTTATAAACTCACTTCACTTCTAGTGCATTCCTGGATCTACACAAATCCCTTCTAAGTGTAGGATATCCAGGCTGGATAGTAAGTATCAGCATGGAGCCACCATCTGTCAAAATCTGAAAGACCTTTAAGTGTTGCTATCTGTCTTTTCAAGCAGAAAACCCATCCCTTACCTTAATCTCTTGTATAATATTATTATTATGTAATAACTAACTGCCTGAAATATCTTCATTCAGTATATTCACCTCTTGTCTTAATTTCTCACTTGTCCCCTATCTTCATGAATTTTGAATCTACTGCACCAAAAAAAACCCCTACCCTACAAACTGAGTTGAACCACAGAAATTATGCTGATGCTGCTGGTAAGAAAACAAGGCAAAAAGCCTAGTTTCATGGATTTATAGAGAAATGAGTCAGAGAGCAGTGACATAAATATTTGAAACCTCTCGTCTCCAGAACAGAATGCAACTCAGATGCATAAGGATTAAGCTCTGGTTGACTGCTACTTGAGGTACATTAGTATAGCTACTTAAAGCTGAGTAATTCCATCAAAGGCAAGGTTCCTCTGAAGTTAGACAAACAAGTACTGAGCAGCATCAGCTCCAAGTTGCCATTAGATGAATAACACGACAATGTCCCTACACCATTAATAGCAACACTCAGGATTTTGCTGGTATTTTTTTCACAACACTTGAAATGGAACTCCTTGTACTCTTTTTTAAGGTCATTCTCCTCAACTGCTTACATGATGATGAAGATTCAAGTCAATCACATAGGGTAAAGAATAGTAGAGATAACCTAAATTTGGCCAGATAAAGTTAGGCCAAAGATAATGTAAAATATATGGTTATTTAATGCATTAGCATTGGAAAATTTGTGGGCAGATTTCTGCAGGGTAGCTGTGACTAGGTGACTAGGAGTGAGCAGGGCATGACCTAGTGTACATACAATGCACATTGCAGCACTTCAGTGGTGCTGGCTGAAAGAAGGGTTTGGTAAACCTCAACCATTCACCTACCCATAACCAGACAGCTTCGTACTGGCCAGGCAATGCATTGGAAGTCTGCATTCCCACCGCAGTACCATACCTTTTCTAGAAACAATGGATGAAATAACTTCCAACAGTTTCAAAGCTCCTGAGCACACACGGCTGAGGTTTTTATATAGTGAAAATACAGGTGGTACTATTAACTAACAGGTTACTTGCCTGGCCCTCCCTCATGACATCCACCAGGTCTTCTGTGGCGCGGACACTTGCCCATTGTTGAGTCTTAGCTAACCCCAACACCCAAAGAAGACTATTGTTTTCCAAGGCTGCAGGGCACACAACTGCACCAGGGCCCACGTGACTGAACAGGTAGCTCGCTCCATGTCATTTTTCAGAGCCATCACTCCACTCCCCCGTCTAAACTGCTGTGCTTTGGGATTTACTTGGCTGGTATCATTTTGTCAGTCAATTAGAGAATTTGAGGGTTAGGGGCTTTGCCTATTCCTTTTGTGTTTCATTTGTCTGGTTAGGGTTTTTTAATTAAAAAAAAAAAAAAAGACAATGGATTTCACTCTTTATTTATCTATTTCCTAACTACCTGTACCAAGAACAAAGACACAAACCTTTTAAAATCTCTAGGAGGGTTTGGGTATTTCTTCTTTTGATGTTTGGGATTTTCTAGCAATACTGTTTCCCTTTCTGTGCCAATTAAAACGGCTCTGCTTTGTAACTGATAAAGGTGCCTTTAACACATGTCCACAACAAGGAGCATTGTGTGCTGTTACAATTGTTCAATAGATGCCCAGGCCCAGACAGATGGTGCTTTATCCTCACCCACTTTTCAAGGCAGCATAATGCATTGTCCCGTCAGGGATTAGTGGAAGTGCCACTCACATTAGATGCTAATTCTGGTAGCAAGTCTGTTAGTACCACACAGATGCTACAGCTACTGTTTGCAACTAGTGCATGAAGCAGGCAGTCCACACTGGAAGAGAAGCAGGACATTAAGAAACCAAAGTGAGAGGCAGAAATGAAGAATCTCTGCAGAATGCAACATAATGGTCAATGGGAAAGAGACTTTTAAAAAGCAAGACAAAGATGATTGAAAGAAAACCTCAGAGAAACAGTAGAAGAAAAAAAGAGGACTGAATATTAAAGCGGACAAAACAAAGATCAGGAACCAAGTGGAAGGTTAAAACTAAAGATCCAACACAACACATAAAGTGCCTTCTCTCAGTAATGATCAACATCATATCATGAAAAAATCAGCACTAGAATGGTGTTCCATAGTAGGAAGAGCAGCTGTAACACAGGACACAGAGCGATACCAGTGAAGGCACGTTATTCTGTAGTTGGGTCTTGCACCATCGTGTACTCCAAAGCATTATTGCCTTATAAACCCACATAAGTAGTTTTCTATTAATATATTGAATTGGCACACAGTTGAGCACTGATTATTAATGAAAACAGAAGTCTTAAAACTTACTCCAGGGTACATACTCTAAGAACAGCACACCAGGAGATATCTGCATAAGCACTATAAAAAGCAATTCAAAGATAAGTTTTCAGGTCTCTTGTGGACCCTCTCTTTTTTTTGTTTAGGTAAGAGATTTGAGACCTAAGACTAATCTGAGATGCTTCTACACATGCAGCCTCAGTGGACTGGGAAGTATCTAGGCTCTAAAGAGCTTATGCTACAGCTCTTTTACCACATTTTCCTTCTAGTACTGTGCTCATTTACCATGGTGTCTCTATGTGGAATAGTGGGAGAGAGGAAATCCAAGTACTGGATCTCTTTTTGAAAAGTCACTGGGACATGGGAATCTTTTTGTGTTTGAGAGAAGCTCCTACACATCCTACATGGATGACAAGTCTAGTTAGATACTCCATGGTCACAAAACTTCTAATGACTAGCAGTATCACATCAGTAATCAGTCAAGGGAATACAGGCATTCACTCTGCATTTCAGAGGAAGTTTCTTATGAGAGAAAATGAAGAAAGGGAATGAAGAGGCTATTTAGAGATTTTGATCAAACCTGAAAAGCCAGACCCTGGCAGCAGATGGTAAATGGCAAACAGGAAGGTTTTATGAAAAAATCAGAATAGTATAAAAACAGTAGAAAGAAGGAAAGCATTACGATAACAGGAAATACTAAACTTTAAAGATTTCAAGGAAATACATATATACTGTCTGTTGCTCCATTAATAGATAAAAATGAAGTAAAAGAATAAAAGCAAGAGAAATGAAAAAGCAGGAGCAGACCATCACTAACAAGTTTATGCACCGAGATGCAGCTTGAATCCAGGTCCTGAAATAGTATATAGATCACAATGATTTCAAATTTCTTCTGAGAGTTGGAGACATGAGGTATGTTGTTAACTTCTCACAAGTCTCCTGTGCTGCGGTCATGGTAAAAAGCAGTTGAACTTTTAAACAAGAAAACTCCCTCAAAATCAATGAGCTGTAAATTGTAGGAAGCTAATAGGGCACAGCAGGAAATTAAACCTGTATACTTCTGCCAATCTCATACTTTTATTTGTCAGGGGATCCACTGCTATTAGACACTAAGAATGGAAAAGATGAGCTATATGTATCTTTGGTCTTACATGTTTGTCCATTTTTATGACTTTTTTTGCTGAGAAAGAACTTGTCAAGGAGCTGGAAGAGAATTTTTTAATAACAATATATTTGACAGCCACTACACTGGACTAAAAAGCTTTTGGCTGAAGCCAAGGGTAATTTAGGTTGATACCTAAGGCTCAGACCTCCTTACATCTTCATTTGCAGCAGTCCTTACTATTCCCACCTAGACCTTTCTTGAATAATACTTATCATATTGGCCAGAAAATTTGCTGATTGTGTGACTGCATACAAAGAAGAAGAATTCTCTTTTGGTCCAAAATGGTATTCTCAGTTCAGAGCTACATGATGAACCTTCTCCTCTCAGTCAGTCTCCCTTTTTTTCCCTCCTTCCTTTTGCAACTCTGCCAGTGCAATTATCACCCCCCCTTAGAGTATGTGTCTCAATTTCAGTACCAATGCAACCATACTTTAATGTATTGTAGAGGAATATTTATTTCACCTAGACCTAAGAACCTAAGTTTGTCAAGTTATTAACCAGCTAATTACTTCAAACTTCCTTCAGTCTCCTTCAGAGCAAGCATATTAGCATAATCTGCAACTCTTGCTACTCAATCCATGAGATTTTTACATGTGGAAGCTCCTAGCTACGCTAAATTCCATAGTGTTCTACCAAACTGACTTGCCTGGTAATGCAAGATAATGCGTGTTCAAGGCTGTAAAGCACAATACACTCTCAGCTACAAAAATGCTGTCCTATGAGAGTCATAAAAGATGCATTCATCTTTACAAAAAACATATATTGTCCTTCAAGCCATCATTTTCCACAAGTGAGGAGCTATACAGTTGGGTGAATAAATTGTAAATACTTGCACTTGTTCCATTTGATTAAGCAAGATTCATTTTATAAATAACACAGGCTTAACTTCTGTCAGTCCCAACTAAATCAGCTGAATGATCAAACGCTTAATGTCTAGGGGTGAGCAAAGTCTGATCAAGATCAAAGTTTCATTTCTATAAAGCCAATTTTTTCCACCATAACCATGTTAAAATATAGCTTACTAGCCAGTCTTTGGTCTTGTTTTTAACATGCTATTAGTATCAATAAAACAGATCTTACCTTGGTCTTCTGAAGAAACTGGTGACCTGGAATAAAACAACAAAACCCCGTCAATCTGTGGTAAAAGAAGGCCACAACTACAGTTCAGTTTCAGTCTGAGAAATGGGATATGGAGTAATTGGAAATTTTTCTTCTTTATTCCTTAGAAGAGAGAACTGAAAAGCATCCCACAAAAAAACCCAAAAAAAATAGAGCAGAAAAGGCCAGAGACCTACTCTAGCAGCAGGTTCTACTGGCCAGAGTGACCATATGGACAGATGCCAAGACTGTCTGTAGACACTTGCCAAAAAAACTCATCTACTACTGTCACTGCTGGGAGAAAACCTCCCAACCAGGGATGGTCAAGAAAATTACATCTTGGCAGGAACTCACACTCATTGCAGTGGCTATTTTTATTTTTTTTGTTGCCATAAATCAATGTAGTGGCTAGCATAAAACACTAGTCATAATTAATAACAGTTCATGTCACCTTCACAGAAACAATACAACAGAAAAAATAAAGTCTGGACAAATATAAGTACAGAAAAAAACAACACACCACCAGCAACACAAGAGTTATATTATACCCTAACCAGTGGATAAAGCCTCTGATAATACTCAGTGAGTGAAGGCTTTTCAAACATGAGGCACCTCTCAGTGTTCCTGCTGATAAACAGAAGAACCCCATTGAATTCTAGGGATTTGTGTCACAGTTCTCATCACTAAGGATCACGCTTCTCATGGTTTTGGTCACCACCCACAACAAAGAAACATAAAGAGGCTTAAGTACAGATCTTCCATTTCTCCCTTTGCTGCAGTAGCCTGTCTTAGCCAAACTGGGGCTAACTGTACAGACAAATCTGGGATGTACCTTCATTATTTAGACCAGATTGACAGCATGCAGTGCACTGGCCCATTGCCTCAGCACTTCCCCAGCACAGATTTCAGTTACATACACAGCCTTCCCACCCAGGTAACAGCGAGTTTGTTCCTGCAGTGAATGGGGCAAGCCATGGTTTCCTTTCCAAGATATTGAATTTTACAACAATGTACAAAAATAACAAATTACAAAAGACTTAAAAATGCTAGTGTTGCCAACAAACAGATCAAAGCTGACATAAGAAAAACAGCTGCAGAGGGGTGAAAGGCAAAAAAGGAACAGAGGGGAAAAGAGCACATGGATATTTAATTGAGTCAGCAGGAGCTGAGGGTTGGAGGGGGAGAAGAAGGGTTAGAAACTCTGGATTGGAGGAATAAAGAAGCTGAAAGACTCATGATCTCATGTCATAACAAGGGTCTGAAAACGAAGGTTCAAGGATTATAGAACATCAGAAGCAGATATGCAAATATGTAGGATAGATGCAAACAGGAAAAATGGAAAGAAAAGAAGGAAACCTTCCTGACAAAATATGCAAAATTTTTTGCTTTAAAAAAGAGAGAGATTGGCAAGTGAAGCGAGGAAAGAGTTACAGCACAGCTGTAGCAATGGTCACTGTGAAAGGAAAAAATTTGATTGCCTAATTGAGATTCTGACTGCACAAGAAGCCAATGTGTCTGTATGGATCAGAATTAATTAGTCCTCCACAGCCATTAAAGTCTCTGATTGCTGCTGAAAATCCTGGGCATGCATCCTGCTCTGCTGCCAACCAAGCCAGCTCTGCCCTTGCACTTCAGCTGTGCCTGTGGAAATAGAGCAGGAATGCAAGAAACCCCAGGGATTCAGCAGGCATCACTGGGACTGTCCCACTGCTTTGACCAGTTAGTTACAGACCTTTGTCCACAACCCCTAGAAGAAGCCCTTCTGAAGATCAAAACTCAACACACAGTGTTTCCTACAAGGTTAAACAGTGCAGAATGGCTCATATCAAGAAGTGCAAAGTTTCAGGTACTTAGAAGTACACGCAGGAGTCATGCCAGGTTCCTTAGCTCACATATCCTGACTCTCCACCCATTGCTAATGCAAGATCTCACAGCATCTGCAGAATTTATTCCTTTGTTTTGTTTTTTAATTGCACAGTTTCATCACCTTTCAGATCTTTATTTGAAACAATAAATGAACAATACAGATTATCCTATAATTTGGCTTTGTCCTTGGTGAAAGAGATGTCGTTAGCTCCTGAAAGCATCAACAACAGGAGAGACACTATTGCAACACCACTGTCTTCTCGATTAAAACACTGACTGAAAGGAAGAATGAAAACTATATTTGTGCATTTTTAGTGCACCTAAAATTAATATATATTTTTCAAAATATTACTGCGATGTTACTTAGTTGCATTCCTTGAACACAATGTTTGAACAATGTTTGTCACTGATGTTACTGTCAATGTTTTCAGTTGAAATGATTCCTCAAGCATCTTTTGGAACTGTGTAGCCTGGCATCCTGAGAAAGTATGGTTTATAAAACCACAGCATCTTGATGTGCACATATGCACCTCTCTGTTTCAACCTAATAAACTCTGAGCTTGTTGGCTCATTTTATCCATTGTTAACAGAAGTGCTAGAGAGTCAATTCCTGCTTTCACAAGAAAACACAATAGCATAAGCTCAAACTTTCTGATGCAGCAGCAAAGCCACAGAGAGGTTTTGAATATCTCAGCCACAGGAAAAGTCTTAACAAGAGCTTCCACCACTGGAGATACCAGAGGTTCAACCCCACTAAACCAGGCTTTTTTTTTATTCCACTATTGACATGAAGTATTTTGGCAAAGAGTAGGGACAACTTTCAACATCCTCCTACAATTCCAGGCCATACAATAACTGCTCAAATACTGGCCTAACTACACCAAGGGGACTCTTGTTTGTAGCTATAATGGAAGGAAGTGAGACCGCTGGAAAGTCCACACTAATAGTGTTGGGCATTTTATGCCTTGACTAGTCTACCCCATACTCGTGAGGGGCTCTAAGGGAGGAAAGAAAGAAAGTGTAATGACCTGCTCAAAACCACATACACTCACTCCACAGCCACCAGGGGCTTTCCTGACAGGGAAAAAAATCCAGTGGATGCTCATATTTCCGGTCACACATCTTTCTCTCACGTCTGTAAGAAGTGTGAGGGATGTGCTCTGGCAGCACTGGCCAGAAGACAGGTGGCCCAAAAAGGGAGGGTTCTCAGCTGCTAACATCCACACTGTAACCATCTATCTCAGGCCTGTCAACTACCCCCCTAGTAAGATGTGTGTTTTACTGTCATAAAGAAGCAAGTCATCATTCTCACAACCTCCATGCTTTAAGAAAATTACAGACAAGTCAGAGATACTTCAGAAAAACTAATATACTGTCAAGATCTGTGGTCTCACCTGGGTCAAAACACATTGCCAAATGACATCTTGAAGAGTTTTTCATTTGGTTAAACAAAACAGAAAAAAACTTCAGGCAAAGTTTCAAGCACTGCAATATCCTGTTCTTAGTATCAACTGTTAGTTCTGGTTTTATCTTGGTGTAAAATTAACTTGTAGAAAGAAAGGCTTACTACGTCCCCAAGAGATGGCCAGATTGTCTGTGACTGGCTGCATTTCCAGATTCATGAGATTCAATTAGCTCTTCTACCAACAATGATACTTTCCCACTCATAAATGAGACAGGGAAACCCAATTTCACATATTTTCACCAAAGGCATTAAGCTGACTTTCCTCCTGCTCTGGTTTAATGAACAGCTACTGTTGTAGTGGATAGTTAAATAAAGACAAACATTTCTATGATAGGGGAGGGGAGCAGAAGGAAGGAAGAAGAAAAGTGTGTTATTACAGAAAGGCGTTATCAGCTCTGTTTCCTCTCTTATGGGTCCTGCAGTAGTGTTCTCCTGTTACTGAGTGGGAAACTCTACTCAGAGGGATAACAGAACTTGAAAGCCTCAGTCTGCAGGGGGAAGTTGTGCATTGTTTGTTCCACTACCCCTTACACAAGCAAAACAATAGTCTTTGGGCTTAACACAAAATGCACAAGCATCTCCTAGAAAATGAGGTACATTTATTTAGAAATGCCTTAAAAAGCCATAATAATAGTGCAAAAAGACCCTAACCATACACGCACTAGATGCATCCAGCAAATTGGAAGTCTTACAATACTGAAGGCATGAGACATGCCCACCTAAAATAGCGGCAGACCTCAAAGTTAACGGTCCCATCCAAAGTTCATTGGAATTTTTCCACTCACAGGGTTTGGATGAATCGCTGGAAAAACCTAATCCTCAGTATAGCCAAGGCAGCCTTCAGTATCATACAAGCCATGCTCAAACAGCCAAACAATCAGAGCTGTTTCCAAGTGCACTCTCCAATGTGCAAGCAATAGATTTTTTCAGCGCTAGACGGGTAGAAGAGGAAATCCTCATTTCAAATGAGGTAAGCACAGAGACTGGCACAATTTTGAGCCCAGTCAGCTGAGGCCTGGAAACCTAGAGATATACAGCCAACCTCCAGCAGATGAATTCTAACAAAATTTCAGCAAATGGGTACATTATTCATGAAGACAAAAGCCTCTGGAGAAACTTGGAGCTGATGTAAAGTAGCTATTATAATCAATAAACCTGTGGCAAAAACCATCTGCATCAGGCCTCTTTAAAACCAGCTGTTTAATATTTAAAGGCAAAATAACCATATCTGTATAGCAATTCTGTGGGGGTTTATGACCATTCCTCTTTTATCCTGCTTAAGCAATGTATTTCTGCAAACTTTCTAATTCAGTCTGACAACAGTTGCCTATGATCAGGGGAGAGGAAGAGCTGACAGATTATACCTATTCCTTCTCATTTTACATGTACCTCTCTTCAGAACCAAAAATGGCATCCCTGTTGGGATTTATTCCTATATTCTTCGATCGCAAATGAAGAAAATTTTTAGCACGTTATTTTTAAAACAAAGGTTAGGAAACCCTCACTCAGCAATCTGCATCAATGCCTCTGGGATTATGAGTGCCCTGCAGACTCAGCTGCAGACAGTGCATCACATCTTAATGGCAGAAAGGCAGAAGTGCTCATTTTTCTGGTCCCTGAGCAGATAATGCTCAGTCTGGGTAACACGATTTTCTGTCATGGTACCTGATGAAAAAGAAAAGCTTAAAAACTACAGAAAACTTCCCCACACTTTCACTTTGACCCTACACATTCCCAAATCAGTGACCATCACAGGCTGGAGGAATACAGCAAACTAGCAAACTCAATATAGGCAAATGCAAAAGTCCTGCAGCTCAGGAGGCATAAACCCATGCAATAACATAGCGTGGGGGCTCTAACAGCTGAAAACAGCATTTTAGAAAAGGAGGTGTGTTGTTGGCAGAGTACAAGTTGGACATAAGTCAGCAGAGTTTCCCGCGGCAGCAAAAGCCAGTGACACTGAGCTGTAATTGCAAGAGCACAGCCATAACGTAGATGGAAGGGATTTTTGACCCTCTACTCCGTGCTTGCAAGACTGGAGAGCAAGACAGACGTTGACAAACTGGACTGAGTTCCACAAAGGGTTGCAGAGATGGTGAGGGCATATGAGGAGAGGCAGAAGAAGCTGGGTTCATTCACTAAGAAGAGAAAGTTTAGGGAAAATCTAGTTGCTGCCTTCAACTATTCATGGGAAGGTATAAGGAAGGCAGAGTCTGCAGGAAGAAAGGAGAAGCAACAGTCCCAAGCTGAGACACGGGAAATTCAGTTTGGATGTTAGGAAAATAAAAATTACCATGTAGATGATCAAACAGAGGAAGAGTCTGTGCAGCGAGATTATCGAATCTCCAGTTTTGCACATACTCAAAACTCATCTGGAAAAGGCTCTGAATAACTTAATCTATCTGGATCCACTTTGAATGAGAATTTGTATCAGATGACCTCCAAAGGTCCTTTCCAACTCAAATTTTTCTGCAGTTCTCTGAGTCTCTCTACAAAACTTTCTATTTTCACTAACCAGTTTTTCCTGTCATTCTTTTCTCTCAAATATTTCCCATAGACAATGGCCACACACATGGGAAAATGCTGACCAGCAATCCTCCCTGAATCTAAGAAATTCCACTCAAGTTATTTATTATTTTGCGGAAATCTGTTTGGATATGTCCTGTAACCTGCAACAACACTCCGGAGAGCCTCTTCTTTCCTAATTCTGCTAAAGGCAAAGATCAGTATTCTTTGTAACACTTCTCTATCTTCCTTCATCAGTCTCAGTCTTTACCTGCTCTCAGGCTGTTCACAAACAGTCCAACATACAGGAAGGTAACTTGGTGCTTCTTAGGGAAACCAGGGCAGCTCAGATGTACTCCTTGCTGGGTCTCAGGCATGTCTGTGTCCTTTATATTGTCACATATTTTTTCCCATTACTAACTTTTTGTCTCAACATTTCTCTGTCCACTGTGGAATGCTTTAACAAAGGCTTGGAACATCACAATGCAGCTATACCTGAAGTTGTACTGACACCCAGAGGAGTTGTCTGAGAATTGCTTTTTAACAAGGGAATAAAGGATTTTTTTGCAAAATCAGATATAAATCCAAACATTCTTCATGCTAACTCAAAAAAAAAAGGGGGGGAGGGGATAGAGAAATATTCTAACACATTCATCTTGAGTAAGATAGTTCTATGAGAAAGTTGGCTTGTTATTTACTTGAAAAAGAAGGTATTTCCAGATGGGCAGTATGATCAGTCTAGGAGTAATCACAATTTGTTTGGGTTTGGGTTTTGGTTTCTTTTAAGTACTTGGCCCTTCTTTCTCTTATTACATGACACCAAAGTATCTCAGCAGAATGAAAAATGTAAGGGGGCCTAATCCCAGCTTCTTCCACTTCCAGATTTGAATGATACCTTCAAAATCCTCCCTGACCTACCCAACAACATCTTGATGAAGTTGGGAGTCAAAAGACAAAGGAAAGGCAGTTGCTGATGTGCCTCTAACCCTAAAGGAAAGCAGGATGTAGCCACACTGTGTAATGCTTTGGTGAAACAACAAACTCGGTGTCAAGGGACTGGATGTTGTTTGACAGAGGTCATTATTAGAGAAGATCTGGAACAGGAACTCAAGGGGCTAGGTTTATGCACTTCCTTGGCATTCTGCATGAGAATAAAGAAAATATGTATTATGTCCAATTAGATAACAAAATATCTGGCTTCTTTCCTCAACAAAATATAAGTGGACTTTTTCCAGGAAAAGATTATCACAGAGGTCATTTTGCTACGACTTTTAACTTTTTATTTAACCCAGGGAGAGAAATTATTTTGCTAACCACAACACCATGACAGCCACGTTGCTAGCACATCAGGTATAATCTGCTTCATAAGACACGTCTCCACTTGGCCCTCGTGCTAGATGGAAGTGAAACACATCAGCTGCTTGGTATCTTGAGCTACTACCCAAATAATCTTAGGCCCCTTTGGGTTTCTAAACAATCTAGAAGCTACCCAAAGTGGTGCGTTTATTACAACAATGTAAACAAGTCACTTTTGATAAATAGCATTTAGTTCCTGAAACATGAGAATCCCTCAGAAACAAATTCTTGCAAGTATGTTCAAAAATAAGTGACCTGATTTTCATAAAGTTCCAAGCATTAAGAAATCCTCACTTTATCGCCATCTTAAAATAAAAATTTAAAAATCACATTAGTTAATATGCATCACACACAGGTCTTAGGCAGAGCAGAACTGCTGAGCCATTTGCACTCCTTCTATAGACTAATTTATGAAGTATAAAACTTCTAATGGGAGTTTCAGATATGATTTTGTGCTGCACTTTTAGATGCCTGGCACAGGAAGAGGAATTGAGGAGTCAGGGTTGCCTTGGCTCCAAGCCACCTCTGTCTCTCTGATTTCAGCTCTTGGCATAATTTAGCCTGGTCCATCTGTCCCCGCTTGCCTGTGGGCACCAACAGTGCCAGGAACCTCAGCAAGGCTGCGTGTTATGGCCCTGCTCCTCATGTATTTCCCTCCCTTGCACACACCCCTGTGTGCCAGCACTGCACTGTGTGTCACTGTGACACTCTCTCTGCCTCAGCTACTGAGACAAAGCGGGGGGTTTTAGTGCTCCTTTCCTAGCCCAGAGGAGTGTCCTTGCCAGACAAACAAGGACAACTTGAATGCTTTTAAGCTTGCAGAAGTCCTTTGGTAGGCATCCTAAGAAGACACTATACCTTCTACAGCCTTACATATAAGCCTGCAGCCAGAGGACGAGGACACTCACCCCAGACATGGAAGAGCAAGGGTGGTTCCCTGAGGAGCAGCCATGCAAGACACACAACGTAGGAAATACACTCCCTCAGCAGTTCCCACGTGGATCAGAGAATCTCTGCCCAACCCAAGCACACTAAACCCAGCCCAGCCTTTGTTCATCGGTACTTTCTGCTTCCAGCAATGTTTTCCAGAAGGCATAACCCTCTTCCACGAACACCTCCACCCAGCAAAACCAACTCAACTACAAATTTTTCAAGCCCCAGTTCTCAAAACTTTTCACTTTTTGTTCCATGAACCAAGTGAAGGCTCATGTCAGAATATTGTTCTCAGCCTCATCCAAACACTCTAAACTTTGCAGGTCTAAAATACTAAACTGCAAACCTCACAGGATGACCTATTTTCATGTGACTGTGCTTTGTCTTCAGCTTTTTGTTGCATGATGTCTTTGACAATTTCCAGCTTACAGCCACAGTCGAAAGAGAAACACAAAGATATCTGATGAATTTGAGAAAATTAGCTAAGATTTAACTTTTCTGAGTTTATCACTGTTAACTCCGGCAAAGTAGCACTTCTGTGTGATAAAGTAGTTATTTTATCAGACTCTATTTCGATTCTCTTTGCAAGCCTGTTAAACCAGAACTTAGGAACGTGAACAGGGTATTATTAAATGCAGTCTGAATGCATATTATGAGATGCCCAAGTGTGAATGCCTGAACACACTATGTAGTCCAACGTGTGTGTAACATATGTACAGGATTGGTTTTCGTACGGGGACTCTGAGGCTTACTAGCTCTGGCTTTGATAAGACAGCTTGGTACTGAGTGAGAACACATTAAGAACCACTCTCCTCTCTGAGCAGATGGCAGCTCCTTATGGCAGGGACAGAGCACATGGACACAGGCTTGATATTCCTATGCAATGCTCAGAAAACCAGGACTGGGATGTTTGGGTTTGGGTTTTAGTTGTTTGGTTGGGTTTTTTTCCTTACTTCAATTCTTACAAATAAGTAAGAAGTACACAGAAATACACACATACATATTACCTAAAACTACAAGATACACTACTTTTCCAATTTTTATTGGACTGTAAGTCTGCCATGCTAGAGAATATTCACCCTATATTTAGAACAGTGCTTAAAGTATGTCCAGAAGAATGCATACTTTCTTTCTGTCAATCATCTTTTATCACACCAGTAAATCCATCCAGCCCCTCTTCCAGTGCCTTAATGTTACTGGGAACCATAGGTCTGCTCTTTCCACTCTGTTAAAGCTGAAGAGAGGGATATTCACATTCAACAATGACAACATCAGTGCCATTGTCTCTACCTTTCTCCTGCCATGTGCAGTTACCACATGTCCAATGCAGGAAAGCAGTAGGCCTTAAAGATCAAACTATCAAATGCCATTTGCTTTTACCCAGACAAACGTAGAACAAGATTACAAGAAGTTACCCTCTTGATGTATTCCTGTCTTCTTTGCTGTTAAGCTCTTTTACTTCTCAGTGAAGATTCTGCTTTGCAAACTACGAGATCAAGTAGGCAAGCAAGGATGGAAGCAAAGGGGGAAAAAAGGATAGAGTTGTAACAAAAAAAGAAAACATACTCTCCTGTTTCAGCCTTGGCTATCAGCCAGAGAGTGGAAAGCAGATTTATAGCTGTTATGGCAAACCACTTAAAACAAACCAAGGCGCCCAGCTATCTGTACTCTGTCAACATCATTTCTTATCCTTTAAATGCAACCCAAATGCAAAACCCTTACATTCCATGTGGAAAACTCATGGTCACTCCTCTATCTACTGGACCTATTCAGAAATCATTTTCACACTAGGTGATAGTTGACTTTTTCACATCCAGGTAAGATGTCAAGTACACGTACTCTCTTGTTTGAAGTTGCCTCAAGGAGAAGAGGAGAGCTGGACTGCTCACATTTCCCCTTTGGAAAGTGGGATGCCAGTCAAGAAGCAAGATCTCTATAAAGAAACAAATTTGTAGTCTCATGGTGTGTGGGAGTGTTTTGCATGTCACTGCCTGCCAAAATAATTTGTCAACAGGGTGAATTTCCTCAGCTGTGCATCAGGTGTTGAGATGCCACAAAAATCATTAAGAGCCCTCATGATGAAGGCTCAGGGGCAGGTGGGTGGGAAAAGAGGAAGCTAAAATCCCACCCAATCCACTCTGGGGAGCTAAATGCTGAATAATAAAATTAACCGGTAATAACTTCTAATGAGGAAAAAAACAACTTCTGATGAGGTAAAAAACATCTTCCTGAATACAGTACAGGATGTACTCTATTTCCACCACATATGGAAGGGGCAGATACATAAACCCACCTCATCAGATGTGCCTCCTGTTATTAAAACCCCTCAGTAATCAGGTGCCTCAACAGCAAAGGCTGGAGACTTCATTCTTGAAGAAAACAAACACTCCTTGCATTGCATTCACATATAGAAATAAAGCCATAGACATGCAAATCTGAACCCAACTCTGATTTCTACTTTTCCCAATTACAGTTAACAAGAGGAGAAGCAAAAGACAGTGCCTTAAAGCTCAGTATTAATGCGGTGTGGGGTTGTCAGGATGATGTGTAAGTACCAAATACTAGTGACTACTGCAGAAATTTTAATAAGTAAAATCCACGAATTTTCTACACTCCAGTTCTCTGTAGACAAGGCCAGACACGAGCAGCAGTAACATATAAATTCTACTCATTAAAACAGAGGAAGAGCTGATTAAATAAGGTTTTGCCTGTATTCAATCACTTAAAGGTGACACCAGAAGCTGCTGAAAGTTTCCGTAGAATACTCTCCAGAACCAATTGATTCTCACTGTTTGCAAAGGTCCCTCAGGTCTGGTGGGTGCAATCACCACAGAGCCACAGCTCATCCCCTGACCTAAGAGGGACTGTACGTAGCAACAGTCTCCCTAATCCTGCTTTTGTGCCTTCAGACAAAAGAGCAAAAAGCCAGGATCTTTGCATGCCCAAAACCCCACCTGAAATGGTACCAACACGACTGAAGTAACACAAAGTCTCCTGAATCCTGAGGGCATCTGTTCTCACGTGCACCTCGCTCAGGATAAACCACAAGCATATCCCAGGCAGTCTTTGCAAAGATATGTTGGTATGAACATTCCTCTACATCCTCTGTCATTTTAACGTTGTTTTCCTCTCTCAACTGCCTTTCTTTTACAGTTGAGTCAAGATGTGTTTACTAATAAGACATGGCCAGGAGTCCCTTCTCCTGACCATTACAGGGATGAACATCATTAGAACTGCTTGGGGGAGGGGGACATGGATTAAATGTCATGTGGGAGAGACTCAAAACTAACTTGTGAATTAATGTTTATCCAGGTAAAAGTTTTAATTCCAGCTACATGACAAATATTTTGACAAATCTGTGTGTAATTTGCATCTGCAGCTGTACTTGCTGTTGCTATAGAAGTAGCTCCAGAAGGAAAAATAAAGATTCTTCTAGAAAAATTGTGAAATCTGGATACTCAAATTAGCTTCAAAACAGTTACAGATACCAGCAACAGTAGCTGTCTGTACAGCAACTTTTGAAAGCTCACAAGCTGCAAGGCAGCACAGGGCATTAAGCAGGACTTTTGGTTGTTGATACAGAAAAAAGTATGAATTTCACTGGGAACTATTTTTGTCTGCAATGCCACAGTTTCCAGATTGTTCTTGCATTCAATGATTATACCACAATATAAAAATAACTATCCTGGTTTTGAGTAGCTCATTACTGAACAGGCTATAGAAAAAAATAAGAGATTTGATGTATTTCTGGAAGGGTTTCCACTTCATAAACAGAGATTTCACAAAGAAAATGCTTTCCTTTTTGTCCACCATTTTTAAGACCCTTCCTATTGTTTGTCATGCTGATTATCTTTTTTTTCTCGATGGCAAGAAATCTTTAAAACAAAATATTTAAATAGTGTCAAAAATCTGCAAGATTTTCACTGCTGCATTTAATGGAATGAGAAAAAGCAGAAATCTGTTTTTTCAGAACCACAGGCATATATCTTCAAGGTAGAATTCCAAAGGAAACCAATAATTATTGCTTTTGTTCTCCCTGAAAATCTCCAAAAACAGTAGAAGTGGCTAAAAGCTGGAGGTGTATGAAGAGAATATTCACAAGAAGACCATAAAATACATGGCATTTATTATTCACCACACTTGTGCACTAGAGTGTAAAAAAAGAAGTTAACAGGTGGGGTCTTTGTCAAGAAATTCTCCACAAATGAGGGTAAGGGAAGATTTACTGCAGCAACTGAAAAAAGGTTTTCTTAATGACAGATAAACTGCAGCCTTTATCTAGGATGTGTGTAATGCTGTAAGGATTGTGACTGCATCATGCTGACAACAATAAGAGCTTTAAAAATACGTGACCAGATCCCACACTGAAATGCATCAGTTTTTCACACTCAATCTCACTTAGAGAACTCACTTTTCCTTCAAACAATTTCTTCTCCATTTGCTCTATTCTTATGATTTGTTTTCCTTTGTTTTCTTAACAGTTCTTGCCCTACTTAAGCCATGTTTACCTTTTCCTGAATCATTCTCAATCCACTTTACATCACTTGCCCTCTTCTTTGACTCTACATCTTTCTTCACTTTTACCAACAGCTCTTTCTTTTTGACATCACTTCCCTAGCAAGTGGCAAAGAGTTGCTTTAGGCAAAACTTTCTTATTCTCCACTTTCAGGTAGTGAGAATGATGCCTTGCAAGCTATTTGTAAAAGTACCTAAGACAACAGAAGAAAAAGAATAGGGAGAGTTGAGAAAAAACAAACACTGTGCTCTGTTATGGTTTAGTTCTATTATAAGGACTACACAGGAGTGTACAGTAAAGATGAGAGGGTGATTTATACCTTCACTAAAATAAGATTTGTTTGAAAGAAATCAGTAGAACCTCATCTGGGCAATGGAAAGTAATTTGTCCACGTGTACAAATTTCTGTTTAAAACATATGCACTTCATCTTGTGGCTTAATCTTATAAATGCAGCTTGAACTAAATCTGAACTTGAAAATTAATTCAGGTTTTGCTATAAAAAGAGCAGAGCAGACTACTCTGCCTACTTAAGAGCTGATGCTGAGTTTTCCAGTGGAATAGTTTTGGGGAAAAACTTTGGATTTTTTAAGTCTTTACCAACCTTTGACATTTTAAAGGTTCACTGTCACTAGGTACCTCCTGCCTAGCATATTCTGAGTAATTTCTTTATATTTTCTAAGTTTTCATTAAATGAGTATTCTTTCTCCTTTCCACATTCAAACTTGTATCTCTGATGCTCTTCTCATCTTGTACTACATAAAGATTTCTCTTTAAAAAAAAAAATACCCTAAACCACCTTGTAACATCTGCACTGTCACACTGATTTCCTGGTCAATGATCTGATCCTTGTGGCTGAGTTAAAACACTTGGCATTTAGCCTTTTTCTTCTTCCCTCTGAGGAACTAAGTTATTATTGCCTCATAAAGCAATGCCTGCATGGTATTACTAGCTAATTAATGCCTACTTAGTGTAAAAAGCTGCAGCCATCTTCCAGCATCTACAGGCATTTTTTCTTCCTATCTCCGACAAGACCAGATGGCATTCTGGCCAACCTTCACCCACCCTTCACAAGCCATGCACTCAATTCAGACAGTGCAGCTAGCAGCTTTGGAAACACATTATCATCACAGCTGGACAGATGCTAGAAAAGTGTTTGCTACTGCCCCAAACAAGGGGAAAATTAATGACTTCAATTAAAAGACATGGATTAAACCTGTACAAAGGTATAGTCACCTTTTCATCTTTGCATGCTGTTGTGGGTTTTGTTTCATTTTCCAGCTCTCAACACATAACAGGGTAACAAAAGTAACTAGGAAGAGAAATATATTGCCAACAACAAATGCTTACAGCAGGCCATGAGGTCACCCACAACTCACTGCACCATTTCATCACAGGATAAAATTAGGATGAATCTACTGATGTACAAAGGCAGGGTCCAACTACATGTTTCAGTGCAGTCAGACCAGAATATTTAGCTTTTTTAAAAACAAGCACCTCTAGTGCAAGTAAATCGTCTTCCCATTGTGTTTTGGGTTTTTTATGCACCGTTCACACTGATTGATGTTCCTGTTAAACTACAATCTGCCCCAGCTCCTGGTTACTGCATTAAGACACTGTTTCATGTCCTGTCCACTCCATACATTGGTTACGTATCAAAGAGCTATAAGAAAAAAAGGAACAAAACATAAAATACCATTAATCAAAAGCCAGCTGAAAATAACAAAGCTCAGTTAATTGAAAACAAAGGCATAATTTTTGCCTCAGAAAAAGCCCTGCCTCAAACACATTATATTCAAATTACACTTTGACACAATAGCTTGTGTTCAAAAGCAACGCCAAACATTATAATTATTTTCAGATCACATATTCTCTTCTCTGCTTCTATTTATTAAAATAATTTAAGGGACCTTTCTATTTGCATATTTTCCACTTGTTAGCTACATTCCCCACTTGTCCGAAATAATTACTTCGTCTTAAAGAGGTTTCATATATATAAATATGCCTATACACACATATTTATATATGTGTGTATACTGTGATGACAGATGCACTCTAAGCAGCCTGCAGCTATATTACCATCAGCTGTGGCTTAATCTGTTCCTAACACCTGAAGAGGTTCACTCCCAACTGTTTAAGAGAAAAATGACCACTCAGGAAACATCCCCAGTGAAATCGCTATGACACTTTCTCTCACACCAAGTCTCCTGCCACTTGTCCCAGGCTACAGGATAATGCACTTTGAGCTGGAAAACCTATACTATATTTCACACTAGATGTAAAATACTGGATGCTCATAATCCTTAGAAGATCCATGAGATCCTCTCTGTACAGGAGAAATTGTCCTCTCTGTTCTCTGTGATATTCTCGTTTAGGAATTTTGCTAAAATAGTTCTCTCAAGTTTTATTTCACAAATAATTTCTGAAGGAAGAAATCTCTCTAAACCACCTGTGAGTTACTTCAGCTACCAAAATATAACAGTGCTCTCTAAAGCACCTTTTTTTTTTTTTTTTTAAGTACCAGGTTAGAAAGACTATTTTAGGTTGCAAAGTCAAACATCCAACAGCTTAGAAATGTCAGAGCTCATGTCAGCTGAGCATCATACTCCAGTCCTGTTGCACTTAAATGTTATGACAATCTTTAATCACATTGCCACCCTTCACTTTCTGCTACTGGACTCTTGCCTCAGCATTTAGGCAGAGATCTGCATGGTATCCTTCTGTATAAGCAGTGCACAGCCTCAAGACTTATTTATTCCACGATACCAAGACCATACAGAATGCAAAATGATTAATTACCTGCTAAGCATCTCTGACAGAATCTCCCCCTAGTACCCAAGTTTCTCATGGCCATGAAATTTACCCTCACTCTGCTCCTCTAAGGCGAGGTTGCAATATTATCTGTGTTCTACAGCTGGGAAAGCAGGTACAAACTTTCCATTAATTTTAGTATTACAACCTGAGACAACAGAAAGCCTATTTCTCAGTTTCCAGCCCTTCACTCTCTTTAAAACTCTCCTTGTACTGGCCTCCCAGGAACCAAACCTACTTCGCAGTGGACATGCATAGAATCAGGAGCACACCATTAACAGGTCATTTGCAATAAGTTTGTTGCAAATCTTCATCACTCAGAATTCCTACCAGGGATAGTGAGGGACAAGCCAGTCCTCCAGAGCAGCATTCAACTGCCTTAACTATAATAATACCTTGTTTCTCCACTCGATCCCATGGCTCATTTACTATACACTTCCATCTTGGTAGCAAATGAGGCAGTGTCTAAACACATTTCAGAGCTTGCCCACCTGTGTAATGAATAATCTGCATAAACCCAGAATTCCAGATTCTGGAGAAAGCCACAAACCCTTCACCCAAGCCCCTAGCCTGTCTCACTCATCTCTGACCTGTGTGCACTCCACGTCCTCTGCCTTTGCATTATTCCCATTCTGATTTCCAGACGTGTCCTCTACGCTCCTAGCTAACAGCTTCCCATCCTCCAACCCTGTTCCCCAACTTCCTGTACATGCTCCCTTTTTGCTTCTTTTCCTGTGGCTCTTGCAACCTCTTTCTGTTGTTCCCTCATACACCTTTCCCTGGTCCATCTCCATTTGACCACGACTCCTACATCCCTTTTCTCCTTGCTGCTGCAGTGTGTGAGCAGCACAGCCCCACTGCCCTCAGCCCTGTAACCTGAATTAAGCACAGAGGAGCATAACTCCTCCATGAGCATGTACAGGGAGAAACTTTTGAAAGCAAAGCCCTTAAATGTGAGGTGTCCCCAAAGAGCATGAACAACCTCATCAGCAGGGCAAACTCAGGGGTAATTTTCAAGACAGCAAAAGCCATCTCTCTGGCATTATGATGACATTTTATTAAATGTCAGGCCTCCAAAACTTCATTCCACTACCAGCACTAAAACGTCTCAGGAAAAAACTGCTGGATTTATTTATCTGAAAGAAGGTAATTTAAATGAGCACATTTCCCACAAATCTTGTCTTCAGAAAGAACTGACTTTTTTGTTCAAGTTTTTACTAAAAGAAAAAGAATCAGAGACTGAATCCTGCCATGAAAAATTTCAGTCAAAACAATTAAAGTTTAGAAAAGCTGTAGAGAACACAATTCCTTAGAATAGGCAGTGACAAATACTTTACTCTGGGCAATGATCAGCTTTCCTTGTACTTAATAAATCTACCAAACCTAATTGTTACAGCTAAGCAAACATACCCAGTCATGCTGATGTAAACAAAATCATTCCCCTTACCAATTAGAAGTTAGTACACACGTTCTCACCATCTCTCCACACTGCCTAAAAGTGTCTAAGCACCATTTTTGTGATAGCTTTGCCAGCTGCAAATTTTGGGCCCTGCCATTCCAGTTTGTAGAACAGTGAACCTGAATTCATCATTCTTCACATTGCAAAGACCACCAAGATCTGATCCAGAATCCCTCAGGGGGATAGGAGAAAACCAGGTGAGTGCCTTCTGGCACTGCTACCTAGATCACCCTTTCTTACTATTATGTCTCCTTTTCCTGACAGTAGTCTCCAGTTTGTAGCCACATGGCTACACAGACTGTCATCCACACTGTCCTGGTACCTTAGGGTCTGCCTGTCCTGTAGGCACCTTGCAGCCCCCTTCCACACACATCCAGACAGAAAGAAAATCCGAAACAAGGACCACATGGACATTATTCCTAATTTTTCTATACTCAGTTTTAAAACCTGTCCATAGGGATACCTAAATAGTAAAACTAGAAACATAAAGCAGAAGTGATGTATGTAATTATACATTAGGTACATGGAGGGAATAAAAAACCCCAAAACACTGGAATCTTACAAAGCTACCAAGAGAGTTCTGACAGGTGTGTCCCATCTAAACTTTGGTAGTGACCATAGATCTACTGATGGTTTTGAAAATCTAAAGTGAAATGACCAAAAAGCTGAGAACCACTTCTGAAATAAGCAAGCAGAATAAGAGATGCTTTTATAAAAATCAGAACATGATAAAGAGGAAATCTCCATGAGGAAATTATCAGAAAGAAAACCACTGTTTAGCCATTCTACATGGTTCCAGGTTATATGAAAACTATTGCCTGTATCTTTGACAACAAGCAGCAGTTTTAGAGGTTTCTGCCTAGTCACATTGCATCAGAGCTACTGTGAGGGTCAATGTTTCAATTTTTCTCCTAACCAGTTGCCGAGATTTCCTTAGCTGGAACTTCAGGGATCCAATGTAATGTATTTTTTTTTTTCAGAAACTTGAACTGGGTTAATTAAGAGTTCAAAGTGCCACAGAGAAAGAAACAAAGTCAAGAACATATAATAATGGAGAAAGGCAAAACAGAAGGGAGGAGCTAACAAGAAGCAGCAAAAGGACTTCTGTAATTTCAGCACGTTGGCACAATTTAAAAAGCTTAAGGGAGATACTAGGAGTTGTCATCAAGCAGAGAAATGCAGAGGGTTCTTACTGCAGCATATGTGTCTGGCTGGCGTCCTTTTGTTTGTCAGGTACCTCGTAGTGGGGGGAAATCTTGCCGAGGCCACTGTCACTCAGCATCCTCTTTCGAACTGCAGGGTTCCACCGATCTGATATTCTAAGGATAAAAGAAGGAAAAGTATTCATCCCTCAGAAATTATCCTGAGTGCTCCACTTTGAAGCTGTCTTACACTTACTTGTTCCTAGCATTTTTCAGCTCATAGCAAGGTAAAATTGATTAATTCACTATGAATACAAGGCCGTTCCTAAAGATGAATAGAAGCATTTCTGGTTTGTTGAGAGGACAATAAGAATCAGACACTTCACCATCATTCTGAAACACAGCTTCTGTGCTTTATACAGCAGTATCAGAGCCTTAACCATGCAGAGAAGGAATTTGTAACTCAATCATTAGAGATTATGGCAGGGCAGGTAGTCAAGTGGTATCTTGACCTATAGAAGGGGTTAAAAGGTGCTGAAGTTTATTAGTCTTGCTGTGTGCTCCAGTATACCTAATGGAGTAGACTGTATGCTACTGCCCTTCTGTCATTACCGTGACTGGATTTGTCTCTGTCCCCTTCTTCCCACCTAATATCTGCCCACCCAGTCCTTCAGACAAGGTGACCAGATCCCAGCAGCACTCACCCAGAGGCCTGCTCCACTACCAGATCAGGCATTCCCGGCGGTGTCCCCACCTGCTGTGACATTACCATCTCTGGGTCCAGAATAAAAATCTCGTCCTGCGAAATTTCCGTCACAAAGTGCAAATGTTCCTGTTGGAGTGATCCAAGTAACAAATAGTGAACCTGCACCATCTGTGCTCTAGAAACTGCTGGGTGCACAGCAGGGTCTCCGAAGAGCATTCATGTGTTTATTTAAGTGAATACTTATACAGTCACATTGAAACCAATGCCACAGAAGCCACCAGCAAATATTTCAGCAGTTTCAAGCCAATGATGAAAACTGGAGGTCTACTTAAAAAGCTGAAGTTTGCATTTCAAAATGAAGACCAACAGCTGACGTCTCCCTTTCAATGATGCCTGACAGAACTTTTCATTGTTTGGAGGTACACTCCAGACCTCCACTGCTTGTACATTCTGCTTTCACATTTCCATTACCTATGCTCTCTTTCTTAGTCCTTACTTTTAGTTATTCACACTGAAGGCTCACTGTCCTTCAAAAAAAAACAACCACTGAGCACGAGTAGGCATGTCTATGTAGGCAAATGGGCAGGAAACTTCCCACTTTTAATGTGCTGGGACCATCACACAGTAACAACCTTTTCCCCACAGAAACACAGGACAGAGGAGGAGGAGGAGAAAGACAACCATTGCTACAGTGTCAAGTATTAAACAAGTGCAGAATAAGACAAAGAGGGTCACATTGCCTGGTTTAACCTGCATCTTCTTTATCCGTGCCTCACAAATGTTAAAGTACAACATGAAAGCAAAGATGTACAACATGTGTGTAAGGGAGTCCCATGGTGGCTACATGCAGATACTGAACCTGGGAACTCTGAACTAAAGTCACAGCTCCTGCTGCTTGAACTAAAGCACCAGCTGCTTTTGCTAGGAAGCAGTAATATGTTCATGTGGTTCAGAGACAGCTTACACAGTTCTCAGGGGGACCAGATACAATTGACCACTGTGTGAAATAAACAATTTGCACTCAATGCTGAGCCACTAATTGGCCTGTTCTGGCTACAAATCAGAAACACCAAAAACCCTGTAAAATTTTCAGTGTCTTCTAGAAAATATATTCAGATTGCCAAATTATACCAGAGGTCTGAATCCAGCAGTCACACATTGTTTTGGATTTCCTTGGGAATATTTGATGCAGCTCTGTTCATAATTCTCAAATTGTAACATCATCTTAACTTCCATAGTTCTTTCATGGCAGACACACACACAAGATCAAGACTTCTGGTGCCTAAAAGCATCAGTGAAAATATAAATGCAAATACACTGGTCACTGGTGCCACATAGAAGCCCTTAGTAAGACAATAAGGATGAAAAGTGCAGAAAATTTGATCTGTGTATCAAATTGGTAGTAAGCAGAAGAGCAGATGGGGAGCAGATACAAGACATCACTGAAAAAATGTGAATTACATCAACTAAAAAATGGCCCAGAATCTTTTCTCTATTTCTCGTGAGATGTCAGTAACATTTTGGAATACACATGAGGAATAACAAATAATTAATTTTAAGATGCCTTTGGCCTACATTAAAAAAACCCAACTATATAAATAATAACAGAATAAAGATTTACCTGAGATCTATCAATGCGGTAAAAACGATCAGCAGAAGTTGCTGCAAGACAGAGAAATAACAGAGCCATAGTGAAGAAAATAGCCTGAGCAGAACTGCATGGACAAAATGGGCTGGGCTAACATTACTACCATGCAAGATAATCCCCGTGCCAGTGAAGTCACTGTGGCCCCACAAGAACATAATCTAATTAATTCATTATGGCCCTATGAGTGGAGTCCTCAGGGGTCAGTATTGGGACTGAAACTGCTCAACATCTTTGTCAGCAACATAGACAGTGGGATTGAGAGCACCCTCAGCAAGTGTACTGGTGACACCAAGCTGTGCATTGCAGTTGACACGCTGGGGGAAAGGGACCTGGACATCCAGAGGGACCTGGACACACTTGAGAGGTGGGGACATGGGAACCTCACAAAGTTTCAAAGAAAAATGCAATGTACTACACCTGGGTCACAGCAATCCCAGGCAGATGTATGGTTTGAGTGGAGAAGTGACTGAGAGCAGCACTGCAGAAATGAACTTGGGGCTGATGGTTCGTAAAAAACTCAACATGGGCTGGCAGTGTGCCAGCTTACAGCCCAGAAAGCCAACTGTGTCCTGGGCTGCATCAACAGGAATGTGGCCAGCAGGTTAAAGGAGGTGGTTTTTCCCCCCTACTCTGCTCTTGTGAGAGCCCACCTTGGACCACTGCATACAGTTCTGGTGTCCCCAACATAAGGACATAGAACTGTTGGAGCAAGTCCAGAGGAAGGCCATGAAGTTGATAAAAGGACTGGAGCACCTCCCATATGAAGACAGGCTGAGAAAGTTGGGGCTGTTCAGCCAGGAGAAGAGAAGATTGCATGGAGACCTCATAGCAACCTTCCTGTATCAGAAGGGGCCCCACAGGGAAGCCTGAGAGGGACCCTTCATTAGGAATTGCAGTGATGGAACAAGGGGTAATGGGAACAAACTGAAAGAGGGGAAATTCAGGTTAGATATTAGGAAGAAATTCTTTACTGTGCCACTGATGAGATGCTGCCCAGGGAAGCTGTGGTTTCCCAACTCTGGCAGTGTTCAAAGCCCAGTTGAACAAGATCTCAAGCAACCTGGTCTAGTGAGAGGTGTCCCTGCCCGTGGCAGGGAGGGGTGGAACTAGATGATCTTTAAGGTCCCTTCCAACCCTTAGCATTCCATGATTCTATGATATTCCTATCACATTAAATGATGAATTTAAAGGTGATTCGTAATGAAACAGTAGTCACTGAAAATATTAACTTGAAATAAATATCAAAAAAATGTATTAAACAGATTTCAAGCTCGTAAGAAGAACTGATTACATTAAAATATGTTACAGGAAAAAGCTACTTTTTTGTTCCAATGAGAGTATGGCAAGCATATAATTAAATTGATGGGTTTAATAGGATTAATTCAAATTTTGAATCTAAAGAACAATAACATGCTTGGGAGCTCTTTGTATATGAAATGCATGGCCACAGATATTCGCTCTGAATTAAAAATATGTTCAAGGACAATTTAGGCTACTCATGAAAAACACATGACAATAGGGGAGATTCACTAAATAAAGTACATATTATGAACTTTGTCACTGCCAAGTAATTTATATTACTAATCCCAAAAGTATTTTATCATCTACAATGTGTTTCATCAGATGTGATTTTTTTGTATCTGCTTTGCATTTAATTTGACAAGTGAAATCAGGTTCATTCACTCTGGAGTTTTGACACAAGAGCACAGTGATACAGCATTGTAGGCTTTGGCACAGCAAGGGAATATCAAATACTAAAGACAAAAACTGAATGCATCTACCCACACAGCTTTCTCCGAAAACCAAACAAAATCTCAATATGGTTTTTATCAATTTCCCTCATGAGAGACAAGGAAGAGTGATTAGAAATTGCCAAGGAGAATTTGTTTTTGTTTCCAATATTAAAAATTAAGTCTCCCCATTCTGAAGCTTTTGTGAAAGCAGATGCCATCCATTTCAACTGCTAATTCCTGTGCTCTGGAGCTTGATGTAAAGCCCAGATAAGTCATCTGTTTTGACAAAGTCTGGGTCAAATAGAAGTGCAGCTCTCCAGGGATTTACAAGATGTGCAGCGTTACAAGGAAAGGGAGGTGCTTGCCATCATGTAAACAGTACAGTGCCTAAAGACCATAGAATTTAGAGAGAAACCAGAGTGCAGAGCACAGCCCTACCAGCAGCAGCACATTGCCACAACCAGCTGTGCTCTGAGTTCAGGCAGTGCCATGCACTGAGTCTGCTCATTACAGCACAGACACTAATAAACCAAACTAACCTCCCTTAGGGGAGCAGGTCCCCTTGGGATGAAAAAGTTACAGCAGACATTTTGATTGCTAGATGTAGGGCCTGTTTCAAGTGTTAGGGGGGAAAGGGATTCAGCCAGCTCCCTTTTTACCTGTTTGGTGTAACAAGAAGGAATGGTTATCCCTCCATAGTAATACTTTCAGATGAACTATCCTTCACAGGCACACCAGAAGCAAGCAGCATGCTAGGCACAAGACAAGGGAGATGCACTTACCATCTAGGAAGCACCATCTAGGAGAGAGCCTCTGAACAGAAAGTACTCTAGGGAATGAGCTTTCCTGGTCCTGGATAGGGCAGGGAAAACACATTTTAAAAACAAAACAAGAAAAACCAAACCAAACCAAACCAAACACCCCAAACAAAAACACACCACTTTTTTTGTTTTCTCTAAAAAGGCCTATTTTCTAGACTTTTGGTTTTTTTTTTTCATTTTCCTCTACTGACACTGCACAATGTGTAAAAGCTACATAACCTAAACCCTCTGGATTTTCTTCCCTATTACATCAGGGTTCGACTGCAGAAATAAAAAAGAGTAAACTGACATGGTCACTTTCAGCCACATTTTCAGCTACCCCCTTCTCTTACGCTCAGCAATACCAAAAACCTTTGTATCAACAAGAGCTTTCTCAGCTTATTTGTGGGGACACAGCAACAGAGGGACGTGAAAGAGTTGAAAGACACACATGAGTAGCAAACAGCGGCCACAAACTCTAATTATTGCCTTTGTTCTTTATGTGTTGTCACAGAATCACAGAATATGCTGAATTGAATGAGATCATAAGGATCATTGAGTCCAACTCTTAGCCCTGCACAGAAGAATCCCCAAGAGTCACACAATGTGCCTGAGAGTATCTGGCACCTTCCTTTATTCCAGCTCAGTGTTTTTACACATTTTCCCTTCTCTACTGATCTGCCACTCAAAGCAATTCCCCACTTTCCTGTCTCTGCTCTGCCCCAAATGCACATTGGGGTAAAAAAAATCACGTTATCCCCTGCACTCAGAATACACAGTGTGCAGGTCTGAGGACCATCACTGGCCAAAAAAAGAGACATCATACATTGACATGTTCCCATTCTGGCTAAAAATATCTGCTCCTGGAGAGCAGACAGATGTTACTTTAGGAACCAAATGGAATAACTGGGGAGACCTTCTTCCTGACCTGTACTCATCAAGGATTCAAACAGTCTACCCCACACATTTTTAGCTCTCCCTGGGCTGGAGAGGCAAAACAGATCTCAAGAGAGCAGAGGGTGGTCATGGCTGTGCTCCATGATGCCAGTGGATGGTCAGTAAATTTCCTAAAGTCACTGAGATATAACATTTAAACACAAATATATCTGCACAGGGCTAAAGACAATAGCATCAACCTTGGACACACACAGAGAATTTGTATAGAGACAGATTCTACCCTTATTTGCATGTTAAGCAGCACAATCAACACATCTGCAAATGATGTAAATTCAGGCACATATTGGCTCAAAATTAAACTTTACTCCTCTTTCAGACAACAGACTACAGAGTAGTCTACCAAGTCACATGGCAAGAAAAGAAAAAGTAGAAGCAACAGGGAGCTTCATTCCATAAATCTTGCTCTTATGTACAGCATATTGTTTCTGGCCTCTGTACATTACAGGAGAGATGGAGACAATGACAGAATAACATTCTACAATGTGAACTATATCTGCACATGGGGACCGAATAACACATCTCAGTGGTTTCGTAGAATCCAATTTAAAATACACCTTTTCTTTCTCTAAGAAACACTAATGGAGCTGTGGGGTACTTAGGTTTGCTTGTATTGCAACTGAGGTGTATGTGGGAGAATCAAGGATCACTGAAATCCACTAGATTTGCCAACATCTGTGTATCTACATGCACAAAGCTTTATGTATCTTAATATGAATTCACTCTGTGTGGAAAGGGGAGCACTGCTACACAAAGGACAAAAGGAAGAAAACATCCAATAATGGTGTGTACTAAAAAGTATTTCACACAAAGAGGAGAAATGAGTAAAAATTGATAGAGTACATAATGCTGGGAAAATGAAGATAGGGAGAATGCTGGTAAATGTAAATTTGAATAATCAATTGCATATTGTGATATCCTCCTTCCAAGACTTCCTTACAGTTCAACTGCAGAAGTAGCTTGCAAAGTCTCAGGCCCATGAAACTGATATTTTATGAGCATTAAACTCATTAAAGAAACAAAACAGAATGAGAAACAAGTCTAGTATAATTTGTCTCATCTGTACCTGGGCTTACTAATATTTCTGCTGACTTCCCATGTTTTGAGCTGCAGAGGAATCACACAAGAGAATTGCATTTATGAGACCTAAAAGTACCCATGACACCTTATTAGTGAGGTACGAACACTGTTCCATCACTTCAAGCACCTTATTCATGCCCTTTATGCCCCCTCCTTTTTCCCATTTCTGTAATATGTAGAGGGATACCAACACGGAAGAAACCTCAAATTAACCTAACAAGACAGTTTGCAGAAATGACCCGCTGAGAAAAAAGACAATGTTTGAAGAAAGCAAGACAAACAAGTACCGAAGACAAAGCACAGAGACGGAAGCGTTCAAAATACAGCATCATAAAAAATGAATGGTATGTTAGGGATTGCACACTGCTGTGCACTAAAGAAGATGGCTAGGCAGCCAATTTATATACTGCTATAACTGTAGAGGTTAGAGCCAAGTATGGAGCTGATTTTCAACATTTCATACTCTCCTTTAGACTTCACCATTTCAACAGATTTAGTTCTTCATTTTACCTCAGGCAGTTTGCTACACATGGAGCAATCAGCAGCCACTTAGGTTAATTTATAATGAGTGGAAGAGAATCACACATGCTGGTTTATTAGTCAATTTGCTAGATACGAACACATCTCTAAAACCCAGTTCCAGGGCAATGATTGATGGAAATGTCAAAAATATGAGGTTAACACTGGACAGGGAAATGAAGAAACAAACCATGAACTGATAAGAAGAAGGCAACTCCAGGAAAACATGCCAAATTATGTTTTCTTATAATGTCTGCAGGCAGCACATCTACAGGCATTCTTGTGAAACTGGAATTCTGTATCACCCAAGTAATCATGAACACCCAAGAAATTATCTGCAATTCCACCACGATTGGTTCCTGTCACCTGGATCTCTGTATGCTTTCTCAGTGAACTCAGTCCTGCTGATCCAACAAGACTTGCATTGTTAAATCTAGGAAAAATGCTAATCAACACCATGCGAGTTTGTGATCTTAAGCACTAGGTGAGCTGACCATGGTTTGTGCCGTCTCTGTGCTAATATCAGATCTTTTCAGGGGTCAGCAGAGTTAGTCTGGGCTAGTTTACCTCCAGTTTAAGCACTCTGCAACGAATTATTTTACTGAGAGAAATATGCAACAATACTTCCAACTGTAAAAGCAAGTTCCGTATTGCATAAATTGTAGAATACAGTTATAAAATGCACAGAGACCAATTTTAAAAACTAGTCACTAAAACTTGTTTGTCTCAGGCAGAAAATGCGTTTGTGCCCAGGTTGGATGAAAAAATTACTCTGAAGTTTATGCTTAAGGTAGATGACTGTCCCGCACAGAATTGTTAAGATATTAGGCCTGCTAAAACACCTTTTTTTTTCCTCCGTGATAGCCTTTATTACTACAGCTATGCAATATAGCATGTTATTATTCAGTTTCTCAGACAGAGAAATAGTTTCACTTTTGTCATTTGTCCTACATGACACATTCTCTCACTCACTTCAATAAGCAAGGCACTGCAATTGCAGGATCACTCGCACCATCGTGCTGTGCTATTTTTAAAGGCGATTCCATAAGGCTTGCAAGGAAAAGGATTGTCCAAGACAAATCAGAACGAACCCCCAACACTTAACAGTAAATAATGATCAGAAATTCATCTAACATACATGTATTTAACGGAAGAACACAAAGGTTCAAATGCAAAGACTGTAGTTCACATTGTTAAGGCTCTTCTTGTTCCGATACTAAAAGGAAAGCTCATCTTACCTGGTAATGAACTCTCTGTGTAGTAGAAGTTACCGACTGTAGGTCCTAGCAGAAGGACAAAAAGACACAGCAGTGATGAAAAAGATCAAAGCAATAAGAGCTGTTTGCAGTTCTACTATCTGAAGTGGGTGGGCAAACACAAATCATTTTGCAAGTATTTCCCGCTGGTTTTAAGCATATGAAACAAACACCAGAGAATAATCATGGAAAGTTGACTTAAAGTTTAGATTTCTATGCATTTTGTCAAAAAAACAGTTTCAAAAATACAGAGATTATGTCAATGGGACCTTACCATGTTACAAATCTATTTGTTCCATGAGAACCATCTAAACTTGGAATATCAGCAAAACAAATAATAAAAATATGTTAAAAATCTAGGCCTTTTTTAAAAATATTGCTGAGCGATTAATGCACTGAAGAAAACCACCGGCAGTTCTCCCTGTTTTAAGACAACCTCATTCCAAGGAGGACATATCAAGATGATCCTGATATATAGCAGGATTCACGAGTCTAATTTATTTTATAGAGATTTTGTCAAACAGTTATAGCTCATATAGCTCATGACTTAGGAGCCTGGCCTTGCCCCCCAGCCACATGTGAGTTGGCAAAGTGCAGTAAACCTTGGCATCTCTGTTCCTTGCAAATGTGTCTGAGCCAAATTAAGCACACGAAGGAAAACAAACAAAAATCAAAAGCACACAAACGGCTCAAGGTTAGAGAAACACAATTCCTCCAAAACAGCTATGAATAAATCAACCAGACCTTCTAGTTGTGCTTCCTCCAGGGTTGTACAAATATTCACCACCCAATACTAGCCATTGAACTGCCTGAGCTCAGTATGAGTTCACATTTGTAACCTGACGAGAACATCATCACAATTATTTCATTGTGATTTTCCATACCACATACTTCAAATACCTATCTTACACCTTACCTCCTAGAATGCACCGTAGGTACTTTACAATAGAGTTTTATGCCTGATAATAACAGTCACACCTCAGGTCTGGATGTTCAGAAATGCAAAAAAGTGAAAGCCTGAAGCGAGATACTAAAGCTCATATTCAGACTGCACGTGCAGAGTTCCAAACCTACGGGAAGCCAGTGGCTCCCAGAGTTCAATGGAAGGGATGAGGTTCACAGTTCTGTGTAAATTAGACCAACTACTTGTAAACCTATGTAAAGTCCTCACACTAGTAAATGTTATTGAAAGATATCACTAAGAGATAAAAAGCAATCAAAGACAGTACATTAATGAGAATCCATTATTTTTATCACTAAAGGCATGCACACAAAATTATTTGGGTAATGAGACATTTGGAGTCTCCATTTCCCAGACCGTACTGCAGAATGAACTTCCGTGAGACGAGGTGTTCATGACAATAAGAGCATTCAGCTGCATAAACATACATTTGTGAGATTTGAAAACAGCAAGGTGTGTGGAAAGTCCTGGTATTCTGTTCTTAATCAAGAATTAAACACATGCATCCACATCAATTATGTTATTGTTTAAAAGGAATCAGTATGATCTTTAATTTCGTCTTTAGGAAACATTTTTCAGTGCTTTTTTTATCATATCTTAATTTCTAGAATTTTGGTTTCAGTGGTTGGCAAATTACAGTAGCCTTGATATATGGCTATTGCAACTATTAGACACCTCTGCACTCAGAACTGAAAGAAGAATACAATAGATTAGCAAATGCTATTTGATTTCACAAAAGCCTCACCTCTTGTAGACGGTCAATGTACATCCGACAAGTCTCCAAGTCGCAGTCTCCTCGTACAACTATAATTCCTAAGGGAATGGCTGAAAAATTAAAAAGAAAGAAAAACCACTTCAGCTAAGGCTCTTTAAGAGATTTGCAATGGGCTTTGACTTTGGGGTTTTTAATGTCCTCACAAAAGCTTTCTACTATCTAAATCTTAACAGTTATTTAAAAGCATGTTATTCATCATTAGTTTCACCCTTTTATGATTATCAAATATTTCAGTTTTCAACCATCTTTCACGGTTTCAGGAAAGAAGCTAACATGCATCCAGTTAAATTTTCTGAAGTCAACATCAAATATTAACTGCAAAGAAAGGAACATCCCTCAGAACAAGTGTTTGGGAGGGTGCCCTTATACCTTGAAGTAAGAGCAATATATAATTTTCAGAACTTTTCCTTTAGGTCTACAAATTTAAAGGAATGGAAGTCACAGCCTGATTTTGGAGAAAACTGACCAACACCATGTTATTTTTTATGTAGGACTGCTTTCAAATCAAAACAGACATTATTCCATTGACACACCAAATTGGCATATCTCCATATTTATCCAGGGGAAAAAAAAAAAAGATAGCTTGTAAAAATACAGCAAATAATTCCCTTCAGGTAAGAGCAACAATTTTAATAAAAGGACATTCAGGTTTCCACAATCATTCTGTTCTTGCAGCCAAAAAGAATCCAAAACAAATCCACAAAAAGAATAAAATAGAAAAATGTATATGCAAGTCCACAAGGAAGGTACTAAAAGATCTAGGTAGATCATTAGAATCATTAAATAAAAAGAAAACAAGTGAAAACTCTTGAGTACCTGATTTTGTAGAATTGAACCACTGAATGAAGTTCTTTTTTTTTCCTCCCAGGAGGGTCTTTAGTCAAATAATGTCCCAAAAATTTATGGGAGCAGCAGGAAGGATGTTTAAATCCTCACATGAATTATTCCAGAGGGAGAGCAGAATACCAACTCATAAACAATTTTGATAACTGGATAATGAGCAGCAACATAAAATCACCAAGGTTTCTGAGATAAATAGAAAACACAACTGTGCTGCAGCTCTTCCTGCTGTTGATAAGGAGGTCATTAAGAAGGAGACATATTCAAATACCAAGAAGCTTTTCATTCTGGTAAGAGAACAAGACAGTGTTAAAAGATATAGGGGAACACAGATCACGTTTTCCTGGTCCACCAAGGCTAGAAGTACAAAGAGGAGCTCAGTGGTTTCAGGAAGAAGACCTGGGAAACACCTACAGCAGTCACATTCATGCGGACCTCAGAGACCAGTGCAGGGCTCAGCAATCTTGCCAGCATTGTGTTTAGAAAGCAAATTGAACAGCAGAACAGCTATGGACCCAGGAAAACTGAAAGCAGGAGAAAAGAATGCTAGAGGGAGAAACAAGGACATAAAGAAGGGATAGGCAGGAAGAATGAAAGAATTCACACATCTCCTTAAAAACTGACATCCAATAGTGATGACAATCTCCCTGGACATTTTCAGGAAGGCCAGTTGGGAACAGTCGTCAGTGTGACCTCTCAGATTCTTTCATTACAGAACAGAGACTGAGAAACAAGATAGCGGAAGGAGGGTCAACCATGAGGTTTGCTTCACGCGCTCCAGTGCTCAGACTCATTCTCTTTGCTTAGTGTTTATTATTTGCTTAACCTGCTCTGACAGAAGACCCATAAGCTCTTTGCAGAGAGTTCTTAATGGCTATCTAGCTTCAATTCAGCAGATCCCTTTGCAGTCCTTACTGAAAGAAGTGTTTGTTAAATTCATTTATAGCACTAAAAAGTGAATTGCAGCAGACACAGCTACACCTCCAACAGCTACAGAGCACTAGGGAGCTACACCACTGGCTCACAAGCTGTCACCACCAATTTTGTCTCTCTTCTCTGCACTAGATGGAGACTAAAGCTTTGACCCGATGAAAAAACACAAATAACACAGAACTGAAATCCTTAACTATCACCACTTCTGACAGCCCACAACACTTCAGGAACATTTGGAGCTCTGAAGAAATCCACCAAAATATCTACACAGAAAAAACTAACGAGAAATAGGTGTCTTAGTGGTGGCATTTATGGATCTCATCTAATGAGTGAAGGAAAAAAGTAATGCTTCACAGCTTTAACTAAATTACGCCATCTCAGTTGCTAGTGGCCCTAGAACAATTCTGAAATGCTGGGCTGCGTGACTTTGTCCTTGAACAGAAATATGCTGCCTTAACTGTCTGGAAGTCATGAACTAGCATGATCTATGGCATTTGTGGCCAATGGCTTAAGGGATAAGGTGTGTAAGATGGATCTCAAGGGGCTCCATTCCTTATGGTTCATGCCCTTTGAAAAACATTTAAAGTCATCACTGTATAACACTATAGTATATGCTAAAATGTTGTTTTCCAAAGTTGGGGTTTTTTTTCCTATTTTGGATTTGTTGTGGGTTTTCTGTGGGTTGGTTGGTTGGGGTTTTTTGCAAGACCCATTCGGCTTTCAGCAAGGAAAATGTTCCCAGCCCTCTTTTTTCATAAACCACAATAAGGGAATAAAATGCACCACACAGCCAAGAAGCCAAGACTTTCAAAGTTTTTCACAATAGTTGTAGTTTGAAAACAAAGGCAAATACTTAATGATTGATAATGGGATTAAAACTATGGGGTTGTTTCTCATTCTAAAAACAGGGCAATTCTGTGCAAAAGTGGAAAAATGAGTTAATTTGTGATAAATCAGTTAAAAACAAAGTCAACATGCATGGCATTCAATAACATTGTGGATGCTTTCATCCAGGAATAAAGGAGCTTCTGTATTTGCTGAACAGTGCTTTGTGGATGAGGATGTGGACAGTACAGAATAGTGCTGCGGGACACAGCGATTGCTGGATATGCCAGGGGAGAGGTGGGAGGACAAACAATTACACTGAGAGCACAGGCACTACAGAGCAACTTCCCATACACCCACACACTGTCCACTCCTGTGAACAGATGGAAAAATACGGGGAAATATGCCAAAAATAAGGGATAGTCTCAGATAATGAGCCAAGCCACAGCATTCAAGTGCCAGATATTTTTCTCCCGAGGTGCCTGCTCTTCTGGCCACTTGCATCCAGCTCCCAGTTCCTTTGTGCTCCCTGAATAATGAAAAAGGACTTTGCCCAGGCAGCTGTGGATACAGACTCTAACAGCGCAGTGATGAGCAGCAATGCAAGAACCCCAGGAAATAAGATGGGCAGACAGTTACTTCATGTTCTGAACCAGTACTTCAGAAAGGTTTTTGTTCCTAGCAACACTACCCAAAACTGAGTATCAGCAGGAGGAGGGTTGGGTAGCTGCAGCAGTATGGCCAACATGGTGCTCTAATTAACTGCAAGATTAACAGCGATTTCCAAAGTCCTCATGAAATTAGCTATAGAATTTATAAACAGCAAACAAATCTTCCACCTATTAACTGCCCATTATGCTGAATACCTAAAGTTAGTGAACTCTTTAATAGTATTGGGGGACAGAAATGAAGGAAACCTGAATATACTGTGTATGGCACCATGAAGAAAAAGTAAAATTCAATTAACTTCCCCATTTGTTATTATGAAAGGATTCAATTTGCGATCTTAACACCATATTAACCCACTCAAATCCTAAACAGCCTTGAGACAGAGCATTAAGGTGGATGTGAATGCCACGAAAACTCATTTGGAGTCTGACATACCTCAGGGGACTGGGGAGATTAGACATTGGACTGTAAATGTTTAATGTAGCAAATAAAGGATCCTCACTACTGAAGATGTTATAAGAATGCCATTTTCCTGAGGGGTTTTCACTGGTATTAGGAATGTGAAGGACCAACTAAATTCTTGGTAGAGAATTCTAAAATATTCAGACATTTATACTGCGATGTTTGGCTTTCCCAGTATGGTTTTAATAAAACTGAGTTTGTACAAAAGGATTTTCTTGCCACACAAATCTAAGTCATGTGTCTCTTCAGACCCCTTTTACCTATTATACTGAGAAAACCTAATTCTCCCTATGTTTGTTGGTTGATAGTTTTTTTAACACTAGTGGTCCACTCGTGAAATCCTCACATGTCAGGAATCAAAACACAGTGGACGTTATCAGATTAAACCAGACCACATTTGAGAAGGTAGTCCTCCCCTCCAGGTTCTCTGTGACTTCCTTGATACCCTGCCACAAAAAGGAATAAGCTGTCCAAGTCAAAGGAAGAGAGAACTTGTCCCAGACACCACACGACAAGACCAGGCTACAGAAAGAAACCTGTGAAGAGCTGGGAATTGAAACTGGGAGGGAATGGGTATTTTGACTAAGAGCTGACAACACATATCTGGATGCACAATGATTAAGGATTTAGAATGCTTAGGAAAAAAAAAAAAAAAGAATAGGAACCTGAACAGTGAGGTCTACAGAAACACACTAAGGGAAGCAGGAAGGATGTGCGTGGGATGAGATATCCAAAGCAGACAACCAGAACTGAAAAGGTAATAGGAAATCAAATCAGAAAATCACTAAGGAAAAAACAAAGGAAAATATGGACAGAAAAACCTCACAGAAAAGTCTATACCAGAAAGACAAACTACAATGTGCTTTCCTGGAAAATCTGAAATGGAACTTAATATTCTTGCTCCTCCCCACTCCTCTGGGGTAAATATAAATTTAAATCTATTTGGAATCCTTTCCCTCTCCTTTAGTTTCAAGGAAGGCAGAGGACTATATAGAACGCAGATATGCCCTGTGAGGTGTCAAGACGAGGTAGATTTAGATTAGATATTAGGGAGAAATTCTTTACAATGAAAGCAGCAAGACATTAGAATGGGCTGCCCAGAGAAAGGGTGGATGCTCATCCCTGGGAGAGTTGAGGTCAGAGGCTTTGAGCAGCCTGGTCTAGTGGAAGATGTCCTTGTCCACAACAGAAGATTGGAACTAGATGATTTTTAAAGATCTCCTCCTGCACAATTAGTTTTATGATTTTGTAACTCAGTGCTATGAGATTTCCATTATTTGGGGCTACTCCTTCCCCCAACCCCAGGCAATAAGAGATTTTGCAATAATTAACTCACTGCTGACTTCTAAGCTTCTTGCTTTCATATCGCTGTGTGTCTTTAAGCAATCCATCCAACCCCTCTCCGTTTCAGATCTCACTAAATCACCGTGACAATAAATGCACCTTTTAGCTAATGTCTACACAATACTTGACAATAGGCAGAGATTTTTAAGCAGAACTGCAGCTAAGCCACCATGCATCCTAAAAACTCCTGGCAAATAAGTGGCCATTGGTGGTTCCTTTACAGGATGGAAGAGGTTTACAGCTGCACAACCCATCTCACCTAAATCCACCCAGCTCAAAGTTGCATCTCAATATGAGCACATTTCCTTCATGGCTCATCAAGACATCTACTGCTCCCTGCTGCCCTTTATATTATATATTCAGGATATAAATGCCAAGTCTTAAGTGTTGACCTTTTCTTACCTAGCTAGTTGTTCAAAATCACATGCAATAGTCTCCAAAATATGTTCATCTGTCACATCCCCGAGCTTTAAAGGGTCAGAATACCTTTGACAGATCAAGGATTCGAAGTGCATTCCCAGTATGAGGAAGCTACAGTATCACTAGACATGTACATATCCCAAATGACTCACAAGCCTGTCACGCCATGTACCCCCATGTATCCGATAAGAACTCCTAGGATGACCCCAAAACCCTTAGATAATCCACAGAAATTAAAGGAGATACACATACATTATAGACATCTAGCTAGATAAAATCAAAGAGACAAGAACTTGAGGTTAGCATCATGTTACAGCATCTCACACACACACACAAAGCACAAACACTGCAGAGAAAAGGTCTGTTAGATTATAGATAGTCCAATTGTTATACAAATGGAACTAATTTTTTTTAAATTGCTTTTGAATCTGATGTGCAATTTTATTCAAGAGGAGATACAGAACAGCTGCCTCTGTGAAAAGAAAGCGTGGGAAATCCAGAGGTGCTACAGAGCTGAGAGTTATTTCTGATACTGTCATCACCCGAGTCGGGTATGATTCCTCCTTAGTATTGAGGAAACTGAGATTGTTCTCCATGACTGGGGTCTACAGGTTAAGGGCAATACAGACATATATTTATTAAAAAAACCCACAACTGTTCAGTCACTGGTGATGGTGAGTTATTTCACTGCTGAATTTTCATGTCACAGATCTAAAACAACGTTGGTGGGAAAGACTAGGAAGTGTTGAAGACCACTTGGCCAGTTTATGGTTTGTTTGGTTGTTGTTAACTATTTTTTTCTTTTTTTTTTACATAATTAGTTTCTGCACATACCTCCACTGTCATGAATTTCTTAGTAACATTTGAAAGGAGAAAATATGGTTTCAAACAGAAAGACTTAGCTGTTTTAAAAATAACTCAATTGTTCACTCATACTGCAGCTTTAGACATGTTCCTGCTATAACAGAAAACCAGGGAGAGCGCACAAACAATATGCAGGCAAGACAGACAAAAAGAAACACCAGTCCATTTCATTTTTAGAATAGAATAATATTGGTTGTGGTCATGTAACATACAACTCTCATATTGGGCAGAGGTGGTGAAGCTTGCGACTAGGGTGACAAATGTTTGGGACATGTATAGGAAGGTGTTAGAGAAGACAACTACGTTTGCAATGAAGAACATTACAACATAAATAAAATGCCAACGTACATCCCTTTCTTAAAATGGTGCATGGAAGCATTCATCTCTCCTCACTGAAGGATCAACAAGCATCCTCTCTACCATCATCAATCATCCCGTAGACAATAGTGAGATGCTGACAGAAGAAAGAATGAAGGAGAGAAGAAGGAACAAGGGGAGGGAAGAAAGGGACAATTCAGAAACACCAACTTGGTTAAATGCCAGCTGTATTGACAAGAAAAGTAAAAAACAAGAAAAGGACAATGAGCTAAGAACAGTCATGCCCTTCAGAGGACAAAATGACATTCTTTAATTGTTCTGGAGGCTTTCAAAGTGAGTTGTCTACCTCCAGCAGAGTGAAGATTAATCTTCATGAAACAGCTTGTATGACAAACTGTTATATGTCGAGAAGTGCAATTTTAGCAAAATAATTGATAGATTCAAATAAGTATTTCAAGAAAACAAGGGGAATGAAATTAATTTATTGTGAGTTAAAATGATCCAGATTAGTACACTGAGATCAAAGCTTTTAAAAATCTATGATGGAGACATGTAACAGGCAAAAACCATAATAGCTTATTTGTTATTTGTCCTTCAGGGATAACTCGTTATTTACTGGCTTCCTTTTCCTGTTCAGATTGCTGAGAGATTCTGATTTGATTCTCAAATTACTTAGGCAGGTAAAAGTGTTTTTAATCCTTGAGGACAGAGAACAGGCATTAAGTATATTATTCTGGAATTCAGTTGTGGGTATTCTGCTAAAGCCTGAATGAGGATCCAAACTGAGTCTCTTGCAAGCATCTAGTGAGAGGGACACACACACGAGAGCTAGAGTGGTGCTGAAGGAAGCCAGTGCTTCCTCAGGAACAGGCCTTGTAGAAACAATTCCCCAACACAACTTGCAGGAAACAACTTTTCCAATATCAGTGCCCCTGAATTTTGCTAGTACAAACACTTCCTCCACGCACCCACCCACCCATCCCTTTCTTTGGTAAAGAAAAGAGAGTCACTTCTCTCTCAGCACTTTCTTTTTCCCCCTTTAACCAAATAACTTTTAGTGTCAGTGCGCAATAAAATGATTTGATGAGGAGGAAGTTTATTTCATATAAGTATTTAGCATATGATAGAGCTAGGCAGCACCAATCCAAAGACCTGTCACCAGAAAACCATTTAAAATTTCTCCAATTTTCTATGTCAGAAATAAAATTAAAATGGCTATCTACTCTTGTTAAATGGAAGATTTATAAGATTTTTTTGTCTGCCTCATAAAAACTCAAGTTATGTAATCCTCTAATGTAACCATGCAGCTTCCAGAAAAGATGCAGCAGCTTGCAGTGCCACAGGAAAACTCAGAGGTGAACTACAAGGGTTTTCCATTTTTAACATCATGTCACTTGAAAGAGAGACAAAAGGGGTTTATTGCAAATGACCTGCAACATTCAAAAGCGATTAACTCTTAACAGAAAAATATTTGCTTTTTTAATGATAGCCTCTCAAGCACACACCCAGTAAGTGATCAAATGTGTATAAAATCTAAAACCAAATTTCAGAAGAGCTAGGTCAGTCATTGAAATGTTTTTATAACCTTATCATCATGAATTTTGGCAGGTCACAAATAACATAAACACACACTTACCGCTGCAGTGAAAAAGTGTAAAAAGTTTCATAGTTCATATCAGAACACACAATGGCTCTTAAGGACATAAATATATACTAACTCCAGACTCAGATAATTTACCACGGCAAGGATGGGTAAGGATAGTTCTCCTCAGACAGCAAACCACAGGAAGGACCAACAAATGAACCAGATTGTTTCCAACAGTGTGGGTGAGATGTGTGTTCAATGTGGCCTGAAGTCTACTCAAGGTCAAACTCTCAGTTTTAGCTTGAAGCAAATTCCCTTCTAGTGAAGCATAATCTTCATCCTGTTAATATTCTTTTCAGTCCAGTGATAAAGGCTTTGGTTGCTTTAACTTTCTTTAACAATGACCAAAATCCACTAACAGAAACTTCACTAGCAGAAACTATCAGGACCTATATTAAAATGTAAGCCATTTCAATTCTTTTATTGTAAGCAGAGATGGTGACCTGGGAGTATAAGAAGGGATGGGACTAGAAGAGTGAAATGGAAACAGTTTAACTTCCTTCCAACAATAAGATAAGCAAACCAATTAAAAGGATTGTCATCCTGTAATTACCAGAGTGCTCTGTATTACAGAGGGAACTGAAGCTTTGTTGCACAACAAACAGTCGTGCTTGTAATTTAATATGAATAATGAGCTAGATGCATGAATCAGACTATGAAATGGTTATCTCAAGCAGCCCTGTCCCGCATTGATTAATGACTCTGTGTGGCACCAAGGAACTCCATTTTCAAGTGCAGATTGCCATCGTCAAGGTTGCCAAAGCAACTGCTGTCTGCTTTTGACTTACCTCTGAACGTGGCAATTAAACCAATACATAAGGAAACAAAACACGGATTATTCTCTTATATGGAAAACCAAAGGTTGTTAAGGAGTAAGGGTCTGGGGAAGCCAAATTTGTTCCTCAAGATAAATGCACCTGTGCAAGAACCACATTCAAGGTCAGTGCACATTCTCAGTATCAAATGTATTATGGTAATCCACTCAATTTGAAATTTGATGCCAATCATAAAATCTGGACCAATTTCATGCACTTGCAACTCAGCAGAACCAACAGAAAAACATGAATAGAAACTAAATTTACAGTAAATAAAAACAACTTGCAAAGGTATAGGCAAGTAAGAAAGAAGGTGGAATCTCTAGACATTACAGAGACTATTTATATAGAAAGAATAGATATATATCTGTACAGAGAGAGATGAATGTACGCTCTACACGACTCATCCAAAAATGTGTGTTTTACTCTGTGTTAGGGGTTTTTTGTTAATTTTGGGGTGGGGAGTTCTTTTGCTGTTCTTTTGCCAATGTACAATTTATACAGAATGTTCTACCAAAAGCAGCTACAATCTGGTTTCTTCCAACTTACAAGCTTCACGGAGTTTTTCCTTGTCATAATGCAGCCCCTCGTATTCTTGTAAATTAATCCTGTTCACTCTGATCCGCAGGCGATCTGGGATGGAATGAGGACTGTAAGAAAAGAAGAAAGCTTCTTAGACAAAGCATTCCCTGGAAGAGCAAATGCAAACAGGATATGAAGTGATTTTCATCTTATCTGAAAGAAGAAAAAAAAGTAAACCTCTTCAAAAGTGGGCCAATTCTTCACAGGCCCATTCCTGCATTTAAAATTATGACTTTTTGCTGCACAATAACTTAGACATTACACCTTCAATAGTAAACAAGATCAAGAAGCCCATTTGATGGTTGTGTGATGTGGAATTGTAAAGGATTTTCTGAGTTCTCTCATCTCTCTCTCTCTCTCTATATCTCCAATTTGTCTTTGCATACATCCCTAGGGCCCTACCACAGCCAGTAGATCTGTCAACCTGAAGTTCAAGATGTGGAAAGATACTTTGTCCTGAAAAGCTTTCTTTTTGATTTCATGCTGGTTTCTACCATATCATAATCACTTATTTAATTTTTTTAAGTTTTGCTGAATGTTATGCAAATTAATGGCCACATTTGCATTTTCCATTTTTTAAAGACAGACAATCGGTGTATTACAATGCACATAGCAAATGTCTGTCCTATAGGAACTGACCCCCAGGTCAGTTAAAAATAGATTATTTGTTCGGTGCTTCCACCAAAAGACCCTCCACATTCTCTGTTTTAATCTCGTTGGTAACAGAATTCTGCCTTTGGTGATCTTGACTAATACACACTGCCTTTTGAAAGTCGAAATACTGTGCACTGTCATAAATATAAACACGAGCTTCTTTCTTTGTCTCAATTTTAAAATACTTGATCTACAGCATTTGCATTGCTCATGCAGGACAAGCCACACCTCACAAGCTGTTTTCCTTTTTAAACTGGCAAGTAATTTTGTTCTTGACTAGAAAACACCGAAGACAATAAAACACATTGTTTGTGGCCAACTCTTGGTAGAGCCATTGGGATTACCATTAGCAATTATTTCAGAGTTAACTGTTATATATTTTCTGTTGGTATAAATGTTTCTGCCGCAGCTGGACAGACGAAAGCAAAGGCTGAAGATCAAGTCCTAGCTGGAAAGAACAAGCATTCTGCCTAAAAAGTGAAAAAGGAGAATGAAATGAGGGACCTTCAAAATGGAGTGTAAGATAACATGCTAGGAGTAGCTGCACTCAGAAAACTGCCATTCTGAACAGGAGTTTTTATATCAGCAAGGAAAATGAACAGAAGACACAGGAGGACTAGCCTAGAAGGAATGACAAATGCTTAAGAATGGCAGCAAGACTGACACACTCAGCAGTATACAGCCTACCCAATGCCTTCCCTCTGCTGACCAACAAGGACTATTGTGTCAAAGTGCCCCAAGATGTCAGCAAACTGTCCATATGTAAAATATTGCAGTTTAATGAGAGATGATTTGTTGGGAACTTCCAGCACAGTTTTAGGATGCAACTTTCTAATTCAGGGGCCATTATGCCATCCTACAGAACATCACTCTCCACTTGCGCTCTCTACAGCTGCTCAGCAACCAGAACATGAGCGTCTGCAAATGGAGAAGAAAGGTGCATTGATGGAAGAACAACATAATTACACTTTGACTGACATATTTTTTTTCCTTTTCTTTTTAAAACAAGTTTATATTTCAAACTGCTGGCTGAGAAGTGAACATAGTCTAAGGAAATATGTTCCCTTTCAAATTTCACAGAATGCAAGTTTCAAATGTGAAAAATCATAGGATACTTAATTTTAGCTAAGAAAATATAATAACATGATTAAGTCAGAAAACATAGAAGTTTGACTGCATAGTCCTTTTCTGAGGGGAGAAAAAAATAATTCACTGCATGTAATAGAGTTCATGAAAACGACAGGCTGACAGCACTGAAAAGTGAAGCCTTTTATGCACTGGTACAACACATGGAAAAGCTTTGAACTCCGCTGGGAGGAAAAAGGATGGAGAAAGAGAAGAATTCAGCTACTTATTTCTTTTGTAAGACTCAATCATGTCACAAAGGCAGACATACTTGCTATACACTGAATTAAGCTCAGTACAAACCTAAACCCAAAAAACTGTCTCAGATTGTTGCTTCCCCTGAAGCCAGAACCAAATCTGTACTGGTTTTGAGCAGCCCAAGTTTGAACTCTATGCTTTCCAATCTCCCAGCTCAGAAAAACTGCTTGATCAAAAGCTGATACTCCTGTGCAGGAATTACCCCATCACAGGGACTGTTTGCCATCCAAACTTTCCCATGCTGTGTGCATTTGTACAGAGGCATTGAAGCTGGGTTCCCAATGAATCCAACACACTTCCTGGAGTGGCTGGAATTCCTTTGCACTGCTCCTCAGGTGCTCTCCTGATGACCTCTGATGCCTCTCTGAGCTTCCATTGCTGGCACTGACATCAAACTTGTACTGTAGGACTGGTACAGACTGAGGTTCCCCACCACACCTACTCACCACCTTGCCAAGCCCATGACCAAAAGCACTCTTCCACATTAGACCCCAGTAGACCAGGTTTCTCAAAAAAGTCCCATGGGCTACACAGCCAAACTATTAGAAAAGCTGTGAAAAAATACTAGGAAAACTCTGTAAAAACAATTACGGTAGAGCTTTTTGCTTCCCAGTTTCTAAGCACCGGTTCAAACGAGAACTTTCTTTCCAAGCATTATCCATTAATTAGACTTATGTCTTATCCCAACTGACCTCACTTCAAACTCATCATTGCAATGGATAATCTGAATATTTCATGAAAGCAGAAGAGGAAAGAAAAACAGGGAAACAGGATGACTTCCCCAAGTCTATGTTTGGAGCCTTTAAAATAAGATGAAGGAATGATCGTGTTTACCCTCTAGTCAGTGCTTAAGACCTGTAAAAAGGGAGAGGTGTTAAGCCTCCTGACATCTGCCAAACCTTGGTTAATTGCCACCTGTGCCCCTTCAACCTACCTGTGAGAATAGGATAGTGTTTACAAACCAAGGGGAGAGAAAAACACCACTGACTTCTGTAGATATGCTGCCTCACTACCTAATGCCACATAAGAAAAAAAAAAAAAGTTATTTCCTAGCTTAAAGCTGATAGCAACTTCATGCATGTGCAGCATCACCCTTTGAGTCAAGTTAGCCCTTTCATCCATAGTGAGCAAGTCTTTTTTCTTTGCTTGGAACTGGAAGAAGAAAAATATCTAAAATTAAGAGTAAATGAAAATATTTTTGTTGCTTCAGGAAGCACATAGGCACACTCTCCAGAAGTACCTTATAACTAGAAAATATTTAAGCAGATGCTGCCCATGCTTTTGCAAAAAGTATAATTTTTGGTATATCAGTGCATTGTATACCTCTGAATTTGCCTCTGCAGAAACAATAAGCACACCATTTTAATGTAATGTATTTCCTGAGGAGAAATAGGACCAGGTCTAGTGTAGGAGGAAAATCAACTGGCAAGTGTCAGAGTTTGTAATTCTCCTGTTTCTCCCTCCTGTTCATGCCACTTTTATAAAGACAGGGGAAAACTATTATATAAGCAAGTTGTGTGATAAAACATGCAACTGGAGAGAAATCGAACTTGGCCTTTCATCCATTTGAAAAATTTAGCTATCTTAGTAATAAAAATGTAACCTTGCAGATAGCAGCTTTCTATAGAAAAGAAATGATTATCACAAATAACAATGCCAAGAGGTCTTTCTACAGAGTAGAGATTTTCTACACTTAGCTACTTCCAGTCACAAGTAATATATTCATAATACAAATATATGTAAATGCATGTATACACATTCCTAAAACACATACACAAAAGAGGCATTTATTCAGTAACTGAAGTTTGATGGTTTTGTTCACGAGTTATTTGCAAACACTCTTTGTTCTGTTAGAATACAGGTTTTGGCTGACGTTATATTATGTCTCACTAAATTTTATTACCTACTCATTATAATTTTGTCTCTAAAACTCAGTATGAGAATATTCATTTCTTGTGCTATGAGACTGGCAATCGACATCAGGGGTTACTGTCCTCATCATCCACACTAATTAACTTATTCATTCACAGAACTCATGAGCTCCACACAGAGCTGTATTTAATGCAGCTGAGCAAAACACTTCCACTATCAACCCTTCTGTAGTCTTCACAGATAGTGCATAATAATCCATATTATTGTACAAATCGATCTATTTGTCTTGTTCAGACATACTCAATATATTCAGAAACCATAAAGATTAAATACATAAGCATGTCCATGTAAAAGCAAATAACAGGGTGATGAATGTCACCGAAGGCAAACATTAGTATGGTATTAATAGAAATGGATGTTTCTGAATACTGTGTAAAACAACTTGCTCAACTGTAAGGAGAGCAATTGCTTTCCAGATATAGCAGCAATTTATAAAAAAAATGTGGGGATATTTCTACACTGCAATTCAACCTAAAATATTTTAACTATTATTTTTCAGAATGGTGTATTACACAGTCATTGCAACGTAATTCAAAGTCCAGATGAATGAATTCCATTACCTCCTAAAGAACCTAATTAAGAACCCCCTTCCACAAACACATCAATTCACAGAATTAAATCCTAAATGTCGTTAGTCCCATAAGGATGTAAATAAAGATAGGGGTCAACAGAAACATTCAGGCCATTCATGTTGATTAGTTATAACATTTTCCTTTAAATACAAATCTAAATATGAATCTTCTCGAATCAAAAGCACAGATAGGATAGTTTACCATGTTGAATTTTATCTGGTGAACTCTTGATTGGCAGGAACCAGAAGTGCACATTCAGGGCATTATTAAATAATGATCCAAATGAGCCTTATAGAAAAGCTATACGTGTTAATTAGTTGGAACAATTTCTGAAAAATTATGCTGACTTGCTATGAGGTCCTCTCAAAATTATTCCACTTGCATCCTAAAAATTATGTAATTTTGGTAAGGAAAAGTATTTTCTTTCCTGTTTTTGGCTACAAAATGAGGGTACAGTACTAGAAAATTACATTACTTTCTGTCAGAAAAATGGCATTTGACTTTTCCACAAGCATACAGAAAATTATCTAGATATTGAATAATTCCTATTATAAGGAAAAGGGCATGCTTTCTGGAAAGTCTTTAAACTTATAAACATTAAATACTATAAACAGTTAATTTAATTTCAATGTTTTTAAGTCTACTGTTTTGTGAGAAGACATCCATTACATGGTACACCAGGCTACACACTGCAGTCAGAGCCATTATTTTAGAATTCAAAATCATGACAGATAAACTGTAAGATGAAGTAATTTTGAACACCCCACACCCCCCTCCTCCCCCCTGGAAACTTCTTACCAAAGAGAAGGTGTGCTTACTTTCCCTTCTATATGGGAACTGTAGCATTTTGAGGATTTTAGACATGTTAACATCACCAATATCACCACCACTCCCTATCACCCAAAAAACCCAAACCCAGAGCTTTACATGAAAACATGAGAAGGGCTTTCTTTTTTTAGATGCCTTTAATTCCAGCACTTGTGTTTCAAACCCACAGAAGCAAAGCCACACGAACCTCATCTGAGACTCCCATCAGAACCTGATCTACTTCCATTCATCAAGAAAATAGTCAGCTTTTGATGAAGCTGTGACTTCCTCCTCTCACCCCTATTAATCATCCAGCAACAAGTGAGAGGATGCCAGACAACTCACTGGGAGCACAGCTGGTTTTCCTAAGAAACAGGCTTCTGTCTCCAGTCACCCAGAGAACAATACAGGCAGAGCAAGCTTGGAGCCTGCCCAAGCTGGGCGCTCCTGCACAACAACCTGGCTGCACTTCTGCCATCCCACCAGGCTGATTTAACTGAGAAGACTTCTAAATTATACATGCCCCAATCTCTGTATCAATTATTTATGAACCCAGTGAACCATTTCTTCCGCTTTGTGTCTCCATGGAGAAATGAAATAATAAGGGCAGTGTTACAACTCTATAGAATCCAGTGACAAATTTCTGATAGATCGAGAATACAGCCCCACACCAGCCCGCACACATACTGATATTAACACGACTCAGTAAATAGAAAAGGAAGCCTTTTACTTCCCCTCACATACAATAAATACTTTAGTACAAAAAAAAAAAAAATCACACTCTTCAGGGACATCTTTGCAGAGACAGATTAATGAATTACCAGTCTCCTAGAGAAGAAATAAACATGTAAAGTTAATTAAATGTTCCTGTGTTTAGAGCAATTGGAAAACAGAAAGCTGCAGCCAGGAGAGAAAAAGAAATTTACCTTACTTTTGAGATCACATTAGCAGAGCTTGGAAACGGAACATTAAAAATAACTGTGTTTCTGACAACATTTATCTACTTAAAACATAAGAACTGCCACAACAGGGCAGAATCATCCAGTCTCTTCTATGGACAAATTTCAGTGCTTCACATAAGTTCACTACTATTTTAAGGTAAAACTATTGCTAAGCTCTTTACCTAAAAAAATACCCCTAAAATTATAAGCTCCACCACATTTTTTTTATTTCATTTGGGAACCTGTGCTAGACAAGCAATCAGGTCGTGGAATGCTGGGTCGAAGGGCAATGCATTTGATCCCTACCCCCAACCTACTTTTAATAATGATCAACAACTCTTAAACTAAGATGATAACTACTTATAACCAATTTGTTTTAATGCACCCTGCTGAGATCTGTTGTTATCTCAACCCTTTGGGACCCTTGTTGGGTCCCAAAAACAGGTTGTTGTGGTCTAATCCCAGCCAGCAATGACATACCACGCAGCCGCTCACTCCCTCCCTCTACCAGCTCTGCCCTTGGCTGGGAATATCGGAAAAAAAGGGTAAACACCTTGGTTGAGATAAGAATTTATTAATAGAAACAAAATAGCATAATAATAAAAATTATTATAATAATAATAATAGTAATGGTAATGAGTTGAAAAGAGAGGGGGAAAGGAACTCAAGAGAAACAGGTGATGCACAACACGATTGCTCACCAGCCATTCTGGAGCAGCATTCAGATCCCCTCCAGGTACCTCCTCAAGTTAAATCCTAAATGTCATTAGTCCCATGAGGATGTAAATAAAGACTGGGGTCAACTGAAACATTCTGCTCATTCATGTTGATTAGTTATAACAGTTTCATTTAAACACAAGCCTGGAAATGAATATTTATAGACTGGGCATGACCATCTACCATGTGGAATATCCCTTTGGCCAGTTGGTGTCAGCTGACTGGGCCATGCTCCCTCCCAGCCTTCTGTACAGCTCCTCACTAGCAGAGTTCTTGACTTGGGGTAAGCACTACTTAGTAACAACCAAAACATTAATATCATCCTAAATCCAAAAAACCTGCTCTGCACCACCTACTAGGGAGAAAACTAGCTCTATCCCAGCCAAAACCAAGACATAAGTGTTAACCCAGATAAGCCAGGTTAACCCAACTGTACTAAATCCTTTAGCCCTTTCTTCCCTCACACTTACTTCAGCAAATGCTTGAGGACTTTGTTCTGCAAGGGCTAGGCCCACACAAACACTTAAACACATGCTGAAGTTCCAGGTGGAGTTCTAGTACTTGCTTTTTCATCTCCTGAATGCTAGCTGTGGTTCTCTTGCACTTTACCCTTCCAAGCACAGTGGATTCTCCAACAGTAATAATCCCCCTAAACAGAACCATGGAATATTTTGGCTTGGAAGGAACCTTAAAGATCAACTATTTCCGACCCCCCCTGCCATAGGCAGGAACAGTTTTCCCTAGATGAGATTGCTCAGACCACCATCTAACCTGGCCTTGCACATTTCCAGGGATGAGGCATCCACAATTTCTCTGGGCAACCTGCTCTACATCTCATCACCCTCATAAGAAAGAATTCCTTCCTAATATCTAATCTAAACCTACGCTCTTTCAGTTTGAAACCATTCCACCTTGTCCTGTCACTACATGCTCATATAAGCAGTCCCTCTACATCTTCCTTGTAGGCTTCTTTCAAGTACTAGAAGGGCACAATTAGGTCACCCCAAAGCATTCTCTTCTCCAGGTTGAACAATCCCATTCCTCTCAGCCTTTCCTCATTGGAACCATCCTCTGATCATCTTGGTGGCCCTCCTCTGGACTCTCTGCAATAGGTCAATGTCTTTCCTGTGCTGGGGATCCCAGAGCTGGATGCAGCACCACAGGTGGGGTCTCAGGAGAGCAGAGGGGCAGAATCACCTCCCTCACCCTGCTGGCCATGCTGCTTTTGATGCAGGCCAGGATGCAGCTGGCTTTCTGGGCTGCCAGTGCATGCTGCCAGCTCATGTCCACAAACTCACATGCTAAACAGGAAAAACTGATGAAAAAAAGATGAGACTCAATTCCCTAAAAATTATGTAATGAAAAAGAAGGGAGAAGATACATTTAAACATTTTCATCTTCAGCTATGCATTTGGAGAATTGCTTACACTTCCCCCTTTACACCTTATCTCCTACTGCTCTTTGTTAGACTCTCATGCAATAGACAGCACCCCTATTCAACCTGAGAAAGTAGATTCTCTTTTACATTTGGATCTCTAAAAGCAAAAAATTATTTCCCATTACTCTTTTGCTGTTCACATAGGCTTTATATGTATACTCTGCTGCAATCACTACCCTGTAAACTCTATAAAAGAATAGTATTTAACAATACAGTGAGAATTGTATTTTCATTTATGCAGATTTTATAATTGAAAAAAATAATCCCAGTCTACCCACAGTGCTTATTCCACTTGTAAAAGGATTCTAGGAGCTACACAAGTCAGTTATGGTTTATTTTCAAATGGTAATTTCTCAGCACTCCTTTGCATCAACCACACAACACAAATGTGCATCTCCTCATTTCTGAATATCCAGCTGAAAAACACAGGTCTTTGCCTTCCTTTTTAAAGAACCTCCATTAAAAACACAACATTTGTATTTCCTTATGCACCTTGTATAAACATTTGCAATGGATCATGCAACACTTCTACTGTCTCTGCAACAAAGACCATATGTGCCTAATAATTTTGGCTGCTCAAATTCCCATGCAACTTCCACTGCAGAAATCCTGAATATTATCTATGACAGGCTACATCCATCTCCAGGTCACAGCAGAATCTGCCCTGCTGTTCAGTACTGACTGGAACTCAGTCTCACTCGAAGTTGTTCAACACAAAAACAAAGGAATATTTCAATCTCAAAGCCATCATAATTCAAATCAAATTTCACTGATACCTCATGGGTTCTTACTTTAATTTGCCAGACACATTAATTGACAGCCACAGTGCATCAGTATGTTTAATCTATTTTCACAGATTTTAAGATACAGAACATCTTTGACTTACAAATTAGTTTGGGGCTCTCAGATCTCTCTCTCCCTGCTTTATCCTGACAGCTGATATCAAATGGGACATTGAAATGAACTGTATCAAAATTTGGAGGTCATTTTCCAAGGGATCCCCGTCAGCTTGGAGACAATACCTGTTCTCCCAGACCTGCAGCTTAACGTTCTGTGTAAGCAATAAGGGTTATCTGAATATTTTCTAGACACGTGTTTAGATATTGAATCAGTGAGGAAAGCTGGTTTTATTACTTTACGCTCCTCAGCAGAGTACAGCAAATATGATGCAGGGATAAGGCACACTGAATTCAAAACCTTGCTCTGTTTACAAAATAACAAATGAGGAACTCGCACCTTTCTGAATTTCAGAGGACCACAGAATGGTTGAAGCTGGAAGAGACCTCTGGAGGTCATCTGGTGCAATCTCCAGCTTAAGCAGGGCCAGCCTGCCCACAACCATGTCCGGGCAGGTTTTGAATACCTCTAAGGATGGAAATTCCACAACCTCTCTTGGCAATCTGCCAGTACTCTGCCAGCTTTACAGAAGAAAGCATTTTTCCTCAAGTTCAGAGAAATACCACCTGTGTTGGATGGAAAAGTTCTCATCTCAACTGTTTCCAGGGGTGGTGTCTGGCACTTCAGACCTGCCTGTTGCTATGGATATCTGGGGAGCTGGAATCATGGCTGAACCTGTTCACCATGACTAGACATGTCCTGCCCATCAAGATCCTACACCTATTATGTTGTCATCTGAGCTCCCTCTTCCCATTTGTCTCTGGATTTTACTGCCCCATCTCCTGGTTGAATGACACAGGGTAACAACAAAAAACTATGGAACTTGTAAAGTAGAAAAAAGCCAGATACTCACACAGTGAAGGAATCAGGGGGAGCTGAGACTCTCCTCAGGTCAGCAGACTGCACTTTATGGATACTACAAGGCAGCAGGAAATGAGTGGCCAGGAGAAAAACAGCACACAGTGTGGACAGACAAGAAAGAAGGCAGGGGACAGAGAGAGGGAGAGAGAGGGAGAGAGAGAAGGAGTTGAAGAGAAGAAAGAAAGAGAAAGACATCCAACATTTAAACAGAAATAAAATGAATGTGTCACATAAAAGTTGAATGAAGAGACATGCAGAGCTGAGTTCACACTAGGAAGCCAAGAGCAACAGAAAACATGCAACTGGAGAAAATCACTGCTACGTGTCACGCAGAAGCTTTCCAAAGACACAAGTAAGGAGGACCAATGACAAGCTAAGCACGTGACTGTACAAGAAAGATGAGGGGCCCCAGAATTTCTTCCACAGGCACTGAAAAACTTCTAGGCAACAGACTTTGAAAGCAGGTCCAGAAATGCAAACATCAAAGCCAAGATCTGAACAGATGGAATTGCCTCCAAAGGTGGATCATCTTTAGCTACTGTTTAAGATAAAGAAATACCCTTATTAAGGATTTTGTACCCACAATGACAAACTGATATTTCGGTTCTTCTTTCATGTACCTTAGGGAAATGTGCATTTTACATACAGTGACTCCCAATATTAACTCTCCTTTAGTGTTTATACTGAAATGGTCCCTTTCTTTCTCTCTAGTGTATGGAATATGTTGTATCTATCAGCTCTTCCCTCTCTTTCTCTTCCATTATCCAGGCCATTCTTCCTCAACGGATACTAAAAGTCAGTGAAAACAAAATACCATGTTTTGAGACTCAGAAAATGTTCATTAACTGAAACTCCCTGAGGAGTATCCTAAACAGCAACTTCTAATCAGAAAATTATTCCTGGTGAAATGGAACCACAGTTTCTCTTCCTATTCCCCACAATTTTTGGTATAGCTCACAAGAACCACATTCTTAGCTTGATCACAGAAAACCAAGCTATATCTTGTCTTTTTCACATGCTACCATGATCAACAGTGGAGAATAGGAATGAGAACTTAGCCAGCAAGAGTCTTAAGGAAAAGAGAAAAAAACCTCCAAACTTCCAGAACAAAAGAGAACAGAATTTAGAAAAAAAAAAAAGTATAAGACTTCTTCAAATTAAGTCTTTTTTGACTTATGACACTAGACTAGCTAAAACTCCAGAGAGTTTTAAAACTCCACTGCTCTTCTTATCTATCAATAATATCAAAGCTGACTATAATAGTAACTCTGCATTGCTGTGACCCAAGATAATTTTCTAATTGCTTTCCTGGCAAGGAGCTCAAGAACAGTTGTCTAATAATTAGGGATAGCTCCAGAGCCACTTATTTAAATATCTCACACATCTAACATTCAAATGATAGTCATAAAAGAACAGTCTATCATATTCAATCAAATATAAGGCTCTCTGTGAGATTTCAATGGAACAAGCAGATATATCCCAGATATCAAGTTAAGAAAAGTAGATAAACTTATTTAATTGAAAACTTTCTCTCTTGTGCAATACTGCAAATCAACATCATATTATATGAACTTCTTATAACACTAATATGCTACCTAGACTTTAACCTAGCATTCCATTTACTTTTTATCACACCAGGAGATTCAGCTCCTCTCTCCTTCCCCTTCAACACTTGAGAGCAAAACACACATACAAACAGATACAGATATAGATGTAAATACATACACACACCATTTCTGATATGTGAATCTGAGACTAGAGCTCCTGACAGATCCTGTGTATTTTCCCAAGACACAGGCAGAGAAATACCTCAGCCAAATCAAACGACTCTGAGAGTCATTTAGTGTAAAGTAGTACACATAAATCAAGCTAACCTACAAAGAATATCCCCTTGACAACTGGCATACACTACAAATTATATTTCCCTACCACAGCTGAAATTCAGATCTCAAAATCCAAAGCCAACTGTGCTAATTTTCAGACAAAATTACCAGAAATTTTCTTTCTCCATTTGCATTAGTCTCCCTCAGTGCAGAAAAAGATGTCCCAGGATTACCCTTTGCTCAATTCTACTTTTCACAAATGACTGGGCAGTGGTGATTGGGTGAAACTGGGCACTGATGCCCACAGGAAGACTCTGCTGTTCTTCACTGCTCAAGAAAGATGAGCACATCTTAGGTATTTTCCAGGCAAATAAAAACTGCACATTAGAGAGATGGACTTCTACTGAAATTTAAAGCATTATTCTTAGAGAACAGAGTGCTAAACAGAACAGGAACATGTTGAGAGTGACCAGGGAGGCTTTGGTTACATAAACAGATTGACAATGAGGAGATGACAAAAGCTCTACAGGACAGGAGTCAAAGTTTGAAGTAAGGCAGTATCTTCCATCAGATACACAGCTGAAAGAGAGAGGCTACTTTTAAGATACCTGAAGTGAAAAGGAGTGCCTAAGACCTTGTCTTTTTTTTTCCAGTTATATGAGTCAGTCTGTTAAAGGCATTACATCTCTTCATAAAATTTCCCTCACCATTACAGCTGCAAAGGCAAAATTCCATACCCACCTCCCCTGAAGAATTAAAGCCTCACAGGAAGGGTGTTCAAACTAAATGAGGATCCTTGATAACTTTAGGTCTTTAGCTCAGTTTCTTTGTGTACAAGACAGACTGTTTTCATTCACTTTTAGAATACTTGATGAAAAACAGCAAAGCCATTTACAACGTCACTCATTTTAGCAGCAACAAAGACCTACATGAGAAATACAATAATAACCTCTACAAAATAATCTAAATTATTTTATTGGATGGCCATTTTCATAGGACAAAGTTTGAATATTTAGGTTTCTTGTATTAAAAATATCTCTGTGCTTATAAAGTCCAGTCATGAAAAGGAATGTTAGTCTTGTGTTTTCCTCTTCACACACACCTCATTTCCAGTTTTTTCTTAGCCTTTCTCTATTGATCTTTACAATACTCATTTCTCATTTCAGTTTCTGCACTGAAGGAGGGTTTCCTACAAAGTAAAAACAGTCCTTTTTGGACCTTCAGGTCTTTCTCCATAAGCAGTGCCAGGCAGCATGCTCCCACAACAGAGACTGCAAAGTGTCCTGAGTAATTCTTGATTGTGGCAATTTCTTACAGGGTCTCCAAAGAAGCTTAAAAAGCAGACCAGTAAAGTTGGTAAAATAAATCAAAATAACTTCAAGAGCAATGGCATACATATGCAGAAGTGTCAGAAGCCAAGAGGCACACTGGTGAGCCTGCACAAACCTCCTAAAGAAATAACAGAAAGATACAGCACCAGTCTAAAAGCAAGACAGAGGGTAACCCAGAAGAGTAAAAGAAAGTCAGGTAAGTATTTACAATAGAGTGAAAACAGAGTTCAGAAGATGTAATTTTTTTAAAAAATTTATTTTTTAAATGCGCTGCAAGTCCAGTACATGCAAAATCCATCACCAAATATGCTGCCCCAAAGGGGCCTCCTGCCATTAGGACATGCATGTATCCAACTCACTCATTGAGCAAAGGCATGGATGTTCTCCTCTTGCTCTTCTGCACCATGTTGGCTTGGTTCCTCAAGGAGATCCGAATGAGCGAGGGAGCCAATCGACACGGTTCTCCATCCACTTGCATGGGGATAGACTTGTATGTTAAAAGTGTCACCTCACGGCACTGGTGCAACCTCTCTCCATGACCACCCACCTGGAGAGCAGCCTGGGAAAAACAAACGAACCAACAAACCCCGAATAAATACCAAGCAGGAAAGATAAGAAGACACCTCAGAATAGGTAGCTGAGGCAGTTAACAAATCCAAAATGCAGTTTTGATGATAGCATCCATTACACAGCGCTCCATGCCTAAGGCATGCTGAAAGAGCACAATGATTCACCCCAAAATTGCAAAGCAGTACTTAAAATTTCCTAAGGAAAAGTGGTGGGCAAGAAGCAGATATCTAAACACATGCACTGCATGTCTCATCACCTATATATGCACACCCGTGCATGCACAAATGAATACTTGTGTTCATTCTTTCAGGTTTCAATTTGTTTTGGTTGGTTTGTTTTGACACTAAAAGTAATTCTAGTAATTATTTGCTCTTTAGAACAACAACTCTAATTAGATACATCTGCAAGACAGAAAAATTATTTTCCCTTCCTGAACAGAATAGTCCTTAATATGAATTACATCAATTTAAAATCCTTATTATGAAAGCTTACACAGCTAGTCAACCTCAACATTAGACAGGCTGAAAAGAGCAAGCAGAAGGGCCTTGTTAAAAACAATTAAATAGCAGGTTTAAGAATTCCTTTGAAAGAAATTAAGCAAGGAAGACAGTGCTCAGACCCTTCAAGTTCTGGACAGATGTTTGGGCAGAAATGTATTTTTTTAATGAGTTTGACTATTATGTGACTATTAATTCTCGTTTATCAGCTGCAGGAAAAAAACCCATATTAATGTAGTACTAACAGAGAACAGCCTAAACACAAAACCTTAATCCTGCCATGTGCACCTAATATTATGGATCAACTGATATTACAATCATATAATAATACTTCTTATAAAGCAATTCTCTCCCTTGTTTTCACTGACCTTCTTGGGCATCAGCAAACACATCAGAGAGACATACAGAGCAAGGTAGGATTATATGAATACACTCTGTGGCTGCAGTAGTTCCTCAGCATCACAACCAAAGCAGAACAGTAGATAGTTCTGAACTAGGCTTCCTTTAAAGAGAAAGAGCGGCTCAAAGGGCTCTACTTCTTAAATTCAGCCCCAACTGAAATTGTTGGTAGCTTTTGAGATCACTCTAGCCACTTCAATTGACTAGAACCACAATAATGGCAAACCCAAAAACTTCTCCAACTGAAAACTGCCAGTTGGTACATGCTAAATGGAATTTTGACAGCATTTTCAAAAAGATGCCCTAAATTCTTCAGGTTTATTCCACAAGATCTACTAGGCTAACAAACAAAATTTTTCTTACTCGGGGGTTATTTTCTTCATCCACTAGACCCACCAAAAAAAGAAAAAAATCAGTCAAAAAAGAACACTTAGCCCTGACAGACTTTTGAAGAAATGATTGTTGATCAAGACTGCCTTTTACTTTTGCTTACTTTGAAGATTAGATTTACATCAATTCCTCTTTGAGGAAACAAACACCACTATCATGGGTATTCACTGAAAGTGATATGCACTGAGGGCAGGTCACACAACAAAGAAGTGTCTGATTTTAATGAAAACGGGCTTATCCATTTTAGTTTCAACCTAATTCACACAAGCCATAGCAGCAACAAAGGCCTAAGGGTATGGACTGAGAGTGATCTATAAAACCCTGCCAGAAAGGCCAGATATGGGCCTTCTGTTGGCCACAATAAGTTCAAGCTGCAGGGCCTTAGGTAGATTAATACTAGAACAGGGATAACCACCAACTATCTGCCTGCATTTAATCAGCCTCTGAAGAGACTGTCCTGGGGTTTGACCACTGTGATAAGCAGGACATCAGGGTATTGACAGTGAGATTGCTTTTATGCTAACTAAATTATAGCTCACTCTAAGGACAGCATTGACAGAAAGTACTCTGAGAAAATTGTTGGCCATCTTTTCTTTCCCTAGCAGAACAAAAAAGAGAGATAACATTCATGCCGGAAATATTAATGTTTTCCACAGCTATTACTAAAGTTTCACAAGACTTTCAGTGAGCATTTGGAAATTGGATGGGTATATAATTTTATGTAATACTTCCTAATTATTTCCAGTAGCCAGTTATTTAAAAAAAAATAATAAAAGAAAGGTCTTTTATGCCATAGATTGAAATATACAAAAGTTAAAAGGAAAAAGTAGTATTTATTTCATCATAGAACACTTGCACAGTAAAATCATGTCTGCATGCTGTTCTCATTGCAGCGTTCTTACTGTAATAATCTTGCCATTTAACTTGAGAGTATTGCACATGCAAATGAGCCATATCCTGCAAAGAATACATTTTTATTATTAAATAACACAGCTTTTACTAGAAAGCTAAAATACAACTCTGTCACTTAACAGCAGAGCAGGCTTTGGCCTTAGCTGACTACATGGAAACACACTTGGTCTCCAGTAACAAGGACAACTTTGCACTCTGCCCACAGAGTTCAGCGGGTCTGGCAGCACCTGCAGGAGGGGGAGCACCCCTGATGTACCCACCAGCGAGGCCATGGTGAACCCAATGACCTCAATGTAGCCATCGTCATGGCGCTGAGGCTCAAAGTCTCTGTGATCTCCAGGGTTTCCCCAGGGCATTGTGCCAGCACAATACCTACAGAAAGAAGGTTGGAAAGCAAGTTTGAGAGAGCAGTTTTCCCTGGGGATCCTAACTAGTAGCCTATTAGCCTGTTCTGCTTGTTTCCAAGTTGATACAACACCCACAGATGTATCCACCATAATCTTTATCAGGTTCCTCTGTGAGAGGAAAATGCTGAAACACCAGGAAATAGGTAACAGAGCGGCAGTACTTTGTTCTCCCTATTTGCTTTGATTCCTGCAGGTGACCTGTTGAGCCATAAAGGTGTTTTGCCCCTCTGCTAGGCAGGCATGGGGCTGAAGCAGCAACTCCAGCCTTGGAGCTCCATTTCCTCTCTCCCTGCTAGCTCAGCTGTTCTGACAGCATACAGAATGCCAAACATTGCATAGCTTGAGGAGGCAGGGAGAAAGAAGAAGCAGGACCAGATACAACTGTGGCATCTGTCTTTTCTACCGTTAAAGAATGGATACAAAAGTGTCTAAGAGTGATAGAAGGGGGAACTTTGGAGAGGTGACATCAAGTAGAAGCTTGCAGTGAGGGCAGTGCAGGACTCAAAAGATCAAATGCTTGGGACTGCATGTGGAGCAAAGTGGTGGGTTGCCTAAAGCAGTGGTCTCCAAAGTGTTGCGCAGGAACTACAAGGTGCATGCAAGAAAAATCCACAACTGACAAGACTATTAGAGTGTGTGAAGAAAAATGTTGCTTTGACTTTTAATAAATAAGAAAACAAACCTTAAAGTGTGTGTTTGTTTCTCATCTTTATGACATCCTTTCTTAACTTATTGTTTGTGCTTGCTTTGTATTGTACGTAATACTAGTAGAGCGATACGTGCATGTAATTTATAAACAAATATACATATATTGGAGTGGTGCTTAAAGTATTCCTGCTAATGGGCATGCACAATCAAATAAGTTTGGAGACTACTGTTTTAGAAAGCAGAAGATCAACAACTTTTAAGAATACAGCTATATTCTTAGTATTTGACACCTTGTAATATGCTAAAAACCAGCACTTCTTTCAACAGTTAAGTGATCCTCTATTGGAAAAATATGGATCCTTCCCTCCACTTCTGCCCCTTCCTCCCTCCTCCCTTTCTTTCACACTTGGATTCTAATTAAGCATAGGACTAGGCATTTGTTGCCTTTCTTTACTATCTTGTTTGCAGGTCATGTGCCCAATTTTGGAAAGTGAGTTTGTCAAACATTGCTACTCTATCAGGATATTCAGCTTCTTGAAGGATGGTGTCGCTGCACTCTGATGCCATTCTGTGTTGCTAATTAACAGTATTATAAACACCTAGCTCAACAAGGTAGCCCAGTGGAAATATGCACGTGCATTCAGTCTAGGGAAAGTGGTAGGTCTCTTTTAAAAATTATTACTTTTCTTTTATCACTCCAAGCCCTTGTCTTGAGCTTACCTGGGTATGTTTAAAAACACTATACACTGGAACTTCAGCTCCTGGATCTTTGGAGTCAGGTCTGTACCATCACACTACAAAGCCAAAGTGACAGAGCACAGAGAAATTGCTGAATGGAGCCACAGACAAGAGAAGTGTTGCTGCTTTGTAACAACTTTCCCAAGACTTTCCTTGGAATGTGTTGCAAATGTCATGCTCAAAACTGAAAAGTAACAGAGCCATTAAACTCTCACCTCACTCTCTCCAACCCCCCATGCCCACCCCCTGCCCACAATACTATGACACTATGATTTTTTTAATACTTACCACAACTTTAACATGCTTGGATAAATCTCTTGAGCTTCTTTGCAGAAAGTCTGTAAATGCTGCCTGCAACAGAAATAAGAGCAGGAATTGTCATCAGCACTTCCTCTCTTTTCTTATCCCACCACAGAGCTAATTACCAAAACGCCATTCTTATGTCAAACTTATTCTCATAAAAGATGTGCTCTTTTAATTTATTTTAATTTAGAATTATGATATTTCTCCTTTTGAGATGCTAACTGAAAAAAGTCCTTGGGCACCGTGGTGGTTTGACCCTGGATAAATGCCTGGTGTCCAGCAAAACTGTTTCAAGGCCTTTCTCCCCCCCCATTTTCGCCTTACAGAGGGATTTTGTACCCAAGGATTTAAGTGCAAATTCTTGCTCACATACTTGTTTCCATGTTTAAGGCACATAAGTACAGTGGGAGTCATCATCAAGAGAGACATTATATGTCACTCATCAACAAACTGGTGTTTCCCTCTTACAAACTTTAGACTAAAGTGTTGTCCATGTACCTCCCGAATGCACAACTGGCTAATTTTATTTGTATATTCCCACATGAAAATGAATCACTCCGGATATCTGATCTCTGCCCTCCACTCCCCATGACCCTACATTCAAGACTGCTCCTCAAAGCTACAGAGATACAGGCCAAAACTTCAGGAATTCCTTTAGGAAAGTCAATATTCATGCACTTCCCCAACCCTGAAAGAAGCAGAGCAGTTTCTTGAGAAGCTTATGAGCCAGAAGCAAGGGGACCAAGATATGACCAGTACTGTGTCCAAAGCAGTGGCATTTCTCTCAACTCTGTATAACAACTGTACTTCAGGCACTTTTCCATAGACACCTGCGTGTGGCACTGCCTGAAATGCTGTGTGCACTTGAAGTTACAGTGGGCAAAATGAGCTCCTGCGAGCTCCTGATGTGAGAAAGTGAGGGGAGAAATACCTAAGAAAACATTCAAGCAACTAAGTTAACATCATTCTGTAAGACAAATTACAACTTACCCCTGCGTAAAACATTTTATTTCTAAATCGGCTGTTGAATTTCTCTGGGTTTGCTTCTGTGAAAGGATAAAAAAGAAAAATATGAGCACCCTAATAAAACAAGTAAGGTTAATTATAGTTTCATATGCCCTGCTAGCACTATAGTGCTTTTAGCACATATCACTCAGGTAAAATATTGACATAAATATATTTTTCCTGGTGTCTCCCATCTGTGTGTTTATCTGCTAGCAGATTTCAGACATTGATATTGAATTCTTTCCTTTTCCTGTAGAGAGTAAAAATAGATAGAAACAGGAGTAAAGAGGTAACAAGAATTCAATCAGTTAATTTAACACCTCTCAGATTACTCATCTTATGATCCCTCAGTACAGTTTGAGACTTCTGTTTCTGGCAATGCAGAAAAAATCTCTAAAAATGATTAGAAATTTATGAAACAGTAATCCATGTTCTGAAGCAGGAGTAAAGCATTAGTCAATTACAAGATGAAACAAACACTTAAATTCAGATATGTTAAAATGCTACTGGAGAACAGACATTTCTACCCAGATACGCCCACAACAAGGAAAAAGGAAAAAAAAAGTGGTTATTCTAAGACCTATTTAGAAAACTATTTCATTTTCATTAGATTCCAAGTAATGGAGAATTTTAAGTCTAGTAGTAATGCATATCTAATGGTTAATTATTCTCACTGTTAAAGTAATTGTGGGGGGTTCCTATCTTGAAATTTTCAGTCTTCAACTGCCAACTGCTAAATCTTATTATACTTCTCTGTCAGATTAAAGAGCCTTCAACTACCAGATATCTTCTCTTTGAGTAAATACTTACAGGCAGTGATTAAATCGCTTCTTAACCTTCTTTCAAATAAGCTAAATGGAATTCCTTTAATCTCCCAATATAAGGCATGTTTCCCAGAGTACAGGTCATTCTTGGGCCCCCTTGGGAACTGCTTTCCTACTCTATGGCATCTAGAGATTTCAGAAGCAGACCTTCTGACACTGTATTCAGTCTTAGTACCAACTATCCACCCTTCCTCAATGATTCTCTAGTGAAAACACCAAACTACCAAGATTGTCCTTCTGGCTAAAGCATCACTCTGGTGTGAACATATTCAAATCACTTCTCAAATGGCCACTTACAGCAGTGCTTCTAGTTCTCTTTGAATTCACTACATCTCATGATACAAGGCTCCATTTTGTAAGACAGAGCTGTTTGAGGTTTCTGATTTGTCTGCTTGCTTAGTTCTGTAGCATTCTTTTGTTGTGTCACAGGTGAGTCAAACTCAGTCAGGGCCACTTCTACTTCAGACAATTAACTGCGTAAGTAAATCCTCTCTCATTTATTGAGCTCATAGCTCTTTGGAGAAATTCTCAACACACCATGCTAAGGAGCAGAAGGTTTCTGAAGGCTTAGTGCTTGTTCTGCACATTCTCTGATGTGACTATCCATGATGGATCCCAGACAGCAGCCACCAGGAGCACTGGATCTTACATGGATCTTACAACAAATGCTCACCACAGCCAAAGCAATGGTTTAAAACAGAAAAGGAGCCTTTCTGAGGCCAGGGACTCAGGAGTCCCTCAGTGTACTGCTCCTACTTCTGACATCCCAGATGAGCATGGGTAGGGAGGAAGGACTCTTTATGTGATGTGGAAGAGAGCCTAAAGTTGATTTAGAGTGCAGTTTTGATTGTAGAAGTAAATTACTGACTGCATACCCAAGGCTCACTCCATCCTCACCCTTCTCAAACCGTCAAGGAGTAGAGAGTCAAATGTGTGAGACTCTGTGTGTGTGCACTGGGGCATTTCCTGCAAATGAACAGTGCTGCAGAGCTAAGGGATCAACCAGCATGGCAGCAGGGATAAAGTAAATTGCATCTTCCGTGCTCTACCAAAGCATAAGGATAGCAATAGAGTCGCAAACCAGCGCACTTCCTGAAGAAGCAGAGCTAAGTGCACGAGGCTTGGATCCAATCTTCAAGTCTCAGTCTGATTAGTCACAAGAACGGTGCAGAGGCTGTCATGGAAAATGGCACATTCATGTGCAGATTCTTCTGAGACATCACGATCACTGCTTATTCTAAATATAACAGCTGACCAATCTCTATGGCATAAAGTGCCCTGCTAGGCTGAGAGTTCATATCAGATTACCTCCTTTTGGTTTGCAGGCATTGTATTCATTTGTTTTAATGCTGTATGTGATTACAACAGCTCCGTATAAGTAACTGCACACAGCCACTTAATAGCTGAAGTGCTCCAGCCATCAAAGTGCTTTACATTTTGCTACTGTAGCTAAGAATTTCTCTGGGTAGTCATCAATCGCAAATGAGATCAGAATTTGCTTTGTACTGCTTATTTCACAGAGCCATGAAATACTTTGAGTTGGAAGGGAACTTCGAAGGACACCTAGTCCAACCCCCCTGCAATGAGCAAGGACATCTTCAAATGGATCAGGTTGCTCAGAGCCTCCTCATCCAACCTGACATGGAATGTTTTCAGGGTTGGCGCATAGATCGGAAGAGGC